>VDFB02105785.1:64847720-65150920 GCA_007258455.2 Sequoia sempervirens | reverse complement strand
CTTGTCATCAGTCAAATTCATTCCAACCTTACTACTTGTTTTTTGGTGTGTGTTTGTCCTTTTTCGTAGTGTGGCATGGCCTTAGTGGTGAGTTTGCTCCTCATAGAAGTGAGCTTGCATTTTGGACAGGTGATCCTACCCTATAAAGGAGCGATTTCGCATTCAAGTCCGGTCTAGGTCATCCTTTAAGCTAGTTTTTCCTTGTCAGGGGTGAATTTTCTTGTGGGTCCCTTAGTTAGGTGACCATGTTTCCACCTATTCCCTAAATAGGCAAGTCCACCTAGCCCATAAGTGAGTCTGTGTCCAATTCTATCTTTTGAGTCTACCTATTCCCTTAGAATAAGTGATCTTGTCATCTTTTTGGGAGAACCTATTGTCTGCAAGGGCAATCATGTGTCTCATCTATGTCTCCCTTGTCTGTACATCCCCTAGAATAGGAAAACTTGTCTGCAAAGCCGAGTCCATGCCTGTTCGTACCATCCCTATCTGTACCATTTAAGGCATAGGTGAACCCATTTGTCCAATAGGAAATCCCATCATAGGCATCTCTATTCCCTACCTGTACAACTTAAGAAATAGGCAAATTTTTTATCCCCCAATAGGTGATTTTTCTTGTGTTCGTACATCCCCTAGAATAGGCGAACCTATTTTCTACAGGGGTGAAATTCATGTCCATCTATACCATCCCTAACCATATAGTTCAAGACATAGGTGAACTCATTTGTTTGATAGACGATCTTGCATCTTAGAAGGGTGACCCTGTGACCTAGATAGCCAAAGTTTATAGAAACAGAGGTGAATCCATTAGTCTTTAGATAGGAAATCTCATCACTTGGAGGGGAAAATTTTTTAAACATGGAGGCATATGTGCTTCCCATACAAAACTCCCAAGCATTAACCCTTTGGGCCATTCAAAGCCTATTGTTTTTTGAGTCTGATTCTGCGATCAAAAATTTTTTATCATCATCTATTCACCCTTAATCATCATTTTAGTCCTTCTACATTTTCCAAAAGTCATCAATTCATCAATAAATCATATAGTTTCATCTTAGAACATCCCTAGATTGCATATCTATCACTGGTTCATCAATCCTAATACCCTAGACTTCATTTTAAAGGTTTTTATCCAAGTTGGCTTAGGTGTTTAATCCTAATCATCATCCTTCATGCTTACTTAGGATTGTTATCCATCCTGAGTCAGTAATCATCCATGGCCCAATCAATCTACTTCCATCTTGAGGTAGATTTGGTGTCATAATCAACCCTTTTGTAATCCAATCCGATCATCAGCATCATATGTCATCTAGTTAAACCTTTGAACTTGGTTTATAGTTAATCTTATCAATCCAATCTAATTAATCATCCAATCCTATCAGTTGTCTAATCCTATCAATCAACTTAATCAAATCCAATCCCATCAACTATTCAATCCTTCAATTAATTCATTATCTAATCTAATCGATCCTTTAGTCATCACTTAGGTCATTCATTTAAGTACATCATAGAGTATAGTGTCATCTTAGTTACCTGGTAGTTTTTCATTTTCAGAATACCTCAATAATCCCACCGATGTCCAAATGAAAAATTGTCTCCTTGATGAGTGTGGGGATAAGATCCTTGCCATGCTACTTCTAAAAGGTATCAAGCCACCATCGAGGTTTGACTTGTCCAAATATGTCAAAATTACACCTCTTGCACCCCTAGTCCCATCACAAGATCCAAATTCCAACTCATCAATCCCATACATTCCTAAGGGTCCACCAGAAGAGGGTTGGTACCAACCAGGATTTGGAAATGTTATGCTTTATCAAGTACGGCCCCCTATACCACCTCCTCGAGTTCCAATTTTAGTTACGGGTACACCTGATCCAAAAATTCCTCAAGGCCCAGATCCTAACAATCCTCTTGGTCTAGGCTTGTCATAAGGTCATCTCAATCTACCAAACACAAACATCCCATAAGCTTGGATCCCCATACTATCTACACCACCTCTTCCACCTAGCCAACTAGGTCAACTACCAGGGAATACCAGGGGAAATCCTTTTGTTGTGCCACCTCCACCTCCTAGATTTACACCTGCATCAAACTTACCAACACCTCCATTCACATCTCAACCACCACCTCAAGGAAATATCTCATCTTTGCACCAACCTTAAGGTAACCTATAGCAGGAACCATCATTTTAATTGCCTCATTAGCAGACATCACAATAACCCCCATCTCATCCTTCACAACATATCATGATTCCTTTGCAACCCCCACATCAAGCATAGGTTACATCACATCATCAACAACTTCCTCCTCACCAACTACAAGGTATTCCATCATAGCCCCATCATCAATCATAGGTCCCTCCTCATCAACCAACATCATCCTATTAGTTACCTCTGTACCAACCACAAATCCCTTAGCAACCCCAAATCCCATCTCAACCTCCTTATATACAGCCACCATCCTACCAACAATCCCCCAACATACAAAAATCCTGATACAACCGCAACAATCCTTCCAACAAATGCTAAGCAACCCTACTCCCAATACCTCTATCACCCACAAAGCACTTAATTATGTGCAACCCACCACATCCAATCCTAATCCTACTTACCCTTATCACAATCCTCAACAATCCTAGCAGCAGCCATCTTACACAAATCCCCAACAATTGCAACCAAATCTTTGTTATCAACAATCCAATCTGTAACAGCCTCCATATGCTTCCCAACAACCAATTGTTGCCTATACTTACCAATATAATTTGTATCACTCCCAATAGCATCCATCATATCAACAAGGTTCCACCACCTCATATTACCAATCCCAACCATCATATCAGTAGGGTGCCTCTTCCTCATATTATTAGGCCTCGCTATCTTATCAACAATCTTATGTCAATTCCCAATCTATGCAGCCTAATCCATATGAGAAAACACCTTCATATCCACCTCCACCATTGTATGATCAAACCATCCCAACTCCATCCATAGCATATTAGCCATATTCTCCTTATAATCAATTCAATCCAACCAATCCTCCTCCATCAGCCCCTGTCAATAAGGAGTGGGAAGAAACAAAAGTTTCCTTAAAGGACTTGCAAGCAGGGACAACCAAAAAATCTTATAAATTTGAATAAATTTATCCCTATCCATTTTATCCTTCCATCTCACTCATCCCCTTTCCTAAGCACTTTGAAATGCCAAATTTTGATAAATACAAAGGAAAGAGTGACCCAAGAAATCATCTACAGGAATTCTACACATTGCCAAGAAGTCCTAGACAATGACGACTATCTCTTGTAGTTATTCCCTAGGAGTTTAATGGGGATAGCTCTAGACTGGTTTATGGGTCTTCCATGGGTCCATCTCTTCTTTCGCAAATCTTTTAGAAAAAATTGTTACACTTCTTCAACTTGGAGGACATTGACACCTTAGATTTGCTGAAAGAAAAACAACGTGAGGGAGAAACCTTTGCAAGTTACCTACAAAAGTGGCATGCCCTGGCTAGTCATCTAAAATCCTCTCTTAGTGAGAAAGACATGGTGACTATTTTCATTACAAATGCCCATCCTGATATGGCACATAATTTCAATCTTCATTATGTCACAACCTTTTCAGAGGTCATAGAAAAAGGAACTTTCATTGAGAGGGCTCTCATTTCAAAGGGATAAATCAAAATCTATAACACACACAAGGATAAGTCATATGGAGACAAGTCCCACTACTGGAATAAAAATAAGAATGTTGTCAATGATGGTTTCATTAATACCAAGCATTTCCAAGTAGCCAACAACTCGCAAAGGTCACAATATGTCTCCAATCAACCATCAGTTTCTAACATCATATCCATGCCATAGGTTGCACCACGTCCTCCTCCACATTCCAACTAGTATAACCAAGGAAATAACAAGTGTACATTCACTCCTCTAGGAGAGTCCTTGGATGTTGTCTTCAAGAGGCTCCTGCAAGCAAGTTACCTAGTCACTTATCTTGTGACTAATCCTTTTGACGAGTCAAAAAAAAAACCTTCCTGGTATAGGGAAAACAAGTACTATGAGTTTCACAAATCAAAGGTCATTCCACCAACAGTTGTCAACAACTTAAAACATATATCCAAAATCTCATAGATTGAGGAGATATAGTAGTGGATTCTAACTAGGCGACATCATCCAATGCCCAACTACAACTATATCAAAATGTTTTCCCCAAGCACAATCAAGGTCCTAGTACTTCCAATGCTAATCATGGGCCTAGCAAAAATAATAACCAAAATAACAACACGAACAATATCAGCTATAAAAATGTACCCTATAACTATGATGGTATAGCTATGTGCAATAACCAGGTAGAGCCTCACGTGTCCATGATTCATGTTAAAGGAAAGACCCACAATGTGTTGTTACAATGTGTCACACTCACATATCCATTCCTAGACCTTCCACATCATCTCAGCCAGCTTATGTGAGCTCTCAATATAATATTCTTGATCATCTTGGAAAGACTCCCACTCAAATATCCATCTTAGATTTGCTTAAGTCTTCCCCTATCCATCAAGAAATCCTCACCAAAGCTCTTTAGGAAACCCATGCGCCTAATGCTATAGATCCTACCCTATTTCAAGCCTTAGTAGGACATCTTTCATCCACATATCAGTTGGGATTCAGTCAAAATGATATGCCATCAATCGATTCAAACCATAACCACTCCCTACACATCGAATTCCTTGTAGCCTGCCATAAAGTGAAAAGGGTCCTAGTAGATAATGGCTCTGCCCTCAACCTCTGTACACTAAAGTTCATAAAATAGGTAGGGTACACCCACACTGACTTGAATAATTAGACTATCACCATCAAAGTCTATGACAATGCAGAAAGAGATTCTAAAGGAATCATTTATCTTCCTATTCAGGTTGGCCCCATTGTGCAGTACACCATGTACCACATCCTTGATTTGAACCTTCCATACAACCTTCTCCTTAGCTTCCCATGGATCCATGCCATGCAGGTCATTCCATTCACTTACCATCAATGCCTAACATTCCCATTCAATGGGGTGGAAGTAACCATACATGCAAATCCACATCCCTTTGAGTATTGTTGTGCTTTAGAAGCTTCCTTCCCCAACTCCCACGTCTATTGTCTAGGAGTTGATGTGGGGGAACCTTAGGCATCATCTTCCAACCCATCCTCCAATTCATCATCTACCACATCATCCATCCCATCCATTGCATCCAAATCCACTATCACCAAGGTCCAAATAATAGATAAGGGATGTGGGGAGTACAAGATGAGTATGGCTCTAAATGTGGTAACCATGCCTCCATCTCCTTGTATCGATGGCCAACCTTCACAGCCTGCAGCAAAAGAAGAAGAGAAGACAATAACACTCAGCTCTAAGAACATGGGATCTAACACTTTTCAATCCCAAGGAACATGACAAGATCAACCAAATGATGACATCAGTCAATGGATATACAGGGAAGAACCCAAGCCTTCACCCCCTATTATTGAGTATTTCCAAGAGACTTATCCTCGTGCATCCAAGTTAGCTAAAAAATATAATTATCAGGGGGGAGATCTTGTTGTAGAAGAATAAGGAAGATTGCAGTTTGTTGACACACCTGTGTGACCTAGAAATTTGGGCTTAGGCTATGATAAAAAGAAAAAAGGTCCCACAACGCCCACTAGTACGTCTAATAATGTCAACGCAAATAATGATTTCATTTATGATATACCAGAAGAAGAGGCCATCATACTCTCTTATGATGATGTAGATCTCCCTGCCCTATTTGACTCCACATCCATCTTCACCATTAGCCTTTCCCTTTTCCATCCTAACCTTATTGATTGGGACTTATGGAGTAGTGCACCTTTCGATACCTTTCCTTCAGTGGACACTTATGTGCATCTCATGGGATTGGGGGAAGATGAACACCCTAACCATAAAAGTAAAAAGAAGCAAAACAAAAAAGGGTCATCTAGTGAAAACCTCTTTGAGGCACTTCCTGACTCATCAAAAGTCAAAATAAAGGGTTTATCTGACAATGAAAACCTCGATGAGGTGTTGGAGGATGGGGATGTTCATCTTGCCCTTGTTGGAACTCAATTATCTGAATGGTTTTCTATCCTGATCGAAGTGATGTAAGAGGTCAATTTGGGAACAGAAGAAGACTCTAAAATCACTTATGTAGCCAAATCATTGTTAGAGGAATATCATTCCATCATTGTCAACCTATTAAAAGAAGGAGTCATCAACTTCGCATGGACTTATTTAGACATTCCAGGATTAGATCTCACCTTTGTCATGCACCATTTGGATGTTCATCTGGATGTCAAACCTGTTAAACAAAAGCTAATAAAAATGCATCCCCAAGTGGCCTTGCTTGTCAAGAAAGAATTGGAGAAACTATTGGAAGTTGGGTTCATAAGATCTATTGATTACTCTAATTGGATATCCAATATAGTTCCTATCGCCAAACCAAATGGGATATCAGAATCTATATAGATTTTTGAGATCTTAACAAAGCTTTCCCTAACGATGATTTCCCACTTCCAAACATTGACATGTTGGTCGACCTCACAGTAGGGCATTCCATGCTATCTCTTATGGACAATTTTTTTGGCAAAAATTGCACCAAAAGATCAGCATAAACTACCTTCACCACTCCTTGGGGCACCTTCTACTATAATTTCATGCCTTTTGATCTCAAAAATGCGGGGGCAACCTATCAACGTGCCATGACCATTATCTTCCATGACCTCATTCATATCATAATGGAAGATTATGTTGATGACTTATTGGGGAAGTCTAAGACTAGAGAAGAGCATCCCATGATCTTGAAGAAGATCTTTGAATGGCTAAAGCAAGACAAGCTATGTTTAAATCCAAAGAAGTGTGTTTGGTGTCATATTTGGAAAGTTATTAGGCTTTATAGTCTCTAAACAGGGTATTGAAGTAGATCCAGCCAAGGTCAAAGCCATAATGGAAATTCCCACACCACATAATCTCAAGCAATTGAGGAGCCTTCAAGGGAAGCTACATTCCATCAAACGCTTCATAGCCCAGCTTGTTGACAAGTGTCAATCATTCACACATATTTTGTGCAAAGACACTACCTTCAAGTGGGATCTAGAATGTTAGCAAGGCTTTAACAAGATTAAGGAATATCTAGCTCATCCACCCATATTAATGCCTCCTATTCCAAGTAAACCACTTTTGTTATATATCTTAGCTACATCGATTGCACTAGGGACATTATTAGCTCAGCATGATGAGTCTTCTAAAGAGCGTGCAATCTATTACATCAGTCGAACACTGGTGGTTTATGAACTCAACTAATCCCCAATGGAAAAAGCTTTTCTAGCAGTGGTCTTCAATTCACAAAAGCTTCATCATTACATGCTCAGTCATCCCATCAAGTTAATATCAAAAATTGATCCACTTAAGTATCTGTTGCCCAGGACTTCCTTGACTGGCCACATGGCCAAGTGGGCCATGTTACTAAGCAAGCTTGACATAGAGTACATAGACCGTAAGGAAATCAAGGGACAAGTCATATAAAATTAGTTGGCTGATTCTCCTGTAGTGGATGCATATCCATTAGTAGTTGAGTTCCTTGATGAATAGGTTTTTACAGTTACAGAAATAGATACATGGACACTCTACATTGATGGGTCATATACACACAATGGAGCTGGTACGGGTGTCTTATTTGTCACCCCTCAAGGTGATTATATCTCAAAGTCATTCAGATTAGCATTTCCATGCACCAAGAATATAGTAGAGTGTGAAGCTCTTATCACTAGTCTAAGAATTTTCATTCAATGGAATATCATCCATCTATGAGTCTTTGGAGATTCCCAACTGATTATTAAACAATTCAATGATGAGTTTCAGACAAAAGATGACGAGTTGTTACCCTATAAATGTATGGTGAATGACTTCAAGAAGTATTTCACCTTCATTTAGTTTGAGAAAATTCCCAGAGTCCAAAATAAGGTAGCAAATGCAATGGCTACATCAATTCCCTCATTGGCATGCCCAAAGATTGAACTGACTATGAGTTCCTCATTTCTAATCCCAACATATGATGTCCCTGAAAATGAGATGGTGTGCGATATCATAGGTCCTGAGTAATCGTGGTACCATGACATTTACACCTACCTCCATGATAATACATTACAACCTGACCTTAACTGAAATCAACACAAATCCTTTATCCAACATACTTTCCACTATACCATCATAGGAGATACAATTTATCATCAGGGATATGATGGGACCCTCTTTCGGTATCTCAATGAATCAAAATCTCACATTGCATTGAATGAGGTAAATAGTGGTGTCTGTGGGTCTCATTCTAATGGGATGCCCTTAGTCAAGAAGATTCTAAGAGCAGGATATTATTGGCCCACTATGGAACATGATGCCTATGAGTTCATAAAGAAATTTCTACCCTACCAACAACACATAGATTTGATCCATGCTCATGTGCAAGACCTACAACCTATCATTTCTCCATGGCCTTTTTCACAATGGGGTTTCAACCTAATTAGCAAGATTTACCCTCCATCAACTAATGGCCATACACTCATCATTACCGCCACTGAATACTTCACTAAGTGGGTGGAAGCAATTCCACTCTCCCAAATCACAGGTATTCAGATCTCCAAGTTCCATATTTTCAATAGATATGGAATTCTCTCCACCATCATCATTGACAATGGTAAGCCATTTAAAAACTAGTAAATGAAAGCCCTTCGTGAAACATATCATATCCAGCATTGTTGGTCCACCCCCTATTACCCTCAACATAATGGTGAAGCTAAAGTCACCAATAAAATGCTTATAAAAATCCTTAAAAAGGTGGTCAACAATACTAGTCAAGATTGGCATCTCCATCTTCATCCCGCCCTTTGGGCCTACCACACATCCATCAACACACCCACTGGTGCCACTCCATACTCACTCGTTTATGGAACCAATGCTATCTTTTTGATTGAGGTCGAGACCCCATCATTTTGAATCTCTCTAAAGAATCTTGTCAATGATGAAGATGCTCAAGTCGCACTATTAATCCAACTAGAACTCCTGGAGGAAAAGTGCATTAGGGCCTACAATCATCTACAAGCATATCAACATCGTCTTAAAAGAAGCTATAACAAGAAGGTCCTTCCATGTCAATTCAATGTTGGTGATCTAGTCCTTAAGGAGAATCAGCGCACCCAACAAGATCGAGACAAGAAAGGAAAGTTCAAAGAAAATTGGTTTGGTCCCTATGTTTTCACAGCTAAATATGGTTTTGAGGCATATCAGCTTGCTACACCTGAGGGGGAACCCTTAGAGGAGCCTCTCAACATCATGCATCTGAAGAGGTTCTACACATAAGTCAGTTGGGTTATCCTATCCTGAAAAATAAAAATAAAAAGTAAAAACTCATCAAAAATACAAAAAGATAAAAAAAGTCAAAAATCCAAAAATAGTAAAGAGAAATAATCCATCCTGTGGTGAAAACCACCCTTGGTGGCGCCTTGGATAAGTACGTTTGGTGAAAACCTAGCAATAGGTGCCATTTGTAGAGGGCTTAATTATTATCTACCTTACATCCTAGTTACTTTATGCTTCTATCCATCCTATCTGCATATCCTATTCTCACATCCTATCAATCTAATCCTTTCATCTACATCTGCTTATATTCCACTTGGTATATTTTTCTTGTGTGTTGGATGATTCAAATTAGTTATCCGCAACCCTGATTTTTTATCCTAAATCTAAGATTTTTGTCATTTCTCTGTTGGTGTTGTTTTTCAGTCCTGTGTCCTCATCTAGGGTCTCTCATTGTGTCCATCATCATTAGGTCTCATCTTTTCTTTTGTCCTTTTTTCAAACTATGTTTCCCTTTCATTCATGAGGCAAGGCTAATCATTTGATCAGTCCTTGGGGAATTTTTCCATCTTATTGTTGTCTCCCATCAAGGTTTCCATTGTCCTCTTTCTGCTTTTATCCATGGTCAATCATCGGTATTTTGTCATACTACGTTTCCCCTACGCTTTCACGTAGGCAAGGATAATCATTTGATCAGCCCCTGGGGCATTTTTTTGTCCTGTCATTGTCTTCCATCGAGGTCTCTATTGTCCTCTTTATACTTTTATCCATGGTCATTCATTGGTCTTTTGTCAAACTATGTTGCCCTTGCACTTTCACATAGGAAAGGCTAATCATTTGATCAACCCCTAGGGAATTTGTACATCTCGTCGTTTTCTTCCATCAAGGTCTCCATTGTCCTCTTTCCACTTTTATCCATGGTTAGTCATCGATCTTTTATCGAACTATGAGGGCTCTGCACTTTCACATAGGCAAGGCTAATTTTTTATAAGCCCCTAAGCCCCTAGGTCTTTAGGGTGTGTCTTGTTGTCATGTTGTGTCATCAAGTATGTCCTTACCTAGCTGGTTCCTAACAAAAAAAATCCCTAAGTATCTTGAGGTCCAATGAGTTTTGAATATCCTGAGTCATGTCGATCACCTTGTCTATCCTATATCTTTGGTCTTAATAGGATGCATCCTTCCTAATCAGACCACATCAATCACATCCACCCTTTTAATCCTATGGCTAAGGACATTTGAAATTTATTGTGATCTTGTGATACTTTTGGATTTTTTTATACTTTGAGCTTCCTATTATACCTTGTTAGGGTCACCACGATCCATCATATCATGGTGGCTTTGACTGGTAAACATAGGGGCATATCTTGATCTATTGTTTGTTCTTGTCTTCTTGGTTGTCCCATGTGGTACCCACCAAGATCCATGTGGTCTTGTGTTACATTAGGGAATCCTTTGTGCTTGTGGTTATCCCTATACCTGGCCCGACCAAAGCCCTTATGGCTTTGGGGTGTTGGGATAGCCTTCTTATTTGTTGTGTTTGTTTTATGTATGGGACACTAATTTTCCTTGGTTCTTCATACCCTGGTGTATCATGTCTTATGCTATAGAAAAAATGAGTGCTCCTAAAATGGAAAAATGGCACTAGGATTGCATTTCATCTATCATCCAATTGCATTGCATTTATCCCAATCCATCCTTTCCCTAGCCTATGGTTAGTAATTTCAGTTGTGCAAGTGCTTGGCTCTCATCTTTTCTTCCTATCAAGATTCCTATAGTTTTTGATAGGTGCAGTACCACACCCATCATCATTCATCTTGATATGTGATAAATTGTCACACCTATCCTTGTACACTTAGGCTCATTACCTGTTGCATTATCATGTTCATTTTAAGTTGTTTAGATTAATCTAGATTGGTTATTCTAAGCATCTAAAGTTCATTTCATCTCATTGCATTATCATTATCATGTTCATTTTAAGTTGTTTAGATTAATCTAGATTGGTTATTCTAAGCATCTTAAGTTCATTTCATATCATTCCATCTCATTGCATTATCATCTTCATATTCATTTTAAGTTGTTTAGATTAATCTCAATTGGTGATTCTAAGCATCTTAAGTTCATTTCATATCATTTCATCTCATTGCATTATCATTTCCATATTCATTTTAAGTTGTTTAGATTAATCTAGATTATTTATTATAAGCATCTTAAGTTCATTTCATATCATTTCATCTCATTGCATTATCATTATCATGTTCATTTTAAGTTGTTTAGATTAATCTTGATTGGTTATTCTAAGCATCTTAAGTTCATTCTATTCAACTATCATTTCATTGCATTATTATTTTAGGTTTTTTAGGGCTATTATTCTAAACATATTAGTTCATCTCACTGGATACATTGCATTATGTTACATTCATCACACCCATCCATAGCATTATCACATATGCATACATCACATTTTTCATTCATTGTATCCCATTACATTTTCATGCCACAATCAAATCATAATAATATGCCTGGAAAGTTTTCCCACTAAAATTAAAAGCAAATTGAATGTACAGTGTACAACACAGATATCCATGTGATATGAGCTGATTGACATTTTAGGATCACATTTGTTGAATCAATCACAAAGATTTCTAAACATATCCATTGTAGGCATAATTTTTCCATCTACACATATTCATGACCACTTGCATCATAAACCATTAGTACCAGATCCATGACATACATCATAAAATCATAAATCATCCATCACAAAGCATTAGACATAATGCATATAACAAAAACATAACATAAATCATAATCCTCATCACACTTATATACATATCTCATAATCATCACCATACACATGAACATAATAAACATCCATGTCATCACATAATAACCACACAGTGTCAGAAATTTCCATTGCATATCATATAAATATCAAAAAAAATATAGTGTCCATCATATGTCCATCGTAATCCATAATAAATGATCATAATATTCCATAACAAGTCCATAATAAAAACATAACATAACAAGTCCATCATACTGTCCATCAAAATCCATCAAATAACATATAGGTACAGAGCTCTCGTCAAGTGCAGAGACTACATCTCCTCAAAGAATAAAGAATAAAGAATAAAGAATTAATGAATGAAATAATCTCTTGAATTTGTGTTGCATAATCTGTAGTCTCTTTCTATGTATGCTACTCTTCCAATCTGCACCTGTCAAAATATGAACCCTATTTCCTCATCCCTCCTATCTACCCTATGTTGGCTCCATTTGATCTCTAGGGGAATTCTGGAACTGATCCTCTACCTTTGGGGTGAGTATCATGAAAGTTGTTGTATCTCGTGTATGTGTTGCCCCCGAGTGTGATGGTACTGGCATTTGTGGCACTGCTATGACATATGGCAGTACTCTCCGTGTGGGATCTGGGATAGCCTAATGATAAGAAAGCATGTCGTAAGTGGCCTCTATCCTAGCATTGGCCTCCTCCACCACCTGTGCTCTAGCCAAGTTCTGCTCTATATGACACCTATCCCATAGCACACTACTGTGTCTCCTCTCCCTCTCCTAGGCCTCCTATGACATCCGCATATACTCTACCTGCCCCTCCAACTGGGCTATCCTATGTGCATCTACATCTCACTCGCCCTACAATTCTTTCACCTGTGCCTTTGCTGCCTCTGCCCTCTCCAACAGCCCCTAGCATCCCCCATAGTCACCTCAACACACTCTACTCTATCCCGAAGCTCATCTCTCTCCCTCTTAATCTCCTCCAATCCTCTCTATAGCTCTGACACCTACCTCCTTAGATCATCTCTCTTTATATGAGCCTCATGTACCCTCATTGATGCCTCATCTCCAAGGGCCCTGTAATCCCTATCTCCCTCCCTCTGTAGAGCCTATAATCTAGCCACCTCTTTCTACAGCCTATCTCTATACACTTGTGACTCTCTCAGTCTATGCTCTGCAATGCCTAGCCTAGCTAGGACTCCTATCAATAATATGGCAAGATTCTCTAGCAGCAATGGCACGTATGGTACCATTGTTAGTGGGTGTACAGTTGGGGAATCCTCATCCACCTCTATGGCCTACTCCTCTCCCCCTACCTACTGCATCTCCACATCCCCATCTCCTCTATTTTTCAACTCTCCTCCTTCTCCTCTACAACCTAGCTAGCTCTCTCTCATTGTTGGATCCAAATTCCAAGGCTCCCACAATCGGCTACACTATCATGATCCACCCTAGTCTCCCCTATTTCCACCATATAGAGTATCGTACAGTGGTACCTACGTCTGTTGTCCCTCCTTTCCATGGGTACTATGTCAATGGGACTATATCCCATATATGTCTTGCATATTCAATCATAATTGGCTCTCCCCATATCATTGTTAGCTCCCTAGTGATCCATTGGAACCTCTGTGGTTCTACAGGAATATCCTGTTGTATCTTGAACTACCTGGTAAATCTATCGAGTCTGTGCAACTCCACAATATATAGATCTCATCTAATCAAATAACAAACTGAAAAGAAGTAACCCCTCCATCTCCTCTCATCATCTCTCCATCCGGAAAAACATCGCCTCAGGTAGGGTCTCAATGTGATGTCATCTACCCTCAATCCATCCAATCCCCTCCACCATGCCTCCAAATCACTCAAATAATGGAGCCTCCAGTCATACTCTGTCCCCCACCAGTAAGCCATAGGAAATGTCTCATCTCTCACACCAACAATAAGAATATCTAGTCGGGCAACACTGATGTGCTCCTAGGCCCATACCTGGAGTAGTGTCACATGGGTGATGCTCAATGCTCGTTTGTAACTGACGACGTGCATGTCCCAATATAATTGGGCTAGCACACATGCTCCCCATGCAAAATCCCTCTCTCACCTCTCCACAATGTGTCTAACAACCTCATTCACCTTGATGTTGTAGAAGCGTCCACTCCTATCTAGTAATAGAATCTCGTTGATCAAGCCAAAATGATACAATGGCAGTGTTGGTACCTCCAACCCTAAGCAAGCATCTAGATCCAACTCCCTCCCCTGGATGGGTAGCTCAACAAGTCCAAATATAGCACGTAGGCTCGTATCCATTGCCTGACTATGTATTCAATTGACCAAGTGCCCTCAGAGATAAACAATCACAAAATCCTCCACAAGTCCTCTAGAGTCATTGTCATCTCCCCTTTTAGGAGATGGAAGGTAGAAGTCGCTGAGCTCCATTGCTCTATCAATGCAATCAACAGTCCTCGATGCACTCTAATGTTGGGATACCCCAACGTGTGTAGTAATCCCACTAGCGCTAATGATTCATGGTCCTGGGACTTCATCACCCTCCATGTCACCTCTAACACTGTTGAGTGCCTCTCACATGTCCTCAATGTCTCCAAGTTTTGCATCCATATAGAACATTCTATTAGTTTTCTAACATTTTAGTCTGGTTTGGAAAATTCGCCTTTATGTAAGATGAATTCACCCATTTCCCCACCTTGTGCGTTCGCTTGTCTAGCTAATGTGTTCACCCCTATGTATTTTTTTCATGAGTTCTCCTATTTTCTTGGTGAACTAGCCCCTTTCTTGGCCAAGTGCAAAACCATTCGTCGTGTCCTCAAAGGAAAATTCACATTTTCCCTTTTCCCCAATGGGAAACTTCGCAATCGCCCCTGTGTCTCTTTCCCCCTGACTGGCAAATTCACATTTTCCTTTATCCCCAAAGGGCGGATTCTTATTTGCCTATTTCTATTTTGGGTAATTTCGTTCACCCTTCCCTAGTTTTGGTGATTTTGCATTCACCTGTCTATTTTCATTTTCACCCCTACGTCACACAAGTTCACTTTTTCCAGAGAGGCGATTTCACAATTGCCCCTCCCCCAGCACATCCACCCCTATGGAGTGTGAGTTTTCCCATTTCTTCGCCAATCCTTCTAGACAAGCACATTTTTTGGTCAGACAGGTGAATCCACCCTTCCATGGTGAATTTGTGCCATACTCTACTCGACCCAAAATTAAACATGTGCTTAAACATTCAAATCAAAATCACAAGCATGGGCTCAAAGTCTTACCTGACGTGGTACTGCTCGATAGTAGTAGAACTTCCACACCTCCTCACCTCAATAAATTAAATCATCATCCATGAACACCTCGTCGCCACTCCTATCAGCCATCCTCGTCACTCACTTTCTCTCTCTCTCTTTCATCTAGTCAGCCACCAAGTGTGCAAATGAAAATTAGGTGAATAGTAATTTTTCAAATTTACTATTTATAACTTTCACTTTTTGCACCTAATTAGCCTTTTGATTTTTGGGTAATTTTTACCCTTTAATTAACCTTTTATTAATTCATTCACCCCTTTTCTTCCACAAGCTGCCATTCACACCCCATTTCTCCATTTTCCTCCATTCAAAAGTCATTCTTCATGGTTTTTCACGCTCTATCGTGTGGTACCCTCCATTTCTCCATATCAAGACATTGCCCAAGGCCCCTTTTCTTCCCCATTCACCCTCTTCAGGGGGCATACAATACCATTTTCCTCTATTCTCCCATTATATCCACTTCCCTATGACACTGGGGCATCATCTAACATTCTTTTCTTCTATTCAATCATCTTTATTTTATTTTTCTTCAAAACAATTTATTTTAATAGTGTTTCAAAGAGGCACAAAATGTAGACACCTGAATTTGACCATCCTATATGGTCAAATTCACTCCTTTTATCCCTCTATCTTGTGTCCCTTGTCCATATTAATTAAATAATTTATTATTAATTAATATTTTTTTGCAGCCTAATGTCCTTAAGGTATTTAATAAATCAATTGAATACCTTGCCCCTTTCATCTCCAAATTAAATAAATACCCCAATTTATTTAATTTAGTCACTTTATCTTTATGAATTAAATCTATTTTTAATTCAATTCTTCTCTCTCCTCATGTCACATCCTCCATAATCCTATCTAATCCAAATTAATTTAATTAATCTGTGATTAGGATGTGCACACCCTTAATCGTCATTAGGGTCACATCCTCCATCACCTTCCACTTGCCTCTAATCTCTGATTAATTCATCTAATCAGATATTTGCACAACCTTAATCACATGATTAACCTAACCCAACCTTCATGCCATTTATGGCATGTGTCCTAAGTCAACCCTATTAAATGATTTTTCCTTTTAGATAATGCACCCCCTTCCCCATGTGCATTTTTAATTCACATTTAATCTCCCAAGGCATTTTAAAGAATTTAAAATTCTTTCTCCCATCCCCATGAGGATTTTTGAGGAATTTTTAATTCCTCAAATGTCCTCTCAAGAACATGTGGACAAGGACCTCCTTTATGAGGAGATATTGTCCCTTCCCAAGGTACAACCTAGTACCTCCATGTCACCTCCACATCAACCTCTCTTTTCCATCTCATCTGCCACATGTCAAGATGTGAGGGATTGTGAGTTCTCAACTCACCCTAGCCCTTGATCTCATCAACCTTGGCTCAATTTGGGCCCTCCATTCATTTAGAGGCACTTCCCCTAAAAATGGTGGAATTGCTCCCATTTGCACTATCCATGATCAAGCACACTTAGCATTCTAGCACTCAAGCATCTAGGCATCCTCCATTGTTGTAGTCATCATAGAGCTCTCATGTTGCATCCATTCAACTACCCACATCCACCATTGCTTTCATCTTCACCTTAGCATCATTTAGAGCATCATTTTGAGCCATTTTTCCATCAAGGAGCACACATATCAAGCAATCAAAGGGCCAACCAAGACCATCATCTAAACAAGGTAAAGGGTTTCAATTTCATTGTATTTTGTTTAGATTAAACTAGGCCTAGTCTAAGTGTTTGTTTGTGTTCTTTCCTTTGTATCTATTTTAATTGTTTTGCATTTTTAGGGATAGAAACACTTGCACACACCTTTAAACCCATATTAAAAAAGAACATAATTATGTTGATGTCCATTATTGATTTTAACAAATTAAATGATAATAGAATGCATCATTTCAGGAAAAAACGTAACCCAATTCAAAGCCTCTTAAGAGTCTAGATCGACACCAAATATAGAGTGTTACTATTAACAATAAGAATGGCCTTGAGTTACCTATACATTTTTTTGTATTTAATACTTCTTTTTTTATGATCAATAATGTCATCTATAAACATGGTTGCCTTCAATTTTCAATAAAATGCAATACAAAGTCTTTATTATTTCGATATGAACATGGTTATATTTTGCACTTGTCGGATATTATTCAATCTTATTTTCAATTTATGCATTCCAATTAAAGTTGTGTCAATACAAACCATTGTTGTTGCAAGCATTATGGCTATCCATATTATATACAAGTAACTATATTACATACAACTAATTCTATGCACAACACAAAGTTTATTTACACAACCACCCTCACTCACACATAGGTTTTTTATAGCGTATTATTTTTTCTCTATTTGAGAATTTAATGTCACACACCAAAGTTATCTCTTGTGAATTTCTTTACATACTTGTACGTGTTATTTCTACTTGTCTTGCATTGTTTCGAATTAATATTGTATTGTTGTGATCCCCAACAACCCTTGTCATGGAAAACCAAGCAGAAATTATGCAAGCAAAGTGTATTCATCGTAACCAACTGCAACTATTGTTGTACCATGCAAAGAAGGATTCTATTAATAGAGGGCCACGAGAAAAGCATCACAACCTCCATGATAGAACCACCTTGTCCACACCCACTTGTTCCAATAACCCCTCCACATTACAGCCACTCAAAACTCATATGCAGTCTATATTACACCCTTGATCTCCCTCCCAAACCCAACATCCTCCACTATTTCCTGCAAACTATTACATTGCTAGGAATTCATTCCATTCAAAGTTGGACAACCTATCAAACATTTCAATGTGTCAAGTATGCATGGAACGATATCTAGGAATAAGAACTAAGTGAATTGTAGTAATGCTTGTACAAGGTGTATTTCAGACAAAAAATGGCAATCACTTCTCAAAGTGGAACAACATGGACCTTGGTGAGCAACCCGCTTGTTTGCAACAACTAACTTAAATTGAGGAGATGCTTATAGCAAGATTCATCCCTTTCCTCCAAGTTACTTATGCAAGAGGGGGCCAATTAAAATATAGTGGATACACTATTTGTTTTCCTTAGGATATTACTATAATTGTAACTTATTTACCTCAACATATACATGACCTAGATATACTCATAGTCAACAAAAAAAGTATTGATTCCCAACAATATAGCTTCTATGTTTGCAGAGCATGTGTTCACGAGGCTTTGCAATATAAGATTTGTAATGACCCATACTACAAAGATATAAAATTAGATGAGGTATCTCTCTTATGCTTGCCTATTTCCTCCATTGACATCTCAAACCTTCTATATGCAACAACCTCAAATGTATATCCTCCAGATCTAAGTTTCATGGAAACAAATAATACAAACAAAGAACAGTTGCAAGAGAATGTCCAAACAACATCATTTGTGGAAAACCTTCCCCCTACATGTACAGAAGTGCAAGAATTGCAAGCTTTATTGCAATTAGGGGAAGGACGACTGATTCCAGCTATTGATTGGCCACCAATTTCTTTAACACCCATCAATGAATACACCACTAAAGGATTATTTGTTATGGCATTCCCCACATTGTTTCTAAAGGGAACAGTTGTGTTCAAGCAACAAAATATGAAAGAGGTCAAACTACATGAATATGCTCTCTAAGGTACCATGATAATAGGTTTGACCAACACCCATTGTTTAGATACTTCATACTTAATATTCTTATGTGTCATTAAAGCCAAGCAATGGCTTTTGTTTTTATTCAAAAACACTTGGAATGTAGTCTTCCAACAACAATACTTTCCCTTCACCAAAGATTAAAGGACCTTTCGAATGACAAGCTTGTATGTCATGTCCCCTTCCAGTTGACATCTCTAAGAGCTGATGATTAGCCTATTATGCGACCCTCGTAGGCTGATAGGATGGATAGAGGGTCTTGATGGAGCTTGGCTTGGCTTTGGTTTTCAGAATTTTACCAGTTGGCTTTCGTTCGGGCTCATTCGGACACCATTTTCCTGAGTTGCTATTTTTAGCAGTATTTGGCACTCAGCGAGGCACCCCTGCTATTTTTAGCAGTACAGTTTGGTCATGTGCAGAATCACTCACTTCTTCACCAGCTTTAGACGGTTCGTGAATCAGACACATTTTGAGGGAGATATTAATATTTAATTGATTTAATTAAATATTAATTATTCGGAGCTTATAATATAAAGTCATAATATTTTTAATATTATAACTTAAGTGATTTTGCTGAAGGGATCAACCATCATGGAAGGGGCCATTTTTAATTATAATTTATAATTAAAAATGTGATTTAAAACTATTGAAAAATTAAATGAAGTTCAAATTTATTTAAATGATGCTCAATTGAGAAAATTTGCACTTTTCAAGAATATAAGGGTTTTTCCTTGGGATTCGAGCCATTATGTTGAATATTGAATTTTTGAGCAAGTCTTATTCTGGAGAACGAAGCCTAGGGTTTCCGTTGTCTACAGGCATTGGAGAACGAGCCATCTTCAGTGTTGCAATTCAGAGACTGTGAAATAATAGTTGATCTATTGCTTTCAGAGAGATATCTTCATTCAAGAGTTATCACAGAGCATTTACAAAGTATTCATCAGTCAGGGTTTTGATATGTATTTCATCTAGCAGACAGTTGTTCAGAGGTGCCTATCTTTACTTAATATTTTGCATCTTTTACAAGGGCCATACCAAATCATTATCTGTTGTTTTCATATCCGTACCTTTGCTATTTCTAGGGTCGTACCAGTAGGTACAAGGCCATACTTTATCATCTTGAGCAAGGCATCTTCTTTCTTGGCATTCTGGATTGTTCAGCTTGGGCGCATATCCTTCCAGCATCATCTGCAAACATTCACAGAGGGAGAAAGTGGAGTATTGTTAAGGCTGTACCATTTCATGATTACTCAAGGCGGCTGCAAACTTCCAGATTTTTAATAAATTAAGTTGTTATTTTTCTATTGCATGTTACCAGATCTCAAATGTAATAAGTATAGTTAATCAATAAATAGTCTGGCACCAAGAGTTTCTGAAGATTCAATCATTTCTTGAGTTGTAATATTTTATTTGAATTTAATATCAAATTCTTGCAAAATTGCATTATATCATTTATGCAAAAAAATCACAAAAAAAACCAAAAACTTCAAAAACCAAGCAAAAACTTAGACAGATCCGAGATCAGTTAGAACAGGGGTTTCTACAATGGTATCAGAGCTAAATCCTGCCATCCTGAGGGTTTAGCAATCTTATGCAGCCACAAGAGGGTGGGTCTCATAGGTATTATACTCGCAAGAGAGCACTAATTGACAGGCAATAGGGTTTGAACAGGCAGCCAGGTAACATGGCTGACAAGACAGCTATTCCTCATAACCCTAGGGATCAGGACGATGTAGAGGCTTTAGACACTCTCAAAGACTTACGAGCAGGTCAACGACAGTCTAACGATGTGCTACAGCAGTTGACAGTGGCAATCCAAAGGTTAGTTACACATAGGAGAGAACATCACAGAGGTCGAAAAGATTGGAGACCTAGATACTAGAATCATGATCTGAAGCATGCTACCAACAGACTTACACTATTGATGTTCGATGGTAGTGGCAAGGTCACAGCTCAGGCCTGATCAGTAAGCTAGACACGTTCCTCACATTGCGTCTGATGGCTAAGAGAGATGCTATCATGTATGCGACATTGCATCTGAAGGGAGTAGGTTATGACTAGTGGCACCATGGGATGGTGACACTCCAACATGATTGGATCACCTCATATCAGGATTTTGTTGACAGGTTGGTGGAACGATTTGACAGGAAGGATCCAGAATCCTATTTTAGAGATTTGGCTCAGTTGCGACAGAGTGGTAGTTTGGAGTCTTACATTGGTGACTTCCAGAAGTTATCAGTTATGGTTCCTAATATTTCAGAGATGCGACTTGTAGTGCTCTTCATGGAGGGATTGACGAAACCATTGAGAGGTTGGATCAAAGCCTTTGATCCTCCTTCGTTACAGGAAGCTATGAAGAAGGTGCGTAGAATGGAGTTGGTAGCACCATCTAGTAGATTCAACTCCATAAACAATTCTTCTTTCAGGGATAATAAGGGCTTCAACAAAAAAAGAGAGAAATCAGATTTTAACAAAGAAAAATCAGATTTCAAAAATGATTCAAAGGGAAAATCAGCAGCACCAAGAGGCTCTTAATGATCTACGCAGGAAGAAGTTTTGCTTCTACTGCAAAGGTCCCTATGATGCCAATCACGATTGTCCCTTGAGGCCTAAGGGCAAGGCAAATCGAGTGATGTGGGCTTATTACGAGGATTCGGAATCAGAAAATTCTGAACAGTGGGAGAGTTATGAGGAGTCAAAGTCAGAGGCTTCAGAGCCTAAGGCAGAGGCAGAGTCAGAGCTTTAGATTTAGGAGGCACGCCTATCTAGCATTCAGCAGGAAGGTTCATTCAGACTTCATGGAGTTTTGGCAAGACAGAGGGTCATTACCCTTCTTGATACAGGAGCCACCCACAATTTTATTGATTCTAGATTTGTGGAGAAGCGCGGACTCATCACTGAGGAGTTTGATTACATTAGGGTTAAGGTGGCTGACGGTTACACTCTCAGGTGTGAACGAATGATTAAGGATCTCCCCTTGCACTTGAACAACTATGAGTTCAAAGTTGATTATTACG
Source organism: Sequoia sempervirens (assembly GCA_007258455.2). Classification (NCBI taxonomy): domain Eukaryota; kingdom Viridiplantae; phylum Streptophyta; class Pinopsida; order Cupressales; family Cupressaceae; genus Sequoia; species Sequoia sempervirens. Next base: position 65,128,777 of record VDFB02105785.1, on the reverse strand, counting down.
TGGTGAACATGGGGGATATCGATTTAGTCTTGGGCATGAAGTGGCTTCATTCACTTGAGGAAGTCACTCTTCATCTTAAAGACATGGAGATTCATTTTGATGTGGATGGGAAGACACATATTCTGAAGGCAATACAAGACAGCAATATCAAAACTATTTCCTTTCGTCGTATGGAGAGACTCATGCGACATGACATGGTAGAGTGGGTTGTCGAGTGCACATTAGCACCTATACAGGAGGGACAGCAGAAGACTAAGTATCATCCTGACATACAGCAGTTGAGAGTCAAGCATGAGAAGGTATTCAGTGATATTCCACCAGGGAGACCTCCAGACAGGGGCATTGAGCACATTATTGAGCTTGAGGAGGGCGCTAAGCCCGTTATGATTACCCCTTATAGACATCCCAAGTGGTTGAAAGATGAGATCGAGAAAACAATCAAGGAGTTGCTTGCTATGGGTCACATTCAACCTAGCAAATCACCATTCGCCTCTTCAGTTGTTTTGGTGAAGAAGAAGGATGGCACCCTTCACATGTGCATAGACTATAGAGTCTTGAATAAGAGGATGATCAAAAATAGGTATCCAATACCTCGTATAGACGAGCTTGTTGATGAGCTCCATGGTGCATGCTACTTCACGAAGATAGACTTAAGGTCAGGATATCATCAGATCAGGGTTCATGAACAAGACATTGAGAAAACTGCATTCCGTTGTCATTTTGGACACTTCGAGTTTGTGGTGATGCCATTTGGGCTCACTAATGCGCCAGCTAATTTTTAGTCCACCATGAACAGGGTTTTCCATTCACTGCTGAGGAGATTTGTACTGGTCTTCTTCGATGATATTCTTATTTACAGCAAGACTTGGCAAGAGCATTTGGCTCATCTAGAGACTATGCTCAGTATTTTGGAGAGGGAGTCCTTGTATGCCAAGGAGTCCAAATGTGATTTGGGGATGACCGAGTTGCTCTACTTAGGTCATATCATCAGTGCAGAGGGAGTGCGGATCCTGAGAAGATCCGCGCTATTATAGACTGGCCTACTCCAGCAAACCTTACAAAACTGCGGGGATTTCTTGGATTGTGTGGGTTTTACCGTAGATTCGTGAATGGTTATTCACAACATGTAGCACCTATGACGGACCTGTTGAAAAAGGGTGCATTCTGTTGGACTCCTGAGGCACAGGAATGTTTTGTGAGGTTCAAGGAGTTGATGACTACGTGTCCAATGTTGGCACTTCTAGATTTTTTGAATCCTTTTGAGCTTCAGTGCGATGCTTCAGGTGAGGGCATTGGAGTGGTGCTTATGTAGGACAAGCACCCTATTGTGTATGAGAGCCGTAAACTCAAAGGGCTAGAGAGGCTCTACAGTATTTATGATAAGGAGATGCTCGCTATAATGCATGCCTTGGCAAAGTTTAGGCAATATCTTGTGGGCAGTAAATTCTGCATTGAAACTGACCACAACAATTTGAGACACTTCCTGAGGCAGTGAGATCTCAATGATCGTCACCATAAGTGGGTAAGTAAATTGCAGGCATATGACTTTGATATCTCTTATATCAAAGGCACCCAGAATGTAGTAGCTGATGCTCTTTCACGTAGGCCTTATCTGAGCTCTATGGTTCACATTTCAGAGGATTGGAGGCATTTGATTGTGGTAGAGTATGTCAAGGATACTTTGGCCTCCATCATTGTAGAGGGATCGACGATTGACACCAGATACATGCTTGTGAATGACTTGATCATTTACAAGAACAGGATTTATTTGATCCCAGGATCAGATGTGAAGAACATTATCATGCGAGCCTTTCATGATGTACCTACAACAGGACATCCTGGGTACTTCAAAACATACAGACAGATTCAGGAGAGATTCACATGGAAAGGACTTAAGGCAGATGTTCTTCAATATGTGTGTGAGTGCCCTGTTTATTAGCAGAACAAGCAGGAGAACACGTATCCGGCAGGATTATTGTAGCCACTTCTGATTCCTAATAGGAAGTGGGAATGCCTGTTGATGGATTTCATTACGGGCTTGCCTAAAGCCCAAGGACAGGATTGCATATATGTAGTTGTGGATCGGTTAACGAAGTATGCCCACTTCTTTCCGATTCTCAAAGTGGAACAACATGGACCTTGGTGAGCAACCCGCTTGTTTGCAACAACTAACTTAAATTGAGGAGATGCTTATAGCAAGATTCATCCCTTTCCTCCAAGTTACTTATGCAAGAGGGGGCCAATTAAAATATAGTGGATACACTATTTGTTTTCCTTAGGATATTACTATAATTGTAACTTATTTACCTCAACATATACATGACCTAGATATACTCATAGTCAACAAAAAAAATATTGATTCCCAACAATATAGCTTCTATGTTTGCAGAGCACGTGTTCACGAGGCTTTGCAATATAAGATTTGTAATGACCCATACTACAAAGATATAAAATTAGATGATACCTCTGTGCTTGCCTATCTATTATATTCAAACCTTCTAGCAGGCAAAACAACCCTCAATGTAGATCTTCCATATCTAAAGTTTCATGGAAACCTGGATAATACAGTATTGAACAGCTTGCAAGAGAATGTGCAACAGATCATCATTTATATAAAATTTTCCTACATGTACAAAAAGGCAAGAATTGCAAGCTTTATTGCAGTTAGGGGGCAGATCTGCTGATTCCAGCTATTGATTGGCCACACCAATTTCTTTGACACCCATCAATGAATACAACTAATTAAAGGATTATTTGTTATGGCATTCCACACATTGTTTCCAAAGGGCACAGTTGCATTCAAGCAAAAAAATATGAAAGAGGTCAAACTACATGAATATGCTCTCTAAGGTACCATGATAATAGGTTTGACCAACACCCATTGTTTAGATACTTCATACTTATTATTCTTATGTGCCATTGAAGCCAAGCAACGGCTTTTTTTTTTGTTCAAAAACACTTGGAATGTAGTCTGCCAACAACAATACTTTCCCTTTGCCAAAGATCAAAGGACTTTCCTAATGACAAGCTTGTAGAATAGGTTATGCACTTTGGCTCAACTATACGTGGCACGTGCCCCTTCTAGGATCACCATAGGGTGGAGCTATCTGACATGGTCATTCAAGTTGGCTTCTTGACTCTATTATTTACCCTGAGTCCAATAGGATACTAAATGGCCAGACCCACACAATGTCATGTCATCTACCGCACCCACAAATCCTATAGTTGCATCATGATAGAGGATCCATAATATTGTGCAAAACCCACACCTCTCTACACTTTACATGCATCACAGATTCACTACTATTTGTGATGAGGTTTTGGAAAATATTCTTTGCACAACTGACTATTGGTATAGGTAAACATATTTCACATCGATTTTTTTATATTTTTTTCTTGTAAACTAGTTGCTTACTAAAATCTCCACTCTTTAGGTATGAATGGAAACACTGACATTTTGCACACATCCATAGCTTCCTCTATCTGAAAGAAGCATCTCATATTGCCAAACTACAATGGAATAATCTTGCATCAGTACAAAATGCAATCGACTACATTGACAAATATGTCTCTACATGGAACCCGCACCCCCATCCAATCTCAAATGAAAGGGTTCCATAGTCTACCTTTGACAACCCTTCCTTAATGGACACAAGAATGATTATGGTGTTCAAACCTTCACGTGACTACAATGAGCTACTCAACTATGTTCAACGTCATACACATTGTACCTTGAACACATGCTTGCCGCTACAAAGCCCCTTGGCACTTCTAAGGAACTTCAAGCCTTTCAAATGATAGTGGCCAGCCAAAGCACACACCTACTCGTAATGATGACCGTTTGAATCTTCACAACCCCACTATCCTCTCTATTTGGCGAGAAAACATAGATTGCCAGCCTGTTCTCTCAATAGATGAAATTCTCAAATATATATCAAAATATGCAGCAAAAGCATAAATCAAATCTAAAACATACCATGTAATGCTTTCTTGTATTTTGACTTGTTTTGATCCTGAAAAGACAACACCAATAGCTTTTAGAAAAATGCTTGTTGACAACCTTGTGGACCGTGATATTAGTGCCCAAGAAAGTTTCCACCTTTTATTAAAACTACCACTCTGCCTATCTAATAGGATGTTCATTTCTTTAAATGTAAACCAAAAACACTATCAACAAATTCCACTCTCACCCACATCCACATCAACAAACATAGGCTACATTGATGCATACATGGCCTATCATGTTTGTTTGGATACAATGGCACTAATTGATGTCACTCAGAAATGGAGCTTCAAAGCAACTCGTAAAGCAAACCAATGGAAAGAGTGTGCCACAAAAGCAATTTTTCGAGTATCCCCATACTTAACAAGCATTCTTGTAAAGGACAACCCAAGATTTCATGACTTATGCTAGAGTGAATTGCTTCTCTACAAGCCATTTCGTAACATTGCAATTGTAGAACAAGTTATGTGCTTTGGCTCAACTATACGTGGCATGTGCCCCATCTAGGGTCACCATAGGGTGGAGCTATCTAACATGGTCATTCAAGTTGGCTTCCTGACTCTATTATTTACCCTGAGTGCAATAGGATACTAAATGGCCAAACCCACACAATGTCATGTCGTCTACCACACCCACAAATCCTACAGCTACATCACGATAGAGGATCCATAATATTGTGCAAAACCCACACCTCTCTACACTTTACATGCATCACAAATTCACTACTTTTTGTGATGAGGTTTTGGAAAATATTCTTTTCACAACTGATTATTGGTATAGGTAAACATATTTCACATCAGTTTTTTTATATATTTTTCTCGTAAACTAGTTGCTTACTAAAATCTCCACTCTTTAGGTATGAATAGAAACACCGAGGTTTTGCACATGTCCATAGCTTCCTCTAGCTAAAAGAAGCATATGATATTTCCAAACTATAATGGAATAATCTTGCATCAGTACAAAATGTAATCGACTACATTGACAAATATGTCTCTGCATGGAACCCGCGTCCCCATCCAACCTCAAATGAAAGGGTTCCACAATCTACCTTTGACAACCTGGTGCAGGGGCACCATCACCTTGGAACGTAAGGGGGAGTCTTCAAGGTTTATGGAGTGGATTTGATTATTTTAAACAATATGCAATGAGGAAGTTGCACAATATGTTAAAATATGTTGCCTTGTAATAAGTTGTCCATGTATGTCATGTTGACAAGGTGATCTTGGTGGATAGGATATAATGTAGGTTTGGTTTTCATGTTTTTTCCTTATGAATAAGGTCTCAATGACCATTTGTTATGTATTGGAAGGATTTTGGGGTCTTAGTAGGTCAGTTAAGAGGAATTTACAAAATCAAGTTGTAAGGGGATGATTAAGGCCAAGCATTGGCAAATTGTCATTTTAGAGTTGAACAAAGGGGCGGTTAAGGTAGTTGGTCAGTTCTTCAAAGTGTTTGAAGTTGATCCAATGATATATTTATGTAATGCCTCGAGTTTGAGGTTGTTGAACAAGTTTGGAAGGAGTTCTAAGAAGAAGTTGTTTTTCTGTGTTTTTCATAAAGAAATTGTTGATCATGTACATTGTACGGCCTGTATGTGTTGTTCCATGCTCTATGCCTATAATGGTTGGATAGATAATTGAATAAAATTTCTCTTGGAATTGGAGTGGTGTGATTTCATGGAGAATTGAGTGAGATATCCCCATTTTACTACTGAGTGGTTTCAAACCCCATGTTTTTCCTGTAGAATTGGCTGATCACGTGCTTGGTACGATCTGTACGTTTTGTTTTATGCTGAAATCCTATAATGGTTGGAAATATTATTGAATAAGCTTTCTTTTTGTGCTAGATTGGTGAGTTTTTATTGATTATTAAGTTAGATATCTTAATTTTACTCTTAGGTGGTCTAAAAACCCTTAAAATCAGGGTTTTGGGTGAAAAATGCATATTTCTTCCATTCCCACATTGTAAAATTGCTAAATCTCAATGGGATGGAAGATATAAGGGTGTAACATCATGTTCTCATGGTCTTGTAGAATGGAAGGCTCATTGGAGGAAGTGGTGTAAGACTTGTGGCTTGACATCTCTATGTGGCAAGCCTAATTGACAAACAAAAAAGTGAGTTTTTGCTTGATTTTGAAGAATCTGTTTAAAAGGAACTTAGGGATGATGTTGATAGGTGTAAATAACCTATAGGAGTCTAAATTATGGCTTTGAGGTGCAGGGATAAGCCTAGGCAGTCAAGACCTAGGTGTAGGTCTTTGGATTAGGCCTCTTGGAGCAGCAATAGAATAGGCCATTGTGGATTATGCTTTAATACTCAAGAAAAGTGGGTTTGAGGCTTTGTAGGAGTCCATTTTGGGAGCCCAATATCAGTGGTTTGGTGTCTTAACAGTCCTCCATGTGGATTTCAAATTGATTGTCCTACTAAGTGAAGTTAAAAGCCTTCAAGGTGAAAGAAGCCTAAGTCATTGGAATGAAGAATAATTGTTGTTCCCTAGGTGCAAGGTGGGTTGTTGAACCTTGATTTGGTCTGTGTAAACATGTTTCAAGTGTTTCTAAATTCCTTGGGTGGTCTGAACTTATAAACTTAGGTGTGAGAGGTTTATTCCTTGAAGGAATAGTGGAGTTTAGGACTCTTCATAAGAGTATTTGAGAGAAGCATTGTGTAGGGTGTCTTTTCCATTTGTGGTTGTTTGTTTTCCTTCCATGCCACTCTACATCACAACCCTTCCTTAATGGACACAAGAATGATTATGGTGTTTAAACCTTCACATGACTACAATGAGCTACTCAATTGTGTTCAACGCCATACACGTTGTACCTTGAACACATGCTTGCCACTACAAAGCTACTCTTGAATGCCACTACAAAGCCCCTTGGCCCATCTAAGACACTTCAAGCCTTTCAAATGATAGTGGCCAACCAAAGCACACCCCTTCTCGTAATGATGACCGTTTGAATCTTCACAACCCCACTATCCTCTATATTTGGGGAGAAAACATAGATTACTAGCACGTTCTCTCAATAGATGAAGTTCTCAAATATATATCAAAATATGCAGCAAAAGCATAAACCAAATTTGGAACATACCATGCAATGCTTTCTTGTATTTTGACCTGTTTTGATCCTAAAAATCCAGCACCAATAGCTTTTATAAAAATGCTTGTTGACAACCTTGTGGACCGTGATATTAGTGCCCAAGAAAGTTTCCACCTTTTATTAAAACTACCACTCTACCTATCTAATAGTATGTTCATTTCTTTAAATGTAAACCAAAAACACTATCAACAAATTCCACTCTCACCCACATCCACATCAACAAACATAGACTACATTGATGCATACATGGCCTATCATGTTTGTTTGGAGACAAGGGCTTTGATTGATGCCACTCAGAAATGGAGCTTCAAAGCAACTCGTAAAGCAAACCAATGGAAAGAGTGTGCCACAAAAGTAATTGTTCGAGTATCCCCACACTTAACAAGCATTCTTGCAAAGGACAACCCAAGATTTCATGACTTATGCTGGAGTGAATTGCTTCTCTACAAGCCATTTCGTAACATTGCAAATGATTGTGGGTCATCCACCACTCAAATTGTTGCAAATTGGGAGAGTTTGGCATGCACTTGCCATCCATGGAATGTGTGATGCTTTGAACCAGAAATGGTCATTGATCCTAACCCTAGCACTCCATCAGCCAACGAGGAACAACCACAACAATGCAACCAATTTGACTAGAAAGTTTTGTCAAGTGTACGCCCAGGTCATCAACTCCAACTTGATGAACTTGACATGCTTGGTAACTATGAAATAGACCTTAAGCATGATTGGGAGACTCCTTCCATAAATCCATTACAAAATTTTGTGGCTACCAACTTCTTAGACTCAAACCGCACAACATTTCAAGTCCCCCTTCCACCCAATGCATTTATCATGCATGACCTTTTAGTTGAATAGAAAAAAGCATTGGATTTAGTGTTGTCTCACCTATTCTCCACCACTCACCAACCACCACTAAAAATAATTGTTCAAGTCATTGTAGGAATCGAAAAGTCTTACCTAATAAAAAAAAATAGGTTTGCACTCAATGGTTCAGCTCCAAACAGTTAGACATCGCTACTACTTCTTGCACCTATAGGTGTTGCAACATTCAACATTGGAGCATCAACAATTTATTTTACTCTTCACATACCCATCAAAGAGATGGATCCCTTGCAAGGCCAAACACTATAAAGATTCCAAGAGATCATGTACTTCATTCGCTACATTATGATAGATGAAATGAGCTTCATTGGCCCAAAGTTGCTAGAACGCATTGAAATTTGTTTGTATGAAGCTTTCCCTGCACATAACCATAGCCCATTTGGAGGACGTTCAATCCTGGCCTTTAGAGACTTGGGCCAACTACCTCTGGTCAAAGACATTCCTATGTACTCTTCTTCTTCCTATGATGGGACACTATGGCAGAGCTTCCAAACAGTTATTATACTTAACAAAATCTTTTGTCAAAGTGAAGGGAATGCCACTCAAATTCTATTTCGTGAACTCTTGTGCAATTTAAGGAAGGCTAAACCTACACTTGTAGATTGGAAACTACTAATGCCATGGTCAAGCTCAACACTAACATCCACAAAAAAAGGTCATTTCTTATCATCCATACATATTGTTGCAACCAATGAAATAGTCTCACTCCATAATAAGCACATGTTGTTATCTCTAGCACAGCCTATTGCCTTATCCACTACAGAGCAACTAGGGAGCTCATTACACTCACATCTAATCTAAGATAACAACTCCAATCTAAGATCTTGTTGTGTGTCAACCAAAAGGTTATGCTATGTTGTAATCTATGGACTAATATAGGCCTTTTTAATGGTGCTCTTGGAAAAATCAAACAAATTGTCTACAAGGAGAGAAAAAACCACCCCAACTCCCCTTGTTTGTTGTTTGATTCAAGTATTACATAGGGCTTTCCTGGGATCCAAACAATTTGACACTTGTCCCTATCACCTTGTTGAGTCATGGTGGTTGATACCAAATTCCACTTAAAATGGCATGGGTGTTAACCGTCCACAAATCACAGGACCTTACACTTGAAAGGGCAACTGTTGACATCGACAACATTGACTAGAAAGGGTTGGCATTAATAGCTATTTCAAGAGTCACTCAACTTGAAGGTCTTCATATCCACCCTACATTCACATTCCAAAGATACATACACATGCAACAAAGCCCTTATGTTGCATGGAGGATGAAAGAGGAGGCTCGACTATCATCACTATCAACTTCAGTCTCTTGACATTCTCTAATACTCTTCAACAAGAGAAATACAGGTTAGTTCTATAATTCCTTAATTCTTGGTCTTCCAAAGATACACTATTGTTGCATACACAATTGTTCCTACAATGAGTAACCAATTTGTTCCTCACATTCCACATTCACTTTGTAGGCCCACCACCTACAATGCATAACTCTAAACCATGACTCTTTTAGTGATGCCCCCTCTACAAAAAGGTTTGCTACAAACTTGTGCTTTCTTTTCTGAAGTTTCAAATCTATGGATGGAGTTTGTTTTGACTTGCATATTTCATCCTCACTACCTTGTTCCATATTCCTAGCATAGTAGGGGTTTGTACACACAGTTGAAACGAAAGACAATTGGTCTACCAGCATCATATGGCTGGAAACTACAACAAAAAAAAGTTTCAGCACCTTATACTATAGCTATTGTTTGTACTTGATCTCTCTCTTGAAAAAATATTTCACAGTGATAAATCCTTCTACCTTCTTTTTAATTCCTTCTTGCTCTCCATTCCTCTCCAATATGTTTTCAGTGATGTTCTTTCTCATACCTCGCCATGGACTGCATAATATCACATGTAAAAATGTAACTTGACAAGAATAGCATTTGTAAAAGTAATGAAGATTTGTGTAAGAATCATTTACTAAGACGTAAATTTGTTTCCAGTCATTAATCATCAAAATGATCAAATTTATGTTAACCATTAGAAAAATAGCAATGGTTATTAGTTCATTTGTTATTTCATAGTCATACATATTCAACATCCTAATTCAAAGAGATGGCAAGTATATGATCTTGCATATTATTTGCTTTCTAAGCTCAAAACATGAGGATCTGTAACTTGATATAGTTTTTCATTAAAAAATATTAGAGATTGGCTTTTTGTTAACTGTTGATGTTGCAAACATTTGACAGAAATTTGTTTGAAGGGTAGAGGCATATACAATCTTTAAAGCTTTCATGATTTTTTCTCATTGTCTTTGCACCTTGTATCAAAATGGGAGAGAAGATATAAGGTATGGCTATCCACCCCATTTTATTTTGCATATCTTTCATAGTTGTAAATTAAAATCAATGGAAAATTTGGTCTCCTTCATATAAAATTGGCTTTTCAGAACAATATCTTTGTTTTGAAAGTCTATTTTTAAAATTTACAAAACAGGCTACATTTTGTGCTCTCTTCAACTCATAATTTAATTATTTATTTGTACCTCATTATTAACTTTTCTAGTACAACTTAGCTTTAAATTTATGGTTAACCTCCATCATATCTAATTTATTTCTTCCTTTTATATGCAGGTTGCAACATGGATTTATATGAACTAATTGATGAAACCTATCAAATATTATTTTAAAACTTCTCTTCTTCTATTATTGTATCGAAGTTTGCAGACTTAATACAATTTTTAATATGTAATGATGCCAAGAAATGAATATTACGACCACTGTTTACAATATCAAGTAGTCAATCTACATGTTATCCCAAAAAATTGTAATAAATTAATGCAATATATTTCTATCATCATGGTTACCAGGCATTCACATGATTTCTCTTTATGTGCTCATTCAGATGTCTTTTGTTTCTATTTATATTTGTTCAAACATTCATATGCGTTCCATACATTCAATAATATTCATGTTATTACAACATACTTTAAATGCTTGATAACCTTTCTCATTTGTTGGTTCCTAGTTTTATATCCTTTTTGGGCAGGCATACTATATTGTTGAGTTTGAGTTTTGCATCCATCATGTTAATTTGTTTATATGAGATAGAGACAACTCTAGTAGGCTAAGCTACTTGTATTTGGTATATCCTTCACTATCATTGGATCATCAGACTTTTGGTTCTTCATTGCAACTATCAGATGGGCAACATTTGATTTCCCCAACTCAGTAAAATTGGAGTTCCAACTGTGTAAATTTACTATCATTAATGGAACCATTGAATAAGCACAAAATAATTAGCTAAAGTTTCCACGTCTTCGATGTACCCAATCCACACAAAGATGCAACTGCTAGTTTAAGTCCACTCCACCATTTTAGTGGAAGCAAGGTACTTTGCTTGACTTGAAATGTGGCAATCTCTTTACATAATATTGTACATAGAATACATTAATTAAGCCATTAGTAGGGTGAGAGCAACTAGTATAATCAATGCACATGGTGTTGTTAGTAGGTCACTAATTATTTAGGTAATAAAAGATAGAGAACAATGAAATTTGCTATGACTTTAAGACGTTTCAAACCTCTTTGTTTAATAATACTACATATAAATAATCATTAATAACTAAAGATAAGTAAATCACATTTAAAACAATAGTAATAACTTGGAACACCTAACATGTAAAATAAATTTAAGAATAGTCTATCATAATCATGAAATAAAATAACATCTTAATAAATACTTTTTGAGAATAAAAATCTTCTAAGTAAAATATTTAATGAAAAATTATAAAAACATAAAAAAAAAAAAAAAAATTAAGTCTACTCCAGCATTTTAGTGGAAGCAAGGTGCTTTGCTTGACACGAAATGTGGCAATATTTTTACATAATAATGTACATAAAATGTTATTGAGCCATTAGTAGGGTGAGAGCAACTAGTATAATCAGTGCCCATGGTGTTGTTAGTAGGTCACTAATTATTTAGGTAATAAAAATAGAGAACACTAGAATTTGCTATGATTTTAAGACATTTCAAACCTCTTTTCTTGACAATACTCTATATGAATAATCATTAATAACTAAAGATAGGTAAATCACATTTAAAACAAAATTAATAACTCATGACACCTCACATATAGAATAAATTTCAGAATAGTCTATCATAGTCATGAAAATAAAATAACATATTAATAAATAATTTTTGAGAATAAAAAACTTCAAATAAAATATCTAATGAAAAACTATAAAAAACATAAAATAATATATGTGTGTATAAAAAAATAAGTGTATATATATGTATGTATGTATGTATGTGTATGTGTATGTGTATGTGTATGTGAATGTATATGTATATATGTATATGTATATGTATATGTATATGTATATGTAGATATGTATATATGTATATGTATATATGTATATGTATGTACACATACATACATACATACATACATACATACATATACATATATATATATAAAGTCCACTCCACCACTTTAGTGGAAGCAGGGTGCTTTGCTTGATGTGAAATGTGGCAATGTTTTTACATAATTAGGGTGAGAGCAACTCGTATAATCAATGTCTATGATGTTGTTAGTTGGTCACTAATTATTTAGATAATATAAGACATAGAACAACAAAATGTATTGACTTTAAGATGCTTTAAACCTCTTTATTTGACAATGCTCTATATAAATAATCATGAATAACTAAAAATAGATAAATTGCATTTAAAACAAATTAATAATTCAAAAACACTTGATATATAAATAAATTTAAAAATAATCTATCATAATCATGAAAATAAAATAACATCTTAATAAATACTTTTTGAGAATTAATAACTTCAAGTAAAACATTTAATAAAAACTATAAAAGCATAAAATAACATTAAAAAATCTTCTGAAGTCCACTCCACCATTTTCGTGGAAGCAAGGTGAAAAGCATCATCATATTCCTTCTCTCCAAAGGAAGCCCCAGTTCTTCCCCCAGTACAGACAAGACTGCCATACAACGCTCAAATTTTAAATTGTTAGTAATCACCCATTACTCACTCAACCGGTTCAGACTGTTACAGCGCTTCATCATTCAGAAGTTCACCGGATCTGAAGACACAGTTATAAATACATTGACTCGATGCCCAGATCTGTCCGTCCCAAGATGAACAATCCGTGCTAAACCCTAAATGGACGTAATGCCATAAAGTTAATAACCAGATAGTCACGCAACTTCTGTCAGGCAAAGTAAATGTGGACAACTGTTACTTCATTACTTACCACAGGGGACGCAATATTCTCATAACCTATTCAGTTTCATCAGTATTCTTGCACTAAAACCAATCTCTACTTTAAAAAAAGTTCTTTCTTGCGTGGCTTCTTCGTCCCATGATTGCCTCGTTCAAATTTCAACTGTAGTGAAATTTCAAATTTCAAAGAAAGTCACTCTTCAGGACTATATGCAAATTCCAAGGTAAGTGTTGTAAATTTGTCATTGATTTAGAAAGTACTGACAATTTGGTTTCAATTGAAATGGTAGAGAAGTTAAAGTTGAAAAGATTGCCTCCTGCCACTCCATATAAGGTTTCTTGGTTAAACAAAGGGCAACAAGTGTTAGTGAATGAACAAAGTTGGGTAGAATTCCATATAGGGGTGTTATAAGGAAAAGGTCTTGTGTGACATGATTCATATGGATGTTTGTCATGTGCTTCTTGGTAGACCATGGAAATATGATAGAAATGTCAAACATGATGGTAGAAAGAACACATATGTCATAGAGAAGGATGGAGTCTCAATACTCTAACACCATTGAAAGATGAAGATAAAACACCATAAGTGGAATCCAATGTGATGTTGGTAGGAGAGAAGGAATTCGTAAAGGCTATGGAAGAGGAGAATATGGGTTTTTCCATCATATTCAAGCCTAGGTCTGTTGTGACAACAACAAAGAAAGAAGAGTTGCCTTTGGAAATAAAAAAATTGCTAAAGAAGTATATTGATATTGTATGGGATGAACTTCCAAACATATTGCCTCCTACGAGGGATATTAGTCACCACAATGATTTCATACCAAGGGATAGCTTGCCTAATAAAACAAAATATAAGATGACACCACAATAGAATGAGGAGATTAAGAGACAAGTCCAAGAATTGCTTGATAAGGGGCTAATCAAAAAGATCCTTAGTCATTGTTTGGTTCCCACTGTCCTAGCACCAAAGAAGGGATGTGAATGGAGGATGTGCATTGATTCTAGGGACATCGATAAGATTACAATTAGATATAGATTCCCCATTCCCAAATGGAAGACTTGATGGACTATCAAGGTGGAGCATGCTACTTTTCCAAAATAGACCTCAAGAGTGGGTATCACCAAATCAAGATCAAACCAGGGGATGAATGGAAGACAACATTTAAGACAAATGAAGGGCTTTATGAGTGGCTTGTGATGCCTTTTGGTCTCTCAAATGCACCCAAAACCTTCATGATTTTGATGAATGAAGTTCTCAAGCCTTTTATTGGTAAGTTTGTAGTGGTTTACTTTGATGACATTCTTGTTTTTAGTAAAACTAAGGAAGAGAATTTGTACCATTTGGATTTGGTTTTAAGAATATTGAATGAAGAGAAACTAATGATTAATTTGAAGAAATGTGAGTTCATGAATACATAATTGGTATACCTTGGTTTTGTGGTTACGAAAGGCACCTTGAAAATGGATCCAAGCAAGGTTGAAGCTATTCTAAGTTGGCCTCCACCCAAATCAATTGCTAAGGTAAGAAGTTTCCATGGTTTGGCAAGATTTTATAGGAATTTTATTAATGGTTTTAGTCATGTTTGCACTCCAATCATTGGTTCCATAAAGGGGGATAAGAGAAAGAAGTTTGTTTGGACTAGTGAAGCTAAAAAGATTTTTGAGTATTTGAAAAAGAGGGTAGTAGAGCAACCCATATTAGCATTACCAGATTTCAATAAGGTGTTTACTATTGAGTGTGATGAAAGTGGCTATGCCATAGGGGCGGTGTTGAGTCAAGAGGGCAGGCTCATTGCCTTCTTTAGTGAAAAACTTACTGAGGCTAAGAAGAAATACTCTTCCTATGACCTAGAGATGTATGCTTTGGTTCAATCCTTGAAAAAGTGGACACATTACCTACTTCCCAAAGAGTTCATAGTCTATACTAATAACCATGCCAATTTTTGAATAGTCCAGAAAAACTCAATCATAGGCATGTTAAATGGGTGGAATATTTGTAAGGTTTTACTTTCACCATTAAATACAAGAAGGGGCAGTCCAATAAAGTAGCAGATGCTTTGAGTAGAAGGGCTCTAATAGTGCAAGAAATTTAGTTGCAAAGCATGGGAGTTGAATCCTTGAAAGATATGTATCTTGAAGATGCATATTTTAAAGAAATATATGCATGTTGTAAGCAGCCTTGTAGCAACAATAATGATTTAAGTGGCTTGAGTTTTTTATTCAAGATGATTTTTTGTTCAAGGGAGCAAAAATTCGTGTCCCTAAGTGTTCAATGAGAGATAACTTGATAAAAGAGAAGCATAGTGGTAGTATTGTATGTCATTTTGGTCTTGATAATACCTTGGAGCAATTAAGAAGACACCATTTTTGGCCTAAAATGCAAACTGATGTAAGGAAATTTGTTGAGAAAGGTACTATTTGTCAAAAGGAAAGAGAGAGCAGTACAAATGTAGGTTTGTATCAGCCTCTTCCTATTTCAAACAGTCCTTGGGAGTCTATAAGTGTGTATTTTGTAATGGGTTTACCAAAAAAACCTAGAGGTTTTGATTCCATCTATGTTGTAGTAGACCGGTTTTCAAAGATGGCACATTTCATCCCATGAAAGAGCACAAATGATGCATCTTATGTTGTAGGTTTATTCTTCAAAGAAGTGGTAAGGATTCATAGTTTTCCTTTGAGTATTGTTTCAAATAGAGATAGTAAATTTGTTGGGAATTTTTGGAGAACTTTTTGGAAGAAACTTGGCACTAACCTTAGTTTTAGTTCTACCTATCACCCTCAAAATGATGGGAGGACCGAAGTGGTTAATAGAAGTCTTGGTAACCTCTTAAGATGTCTTATGAAAGAGAATTCTACTCAATGGGATTTGATCTTGCCTTAGGAAAAATTTGCATATAATGATTCAGTGAATAGAAGTGTGGGTAAGAGTACTTTTGAAGTTTTTTATGGTTTGCAGCCTAGAGGAGTCTTTGAATTGAGAGATACAAGTGGAATGGAGAGGATGAGTGTTGAGGGTGAGCAATTTACTGTGGCTATGGAGGAAACTCACCAGTAGGTCAAGGATCACCTACAAAGAGTGTTGACAAATATAAGCAAAGGGTTGATACACACCAGAGAGATTCATTTCAAGGTTGGAGATTTGGTTCTAGCTTGTCTAAGAAAGAAGAGGTTTCCCAAGGGACAATACTCCAAATTGTAGATGAAGAAGATTGGACCTTGCAAGGTTGTTCACAAGTTTGGTCCCAATGCATATGAGATTGAATTACCAAGTGGGATTGGCATTTCACCTATATTTAATGTATTTGACTTGTATCCTTTCAAAGGGGATGTTGTTGTAGGTAATAAAGCAAGTTCCCAAGAATTTGTAGATGATGAATGGATCCAAGTTATTCCTCCCAACAAACCTCTAGAGTTGGAGTGTATCCTTGATACCAAGGAACTCAAGAAGACAAGAAACACAACATATTTTCAATACTTGGTCAAGTGGAGGGGTCTTCCTATGGAAGATGCCACTTGGATGTCTGAATCTGAAATTATCAAACATGGATATACTGTTGCAGACCTACACTCAAGTGGTACTTGAGTTTTCTTCCACTTGGGTGTATGGTGTAGGGGCATCAAGGTCTTAGAAGCATATCTTTTTATCATTTTTGGTTTTAGGTTGTGTATAGTTATAAAATTGCACCCATTGCAATTTCACACACATTCTTGCATTCGCGTTAGTGTCCACTCCCTTATAATCTTGTGTAGGCTCATTTTTAGACCCTGCATCAACCTTTTCCCTTCTCACGATGCTCCAACACCCCTTTTCAGTAGCCACCCTTATGCATCAGCTTCACATCGAACCTTGGGCTTTTCCCATTCTTGTCATTTTGTAGTGTGATGTGTCCAGACACTAGCATGCCACACTAACACCTACGGGCCACACTAGTGTCCTGTGGCGTTTCAATTCTCAAATAGTTGTCTATGAGCATTTTTGTCACTTTTCCTCACCTTTTGTCAGTGGTAATGGCTTGAGATGCCTTGTAACGACTGAAAAAGATTTTTTCTCTCGTTAACTGCTATTCTTTCAAATCATTTTCTCTCTAACTTCCAACTTCACTCTATCATCTTAGCTTCTCTCTTTTCCCTCTTTACTCTTCTTGCTTGCACATCTCCATCATTTTTTATAGCAGCTCCAAGATTTCACATTCTTACAAGACTCTCAAGCTTTTGCAACACCCTTTGTAGATCTCTTAGCTCTCGCAACCATCTCTCTTTTTTCCTTGCTCTCTCCATTTGGCTTCCTTAAGCCTTAAATCTCTATCTCCTTCACTTCATGCTTGTGAGCATCCTGGGATTCCATATCCCCTAGCTATTCCATCCTTACTTTGTGACATAGATTCTCTTCCTCAAGTAGGGATTGCTTTTGTCACCCATACTTGGTGGTGCAAGTTCTACTCTTGAAGCGGGTTTTGCTTTCACCACACACTTTTTCCATTTCGGTTACACTCTTTCTTTCTATCTAGCTATCCATGAAGGTGGGAACACCAAAGCAGGGTTTTGACTGAGGAAAAACCCTACACAACCCCAACACTTTCTCCAGGTATTATGCAGGTAGACTTCTTAGCAATTAGAGTAGAAGTAACTTTGCTTTGTCATTTTCTGTGATAAACTAGCTCTTTGGTCTGTACAAGACACCAACGCACCTCTGGGATGCCAACACGTTGCGTTGTTGTTTGTATACCATAGCGCGCTAACATCCTCTAGTTGAGAGCTTGTCAGTCTATCTAGAAAATCTATGTGACCTGCTCTTTCCGATTCTAGAACTCTCGCATTGTTCCTTGAGGTAGTTTACGGTAGTTCACCCCATGAGGTTCTCTGAATGAAGAGAACTCATGAGTAGAGAATACCCCTTTTCTACAAGTTGTTTGAGTTTTTTGGAGTTTAATAAGGTCATTTATGACCATTTGGAATCATATTGGTTCATTTTGGAGTGTTAAGAGGGACATTGGGTAAAAAGTGTAAAAGTTGTCAAATGTTGCTAAAAGTTGTTATGCAACTTTGTCCAAGTTGTCAAAAAGTGGGAAACCATTACATGCAAGCAATAAACCATTACACAGTAGTTAGAATTGGCTGGAAATGTATGAACGTCCCCTCAAGAATTGAAAAAAGGGTGGAAAATTGATTTTTGAAGTTTTTGGTTAATGAGAGCAAGTTTTTCTGTGTTTTTCTCATGTTGCAAACTGTTATGTCACTTGGTATGACTTGTACAGCCTATATACAGGTTTGAAACTAACTAGATATTGTGGGCATGTGAATCCTCTTTCTTTTGGTTTTTGTGGCATTGAATTTCATCAAGTATTTTGCAAGTTATTATAATTTTTCTGAAAACTGTCAAAACCCTACCTAAGGTAACCCGAGAGGAGGAAAAATCATATAACTCGGCCTTCCATCAATGAGAAATCACCAAAATGGGTGGAAGGGTTTGTAGATATGTCTATTACCCTATTTCAAGTTTGTAGGGCCCAAAGAAAAGTTTTGCATATGCTTTGAGTCAATAGAAAGTCTGATATATGGATGTATCAAACTGTGTAGCAAGAAAGCAAGGAAGGATATGAGAATCTAGGTCTGAAACTTGTTTGTTAGTCATTGGAAATAGTAGAGGAATGTAGTGAGGGGTCATGAAAACTTGAACCAAGAGTCTTGATCATTTCTTGGATCTATCTCATATGATCCCTCTATGTGTGCTTGATGATTTTTTAGATGATAAAAATGCATTAGGGTTGCACCCTTTTAGATAACACCCTAGCATGCAATTCAAATATGTGTAAAAATTAGTTGAGAAGGGGTTGGCATGGGCCTAAACTAATATTAAAATTAAAAGTTTCTAAGGTCAAGTCCCATCCCTGGATCCAAACAAGGCTTATTTTCATGTTGTGAATTGACCAAGGGTGATAGATGACTAAGATTAAATATTCTATCTAGATCCTTGAGATGTGGTGGAAGAGTTTCAAGTTATGTTTCCAACTTCCATGTAAAACATTTTTTTTCACACACTAATCATTGCTTCAGGGATAAATAAGCATTTAAGTGAGTTCAAAATTAGGGAAAAAATGCAAGGTATATAATTTTTACCCTCACAAATATATGGTTTATTTCCCTACAAAAAGGTGTTTAGAATTATCTTAATACAAAGTACATTTTGATCTATAAATAAATCCAAGATGATTAAACCAAAATAAATAAAATTAAGTATGAGAAAAACCATTATCAAAAGTTATGGAAAGAAAGGTAACCCAAATTTTGAGGAATTTCATCTTTACAAGTATGCATCCCTAGAAGAAATAGAATAATTGTCATCATTACTTTCACCAAATTCTAATATAATTTCTTTGGATGTTTGGTGTGGCAACATAAAATTCTACATGTGTAAAGGACACATGACTAATTCAAGTCTTGCCTAATTCAATATAAAAAAATGTCCAATATAAAGTATCACAATATGATTATAAAGGTGAAATTTGTATATCCATGAAAATTCCTATTTAATTTTGTGCCCATTTTAAAAGAATAACTTAATGCAATTACATATTGACAAATGGTGCACCCTTATGAAAAATTAAGCTAATTGCCCCGTATCATTACTCACCCATTTACACATATTCCCACACATTTATCCCCTGTATTATCAATGTAAGAGCTCATTTTGACATATTCACCCCGACTATTTATGTTAATCCTTGATCCTAATATCTTTTATTATAGGTCAATCATGTAGGCATGGAAGCAATCCTAGACTTGTGGATTTGACCCTTGATCTTCTAGAATTTAAAATTTCTAATTTTAGACTGATTTCATCCATTATTTTCTCACCTACAGCTAACTACATACATGTTTACATAATTGATTGCTATGAACCTATATTTAAATGCATCCAGTTACATTCATTTGACGTCATCAAACATCAAGGAAAAGTCACTTGCAATCAAGGAATATGAATGCTAGGAACACTTCCAATGGTGGGCTAAAATAAATCAAAATATACATTATCATCCTATGAGCATCAACATGTTATAAGACTATTGTCCTTACTGATTTTCATGATTGTGAATTTGGTCCTATCAAGGAGGTTGACCTAGGGGAACACAACCCTTATGATCTATTAATCTCCCCTAGGTGTTTATAAACATCACTATGTTGGAAAACGGTCAGCATTCCCCTCAGGATTGATGACATGGACTAACCGCCTCCTGTGGATCTATTAACTATGGTGGTTGTATTGAGCATTAATAGGTCAACCTTTTGGTGCAATGACAACCATGGGGCCAACAATTGGTATTAGAGCCAAAGGTGTCGGGTTTGAATCCCCTTGGTTTGCGTTGAGGGGGAGATTGTTGGAAAATGGTCAGTGCTCCCCTTGAGATTCGTGACATGGACTAACTGCCTCCCATGGATCCGTTAACTCTGGCGGTTGTATTGGGCATTAACAGGTCGACATTTTAGTGCAACAACAACTTTGGGGCCAACACACTACTCCTTAACACTTAGAAAAGCACTTGGTGAGCTAGAAAATAAGGTTATGCATTATACTAGATCAAGTTGGTAACTAGAGATTAGATCCATGCCCATATAAATGACCCAAACCCATAGATGCAACCCTTCGTAGAGGTGACAAACTATTCTAACATTAAGGTGAAGTATATACAAAGGACTATTAATTTTAGTTCGAAGACATTTGTATTTCAATTTATTAACATAATTATTCAACCTCATCATTCTTAAAGCTAAGTATCATTATCCATTACATTTTATTTTCCTAATCTAACATTTAATATTTCAATTATCACACATGTGACTCTTTTTATCATTAATCTAGGTTTATTTATGCTTATGCATTTTATTGAATCAGTTATATTAACATTCTAGGGAAAGTTAATTTTTCTTTACAATAATCTACAAGATAAATACAATAAATATATTTTACACATTAAAAATGCTTTGATGTTAAATTCTAGATCTTGTAACCCTCACATTTTTAACTTCAATAAATTTTATTGAGCAACCATTAAACTTATTAGCAAAATCAACTAGCATAAATCATACAATCCACAAATAATGAACCATAATTACAAAAACAATTAAAAGAAGGCAATTTCCAACTTTCCATGCACAAGGATATATAATTGTGAGCAATTATACATGCTAATCTTTTTCATTCATACTCTTTTAAAAATATAATTTCAATAATACTTTATATATAAAAAGACCCCTGTACTCAAAGATTATCCTAAACATGAAGAGATTGGTATGACACATCAAAATGAAACTCTCTTGACCAAATTAGCAATCAAATATATAAAAAAAAAGTTGTACAAGTCATGAGATGCCATATATAATGAAGTATGTTTACAAAAAAACTTTCAAAAGAAGAAAACTTCAAGCTTTGCATGTCCAAACAAAGTCCCACATAAGTAAAAGATAAGGTCCATGTAAGTAAAGGAGTTGTGTACACTATCAATATCATAATAAATTATGTATAGTCTTTTTCGTAATTATGCATATTAGTTGTCATCATCCCTATCTTTTATCATTGTAATTTTCAATAAAAAGGGGCCATGCAAAAACCACAAATAATGAACCATAGTTACGAAAACTATTAAAAGAAAGCCAACTTCCAACTTTTTAGGTCTAAATTAAGTCCCACATAAATGGCAAAGAAGTTATAAGTAAATAATGGAGTTATGTACAATGACATTGATAAATTATGTATAGTCTTTTTCCATAGATAAAGATATATAATCGAAAGCAATTATACATGCTAATCTTTGTCATTCTTACTCTTTTTTAATTATAATTTCAAAAATATTTTATAATAAAAGGTCCTTATACTCAAAGATTATCCTAAACATGAAGAGATTGATATGACACATTTGAATAAATCTCTCTTAACCAAATCAAGGATCAAATATAAAAAAAAACAAGTTGTACAAGTCATGAGATACCATATAATATGAAGTATATTTACAAAAACTTTCAAAAGATGAAAACTTTAAGCTTTTCATGTCCAAACAAAGTCCCACATGAGTGAAAGATAAGATCCGTGTACGCAAAGGAGTTATGTACACAATCAATATCAGAATAAAACTCTCTTGACCAAATCAACTATCAAATATTAAAAATACATATAATGAAGTATATTTACAAAAAACTTTCAAAAGAAGAAAACTTCAAACTTTTCATGTCCAAACAAAGTCCCACATAAGTGAAAGATAAGATCCATGTACATAAAAGAGTTGCATACACCATCAATATCATAATTTGTCGTAATTATGTATATTAGTTGTCATCATATTTTTCAATTAAAAAAATAAGGGCCATGCAAGAACCATGACCCCTAAACATGAGGAGATTGATGTAGCACTTTGGAATAAAACTTTCCTACCCCTCAATAAAGCCAACATAGCAGTTTCCATCAAAGATTATGAAGTTAGGGTTGCATGGACTACGTGGGAGACAGCCAATCACAAAACTTCCCATGTCAAATACCATCCAAAAAGCATGACAACTACTAGGAGAATCCGTTGAAAAAGGGGCGGGGGAAGCGGCCAAACACACTAAAATAAAAAAGACAAGTAAGCCTTTGAAACCAAGGTCATCTAAAGACGGTGCTGATTTTCCGTAGAATCATGAATTCAATAAAGCGACGAACCTTCCAGCGTGAGGTCATGTGCCGCGTAAAACTACAGGATCTCCTCAATCTTTAACATAAATTATTCCCTATAGAATACCCCTAGAGACGCGTTGTCGGTGGAAGACACCCTTGATTGCCGGTCAACAGCCGTGTCATAAACGGCACGTCAATTTACCGTACACGCGGATGAACCGGAAGAAACCGGCCCTGCCGGCAGCTTCTCATCAATATTCTTACTGACAAGAGTTTACTTAATGCTTTGCTATTTTTAACGTGTAACGGCATTTAATTTAAAATACTAAAATATTCCGTCACAGGCTATCGGTTTAGGCCTGCATTTATTGCCTTTGTATTCTTTTTACCTGATTACTTTTGGATATATGCGCCCCTTTGTTTTGCTATATATGGATATTTATTTTTTCATATTTCTTTACTATACTATAGTTTGACTTTAATGGGTGCATTTTATATGTTAATTAGGTCGAAGAATCAAGACCATCCATGGACCACAATGGCTTCAAAGTCGTAGCTTTCTCTAGAATGACATTTGCTATGGTTCCAAAGTCATAGCTTTCTCTAGAATGACATTTGCAATGGTTCCAAAGTCTAAAATGTTTTTTACATCTCTCTCATATAGATCACTTTAGTATAGAGTATTTAGAAGTCTTCATGATAATTAATTTTAGAGATGTTTTAGACCTTTTTTTTCTTTTAGTTAGTTTTATGTCATTTTAGGTTGATGTTTATTTGTTGACAAAAGGTTTAGTCTAATATTTGGTTTTATTATATCATTTTTTAAAACTTTTTTTGACTTAGTTTATAGTAGTCTATTTATCTTAGACAAGATCATAATTATGAAAGTGATCAAGTCTTTCAATTTTAAAATTTGAATTCACACATTCCAAGTTAACAATCTTGGGGTTTGACTATTAGTTATGTGTGGAAGTCAAAAGTTTGAATTACATGTCTAGGTGTTATGTATTTAAAGAAATCACCGTCAGATATTTACACAAGAAGAAAATAATTGCATCATGGAAAACATAGCTTAATAAAATATTAAGGGTATCAGAGAGTGTGTCTTCTCCTCTAGGTAATTAATCATCCTCTATTAGCACCAACAACAAATCAATCTTTCAGTTATCAACAAACAACATTTGTTGTTAAACCATATTACAAGTACATTCTCCAACATAATCACTCGTTAAACCACACTACAAGCACATTCTCCTACATAATCACTCGTTAGCTTGCGTTGAGCTTCAACAATAATTAGCTTGATATAAATTGTTGTCAAATTCTCTTTTCCAATCATTTATAAACTCTGACCTAGAATTCAATTTTGATTCCCATGCATGAATCTTTCTTTCACAACATGATATTAGTCAAAGTTCACTTCTTTATCAATTTCAAGGTGTGCTACACTAATCCACCTCATTTCCATTTCTAGCACATGCCCATTTATAATCTTAGTTAACCCTAGATATCACTAGAATGGCTTTCACATCTATGCCTTACATATCACTTTGGGATAGAGTACTTAAAAGTCTCCATGATCATTAATATTACACATTTTTAGATCTCATATTTTTTAGTTAGCTTTATGTCACTTTAAGCTAATATTTTTGATGTATGATTTTAGCATATCATTATTTTATATATATTGATTTATTTTATAGTAGTCTGTTTATCTTAAACATGATCATAATTATGATTCTATCTACTAGATAAGATAGCGAGATTGATCACATCCCCCACTTTCAAATTTTGGATTCATAAATTTCAAGGTTAACAATATTAGAGTTTGACCATTAGTTGTGTATGGGGACCAAAATTTTGAATGTCATTCTCTAGGTGTTATGTATTTAAAGACACCATCCAAAGATGTTTACATAAGAAGAAAACAATTCCACAATGGAAAACATGGAATGATGAAATATCAAGAGTATTTCTCCTCTTGTAGATAATCAATTATCTTCTATTACCACCAACAACTAATCAATCTTTCAATAATCAACAAGTAACATCCATTACTAAAGCACACTAAAAGTATAAAGACAATCACTCATTAGCTTGTATCAAGATTAAAAATAATTAGCTTAATAGAAATTACTAACAAATTCTCTTAATTCAATCATTTCTACTCTCTAGCCTAGAATCCGATTTTGAATCCCATGCATCAATCTTCTATCACAACATTGAAGACTAGACAAAATCCACTTCATCATTTATTTCAAGGTGTGCTACCCTAATCCACCTCATTTCAACTTCTAGCATATTCATATATAATCTTAGTTAACTTATTTTTGTCAAATTAAATATTCAAACCCGTGTAATTATCTAGAAGGTTTACATTTACATTTAATTTATAACTTAAAATTTGATATTTTAAAAGGTGTGTTTTATCTCCCTTCAATATTATTATGACAATGAATATATTAAATTAAGATTCATGAATATTGGGAAGTTAAGGATACAATAAGGAGTGAAAATCATAAAGTAAAAACACCATTATTATCTATAACAATAGTTTAATAGAAGAGTGTGATTGTGTGGAAGAGAAAAGTGCATACCCCACCTTTTACCCTCTTGTTTTACGCTCACTTTGGCCTTGTTATAAGCTCATTGTCTTGACACTCAATTTGTTATATTTAACACATAAGTTGCATATAATGGTTTTCAAACGAACCTTCAATAATTGTTGTGTAATATTATTAAATTTGTTATGTAAGAGGTCTTCTTTGTTGTGCAAATGATCTTAGTTGTTATGCAAAGTATCTTAATTATTGCGCAAGGAGATGACCCAATTGTTGCACAAACTATCTTAATATAAAGTATCTTAGTTGTTGCACAAGAGGACTTAGATGTTGCATAACCACTTAGTTGGTGTGCAAGAGAATTATATTGATACGCGAAATGTAGTTTTTGGTGTAAAACCATAGAGGTAAAAAACCCACTACATAAAATAATATATGCTAATAAATAAATTTATTTAATTAACATACAAATTAAACTAGATAATTTCTAAAAACATTAAAATAAAAAATTACAAATGATACTTACCATGACGATCGATGATTATATTAGATGTCAGCAATTGATTTTCCTTACTACTAGAATTTTATGACCCCCTTATGATGAATATTTTAAATTATATAAAAAATAACTATTTGTCACCTTGGTTCTCCTTCATGAATGTAGAGCTTTAATCTTTTACATGAACTTGATCTTCTATATGAGCTTGATTTGATGTATGTGGATTTAATTCTATAAGAATTTGGTACAATCCTATTCACTCACGTTAATCTTGATATATAAATTGATGTAAGGGTCAGTGGTGTTCATAAACACCTTTAAGGAATCTATACAATCATAAGATTCATGTTATCCTAGGTTAGACACCTAGATGTATCAAATTTATAGCTTTGAGAGAAAGAATCAGAGGTAATAGATAAACATATAATAGTCTTGGAATGGTGTCACAAGCAAACAATATAAAAATATATTATATATTCTTCTTTTATCCCTTGGGTCTAGATATTCTCCTCACATTCTAATGTTCTTTCAATTAAGTGAATTAATTTCTTTAAATAAAACAGCGAAGCACAAAAACTAAAACAATGCATGCCAAGTCAAATCATAATGACTAGTAAAGTGGTCAATAATGGATTAAAAAATGAATGAAATGTTTAAATTTGCAATTATGGAAGTGGGCTAAGTTAAGTCCATACCCATGGATCTAACCCAAGGCAATGAAAAACAAGTCAAGGGATCAAGAATGCAAATTTGGGGATTAGCGATTAAGGACATCATTAGGATATGGAATGCCATGGGCCAAATTTATACATAAATATTGATGTAGTCATGCATAAAAGTTTTATTTAAGAACTATACAACCATGCAATCATAGTCACACCCAAATCACATAAATTTTTTTGTAGTGGAATGAACCAATATATTTTATTGATTCACAGTTTGAAATACAAATAGATTCTTTCACAAGGGCTTACAATCAAAATGAGACCTTGGTCTTGAATTGCAATGAAATATAAACAAAAACAATGTATGGTTCATCAAATTGAAATCTTCCAAGCTAATATGCAATATGAATCTCCTTGACATTTTGAACTGTTAATTTGCTACAAAGCTTGATGACCTAATATAAACTAATTATATGTTTGCAATGTGGAATACCTAAATTTTTATAACAAACAAGGATGAAATGTCTTGGCATGATCTATTGCCCTCTACACATGTTGTACATATTAGGGGTCCATATATTATAGGCTTGCACCTTTGATCTTCTAAAGGAAAACATGTAGATGATCCCTCTTATGATGAGCAATGTAAGATGCATGCTTTGAAACTCACTACAATCTTAATCATGGACATCCCTGGGACCAAACATCCCTAGGACCAATAATCTTATGAATGACTCTATTAATTGGCTCAAGGTTCAACTATGTACCACATAACTAAATTAGTTATTTTTTAAATGAGGTTTATAAGTCACACCACAATACTCTAGACATAACACTTAATAATGGCATGACATGGTAGAATACAACTTCATGAAGCTTTGGTACTAATTTGAAGGCATTGTGATACAAATGCATGACCAAATAGTAAATTACTATATCAAAAACCATAACTAATGACTGAATTAACCTTTGAGGTAAGAACAAGATGATTGTAATTTTAGTTTTTTGTGACCCTTTTAACTATTTATTTTACTTCAATCAACATTGTTCAATACAATAGATAAAAAAGATGATCGCAACACTTCTATATACTTGTAAAATAAAACAAATATGAAAGAAAATATTTTTGATTAATGCAAGATTGATCTTACACCATCGATACTCTTAGCTAATTGAATCATTTATAAATTAATTATTATATTTAAAACACTCTAATACAAAACTCAACACATAAAATATACACTTTTCATCATTAAAAATCTTTTTTTTTTTTTTTACACTTTTCACCCTTTTACTAACATAAATATCATTATAAACTAAAACTATATATTAAATTTTCTATATTTTACCATTGACCAACGTTAATAAAAGAGGCTGATTTTTTAAATAAGTCCCAATAAAAAGTACCTCTTGAGAAGAGCCAAGTCAAGGTCAAAATCAGCCAGCTGCATAAAACCTCTCTTATCAATCCTAGTTAATAATAATCGTCAACTTCCATTTATTTCATATTAAACTAAGAGCACCATTACCCTTCCACCTCATTTTCTCTTGAAAAATATTATATATTGAATTATAATGTTAAAAAAATTAGAAAATAATATTCCCAAAATTTGTTGACTCCTCCTAAACCCATTTAAGTTAACCCACGAACTCCTCACAAGAACCCTACTCAGGTTACACTTATCCGCACATGTGTAGAGGCAACTAATCCCCTTGAAGTCCTTCCAATTACTTAACCTATTTTTCTTCTCATCCCTTGTTCCCAATAAATGTTTAGGCGTCGGTACATGCTAAATTCTTTGTATTTTTTCGCTGGTATTTCGACAACATACACATTATATATGACAAAATAACTTTTGACTTTTATTTTAAAAGTACATACACATTGTATATACGCACATAAATCCACAGTTGTAGTTGCCCCGGTCACCGGGAACCGATCCATGTAAGACGGGTACCCGCGTTGCCCCCGTTTTGTCCAGATGCGCAAATTAATCTGCGATAATCGTGTTGTGGTAGGCCCGCTTTTTCCGGTCTAGGTAATACAAACTGGGACGTATATACACAAAGCGTTAAGATATACGATTTGACTGGATGGATACACAGTCTCGCATTATCTCGTAATTAAATAATGAATTGGCATGGAATGCTAAGCAGGACCTTCTGCTCCGTTTAAATCTATCCCGTACTCCACTCTTGTTTGCTGAGGATGTAGGTACAACATGCTAGGGCTATATATATATATAAATTATATATACTTCAGTACCCTAGTTTGATATACAGGTTTTAGTAGGGCAAACTGGTGCAGGGGCGACTAATTTACCTACTTGGTGATGCTTTTTTATTTTTTTCCTTTAAAGTATTTAGATTGGGCTCTCGTTGAGTTTTTGAAATAGTCAGGGGGTAAACACACAGATTCGGCTTAGACTCGGAGGATTGTGTGGATCGGATTGAGCAAAGGTTTGTATAAATGTCGCATTCCAGTCCAGAGTGGTGAGATTGGGAAGCTTGTGAAGCTAATTTTGGCTTGTTTTGTTTGATTTTGGGTTGTAGAAATCTGGTTTAGTGTAATTCGCGTTTAGATGTCAAATTGGGATTGATTTGACAGAGCTAAGGGCGGGCTGATCTAGTGAGAATATTTGGGGATTTCTGTGGAATTTTGGGGGGCTTTTTTGGGGGTTTTAGTTATGGGGAAGGCAGGAAGAGATTGGATGCAAGTTTATGCAATCTACGGAATGGAAGAGTGGCATTCTCTGGTGTTAACGCTACTCCAGGGGAGTGCTTTAGGGGTGTCGTCTTTTTTATTTCTGACTTATTTTGGCCCAATCTGTACTTTTTTAGCCGGATCGTTCCACTTCCTCCCCATTCACGCATGGAGCTTCGTGGCTGGTTTTGCGGGATCACTCATGGCGTTGCTGGCGGTTTGCTACTTCGTCACGGCGGCCAGCATCTGGTATTCCGACGGGATTCTTCACTGGAAAATGGCGCAGAGGATAGTATCAATGGTGAACGACTGGTCCAATGTGAAAACCGCTCTGGACATAGGGTGCGGGCGCGGTATTCTG
The DNA here is from genome assembly GCA_007258455.2 of Sequoia sempervirens. Classification (NCBI taxonomy): domain Eukaryota; kingdom Viridiplantae; phylum Streptophyta; class Pinopsida; order Cupressales; family Cupressaceae; genus Sequoia; species Sequoia sempervirens. Next base: position 65,099,126 of record VDFB02105785.1, on the reverse strand, counting down.
CTAAACGCCGTGGCAATGCAGCTGAAAAAGGAGGGCAGCTGCGGGCGCGTGGTCGGCGTAGATCTGTGGTTAGATGGTCAAAGGACCGTCTCCTCCACGCTCAGAACCGCCGCCATTGAAGGCGTGCAGGAGAAAGTTACATGCAGGAGCGGAGATGCGAGGAATTTGCCTTTCATGGACAATTATTTCGATGTGGTGGTTTCTGGACTTTTTCTCCACACCGTCGGAAAGGAGTTCGGCTTCAAAACCCCCGGCGCGGCTGCGGAGAGAACGAAGGCTTTGCAGGAGATTGTGAGGGTTTTGAAGCCCGGCGGAATGGCGGTCGTTTGGGATTTGATGTGCGGGCCGGATTATGTACAGAGGCTTCACGAGCTCAAAATGCAGGACATTAATATATCTGAGTGTGTGCCGGCTTTTATGATGCAGAGCCATGTCGTTTCTTTCAGGAAACCCCATTATCAAGTTCAGGTCAATGGACATGACTGGAGAAGCTGTATTGCATGAAGCTGAAACTAAAATACTTTAATTCTGCTGTACTTTTGCTTACTATTGCTGCTGCTGTTATTTTTACTATTATTATTACTATTATTCATATCTATCTCTGAGTTCATCCGAAGGATGAACGACTTTTGTAAATCCAGGGAAAAGTACTAGTTACAGTGTTAGATTTTACTGTAGAGAATCGTTATTTCCACAGATCTTCTCTTTCTTTTGAAATCAGCCACTGTAAAGAGGAGACAGGCATCTGTGCTGATTAATTGTAAAGCAGAAAGGGAAATTATCTGTAAATCTTCAGGTCATGCAACTCCAGTATTTGGGTTTCGTTGGTTAGTTTTTGTCGATTCGAATGGAGAAGAAAGAATAAAAGCTGTCGTTTTCAGATAAAATCACAATCTGTAGTGGGGAGTCAAACATGGGGCAAAACGAGCACCATTGTTGCTGTCAGAATTGAACATTATTTATTTGATCTACTACAACAATGACTGAATTTATTTATTTTTCTTCTTGTTTGGCTTGCAGTTTGCACTTTTATTCCTCTTTTAAATTTAATAATAGTGGCTAACCATGTTCAATGTGACATAGGCTATAAGTGCAGATTTTGTGCTTAGGTGTGGACATGTTGAAAATATTAAAGCAGAAAAGTGTATACCTCCTAACATTTTTTTCTTTTGTTTTACATCACTTTGGACTATGCTTACGTCTTTGTAGGGTAGAGAAATGTATACTTCAGAATTTTTATTTTTTTTTGTTATTTATGTCTTGTTAGGTAGAGAAATGTAGAATATTTTTCTTTTTGTTATTTATGTCTTTGTAGAATAGAAAGTGCATACTTTAAAACATCCTTTTTTCTTTATGTTATTTGTACATATGTTTGTGTTTTGTAGAGTAAAATGACACTTTAAATATGTTTTTCTTCCTTATTTTACATGATTTTGGACCTATATTTATATTCTCAAGGGAGTTGTAGAATTAACTAGTTTGAACAAATGCATATAATTTTAAGAGAATCCTTCTAGAATTAATGAAGGTGGGTGAATGTATATGTTACTAAAATTGATCCTAAAAAAGTTGTTGCAAGGGTGAAAAGAGCATCCTTATCTCTTTTCCATCTCATTTTAGATTCACTTATAACTCTTTGTTTTAAATGCGGTAAACTAGTGTTCAAGTGACATGTTTGTATGCAAGAGTTGTCATATAGCTCGAACTAATCTAATTTTGAGTCTCTCTACCCAAGTGGTTTGTGCCCAATCTTCATATCTATTGTTCTCCATCTTGGGTCATAATTGCAATCAAACAATTTGGATATTGGTTTATAACTATAGTTACAGTTTTCATATGGTTTAGAATAGGTATTGTTTAGAACTATTACAATTTTGATATTGGTTTAGAATGGGTATTGGTTAGAATTGCAGTCACAATTTTGATATTAGTTCAAAATCATGCAAACAATTTTAACACCTAAATTTCTAAACTCAAATTTAATAATGGGGCTTTTGGGTTTGAAGATCTATTTTTTTTTCAATGTTTATTACTTGATTTGTATAATAAATGGAACTTTATCTTGAAAGTCTCAACATCCCTATTTCCCACTAGTAATTCCTAGATTGAATCCTAACATGATCATGAGTCAAGCTAAAAATGGTATGGTTGGGAATTTATGAAGTTGATTAAATCTTGAGATGGAGAATAAACATTTAATCATGATGACCATGTTGAATGAATGGATATGTAAATATATAGCTTTAATTGCATAATGCCCTTTTTGATCTTGCACATTTGGCGGGTGATGCTAACTCATTTACTTTTGTTAATGTTCTCCATAACTTGTTAATTAATAAGCCAAATGAATTGGAAGTTCTTAAGGGTATAGGCAAAATGCTAAGCTCATCAAGTGCTTTGGGGTGTGTTTTCCCACTTCCTTCCTAACCCTCTTCCTTACTTGCACCTCCTAGATTTCTTCTACCCTTTATGGTAATCCTACGTGATAATCTCCTTATTATGCCTAATTCTTATGTTCACCCCACCACTTTTTTGCCTACTTCCCATGTTCATCTTACTAGTGCTACACCTACTTTTCATCTTATTGTCACCCATCTTCTATCATACCCCAACTTGTCTATATGCCTTATCCATTATGTCTCATGTCGTTGCCGCTTCTACATCTAGTGTGCACCTCTTCCAAACCATGTGACACACTCCTTCAAAGGGTTGGCAAGATGAGAAGTAAAGTTGTTGCCTTATCTAGCGGAAACAAAACTGATATATCTAGTGAAATCAAACATAAAATAAATTCTTTGATTATCATTAGATCAATACCCCATGATATTTAGTGATATATGGCTCTAAATCATAAGATTCAAGATATGATTGATACTAATATGATTCATGTTGAGGGTGTTAATGATGGGACCATAATTTAATTGCTCCTTTGAACCAACATTTACAAATTTATATAAATCATTTTCTTACACATAATCAATCTAATAATGTGAATTTGTTCGAGGATCATAAGGTACTTATATATGTCAAGATGGTATTGATCTTGCCTATCAATATAATATGTGCATGTGTGTTTATTCAATCATCATTTTCAACAACAAACATATGCACATTCAAATGTTTCACTAAAGATGACTAATGGCATATTTATGGAAACTATGAGACACGTTAATGTACCTTTAGCAATGGGTTTGAAGGAAGTGTCTATTCCATGTCATATCACTCCAAATAAATTCCATGTATTACTTGGGCTTTTATTGATATAATGATACATCAATTAGTGCCTTCTATGTTAGTTCAACACACCAAATGTGTTCATAAAGGCGAAGTGATTACTATTATTAAATATCCTTATGTGCCTTTATATAAACTAAGTCATTTCTATTTGTACACAATTATAAGCATATCTAGGAATCCCTATATGAGTAGAATGATGATTTGCACAAGTTTCACAAAAAAGAAAAATGGAGGGAAAATGAGGAAAAACATGCAATAATTTATAAGATCGCATTATTGAAAATTAAATCCTTGATAGAATAAACTAATAGACTAGCATATTGGAAGAGCTTTGAGATTATGTGATCAAATTCAATTATACTTGTTAAACAGTTTAGTTAAGTAAAATTGAATGAGGCATATGAAACAAGATATAAATCGTAGATACATATGAGATATATTTATAGGGAAAACCATTTGAGGAAAAACTCACCAACAAAAGGATAGTAACAATTATATTTGCAATGGTCTCATTAACAACAACATAGTGAGTTTTTGAAATGACATCGAGTGGGAAACCTCTGAACAAGAAGCAACGAGCAATCCTCTACACAATGAGTGAGATACCTCAGAAGGGCGAGCTTCGAACATGTGTGGGTGGTGTTGTGCAAGATTGTGAGGGTGGGGGCCCTGTTCCCTCTCCTCCTATCACTTCCGGCTTCCATTAGAAATCCTTTTCCGATGCTACTCATGCCTAGATTCCTCTTGCTTCGGCTAGGGTTTGACCTTTGCCCTACACCATTGTTTCCCCTGTTGTGGTTTGTGGACAAGAGATTGCTGAGAATGAGGATTTCTATGTGCCTCAAGATGTGGTCTGTAGGTTTAACGACTTGTGGCTCTCCCTTCCTAATCTCCATGAGTGGGTTTTCGTTTCTAAGAAGCCTATTGTTTCTAGGCAGATTGACCTCTATCCCAGTGCTAGAGGTTTTTTCTTTGCAATCTTTACTTCCTTTGAGGAACGTGACAAAGTATTGGACATGGGGTGTTCATTCGCTATTCATTCAACCTTTGTATCGCTCTTTCAATCCTCTTATGGAGCCATTGAATATCAGACCACTTTGGGTTTGATTGCTGAACCTCCCTCTCTAGTTTTGGGAGGATTCATGTTTTGAAGCTATTGGCCCATTGGAAGCTTTTTGAAGGTGGATTCTGTTGTGCAATTTTCGCACACACGCCCCACCGGAGGCGAGGACCCTCTTTTTTCTTTTACATCTCTACATCTTAGCTTGGTCAAATTTTCAATTTTGCTCTTCTTGGGAGGTTTTGGGATTAAGTCTAGACTTGGTTTGATGAAGACAATATTTTTGAGGCTTTGGGGAAAATTCGCCTACCTTAAATTTTGAAAATGGGGATTTTGAAGTGAATTTTCAATGTTATATGTAAATATTTTTTGCACCCATGGATAGAAGACAAAAAATTAGATAGGGTTGCTTTTTGAATTTTTTGAAAATTCCTTCTAGAAAAAAAGTTATGAAGTTTAGGGGATTTTGACCTTGCATGGAATTCAGGGATTTCCTCCCTATGCGGAAATCTTCGTTTTTCGTCACTCTCTTAGATTACCATGATTGTTGCACTTCAGAGGTTTTAGCATCCTGTGGAATTCCCTCACCATAGGAAATCTCTGAAATTTCCATCGCCTTGCCGTTTACCCTAGAATGCATGTAAATGTGAAGGTTTTGTTATCATCGCTAATTTATGTCCCTGATGGAAATCCCCGAATTTCCTTTTGGGCTTGATTTCTGCGAAGGGGTGGAAATCGCCGAATTTCCTTTTGGGCTTGATTTCTCTGAAGGGGTGGAAATCTCGAAATTTTTCCCGAACTGCATTTTTTTTTCCCGAAATGGAAAATTTCCAAAAATGGAAAATAAAAGTTTCCAAAAATGGAAAGTTTTCTTAAAAGGCCAAAATTTTATTTGAGTTTAATTTATTTTATGGATGAGATTTTATTTATAGCATGTGAGCTACTAATGATTGCATTCATTTTCAGGATTAAATAAAGAGGGGCCTTGCATATGGATTCATGCTAGGAAGAAAATATGGAAAAGATTACAAATGAATATTAAATATGCACCTGCCTATGAATCTGTGCCACCAGCTATATACCAATTAGAGAGGTGCCTTTAACAAGGAGACATGTGAAGCTATATTTATTCTCCAATGAGGATTTTCTTAAAATTGATGTCATTGGGCCATAATGTAATCAAATGCAATTGATTGGATGATGATGTACCATGAGTTCCCAAATTAAATGTAACAACTTGATGCTTCTAGAATTGCAATTTCAGCCATTGGATGAATTAAATCCTGGCCATTGATTCAAAATGTAATTTTCTATAAAAGGCCAGTGCCTTCTCATTTGTAAAGGTTAGACTAGATTAGAATAGCTGATTGGAAGTTGTAGAAGGCTAGAATTGGCTAAGTTAGGAGTTAGATTCTGCAAGAAAGTAGTTGTAGGAGAGAAGAGAGACTGAAAATTGTTATGTAATGTTGGATAAGTTAATGCAATTGGATTGTTGATTTGGCAAGCTTTGTGTTATACTTTGACAGTTCATGGTTTCTTGTTCTTGATTCTCAAATGTTAGATGTTAGTTTTCAGTTCTTTCATGCCAATGTTGAAATGTGAATGATGTTGATCGATCTCCGGTCCATACTTTTAGCGATTTGCTGATTGTGGGTTGTTGTGTAAAGTTAGTCTGGGCCTTATTTTGTGCTAAGTTCAGCTGTGGATGCTTGTTTACATTGTGTTAGTAATTGGGTATGTGGATGAATATTCATAGTCTGAAAATCTTTTGATTTCCTCAAAAGATTGCACCATTTCTGTGTAGTTGTGGGCTTGTCCCTGATCAAGCAGAGATTAGTTTTATTAGGGATTTATCCATTTGCAACATTCATCATTGTTGTGATTGATCTTAGGAGTTAGAATAGAAATCTCTCTCAACCCTTTCTCTTTTGTTATTTCTTTGGATCTAGGTTAGTTTTAGGGTTGAAAGCATTGCCATATTGTTACATCGGATGAGAGTACACTTCCAACATTGTTCATTTGTAAGGCCCCTTGTGATTACCAACATTTTCACATTTATCACTGAGTTGTTTATGCATTGTCAAGGCCTGACATTAGACACCTTGGGGTTATCTCTTGAGGCATGCTGATAGAGATTCACCTTTCAAGAGAGATAAGATACTTGTATCTTGTCTGAGTTGTTGTTGTGCAGAAAACACCATCAATAGATTCTACATCTCCAGATCTTGGGTATACTACGGTGGCTCGTATTGTAATCGACTTGGACATCTCCAAACCTCTCCGTGGTGATGTGGTCTTGATGGTGGAGGATAGACCTTGGAAGTAGTTGTTACTTGATTTTTAACTTTGATCTGAAATCAAGATTAGTGTTTATTCTTTTGTGTTGTTTATTTAAACATTTAAAAGGTAAGCCATAAGTCTGCTAGGTTTAATATGCATGGAAAAGGATTGTCAAATGAAACAGATTATATTTTTTTTCATTCCAATGTTGCAATTACAACAAATGAGAAAAGAGAATAATATGTATACAAATGTGATATTTTATTGATAATCATGAAGTGTACATGTCCCTCACAAGCCAAGGGACTAACTTTACTTATTCAATGGAAATATGGAGCAATTTATACATGAATAAGTAAAAAGAAACAAATGAATGTGCATATAAGAATGGAGACCAGTAATTGCCTGAGAATGACTGGTTACAAAGTTGCCCAATTGCTCTACTACTACTGCCCCAAGCTTCTTGAGTCCTCCCCAGCTCTGTAGTGCTCATAGCTCCTGCATCTGGAAAAACAATGACATTAGAGTGAGGCTCTAAGCAATGAAATATCTCAATCCTTACTTACACACCTACCTATGCATGCATAAACTGATCCATAAGTGCATAAAATAAGCATGCAAACCCTAGATGTCCTAGAAAACAATGAAGTCATCAAACACATCCAACATATGCATTTATTATCTAACTGTTTGCTTCATGTACAAATTTAGGACAAGTTTGGTTACTGTTCTGATTTAGATTAAATACAACATGTGGGGTAAATGTGGCTCCCACGAGGGTAGAGCTCAGCATGCTTTGAAAGGAAAAGGGAATTGAGCAACTTGATCAAAGATTTATCTATTATCAATGCATTAAATCAATATGGAATCACACCAGTTGATCAACTTTCATTATCAGATTCAAGAGATGCAACACATTTTGTTGGATATGTCTTTCAATCTTCGTAAGTGGATCATTGATCCATTTTATAAAAAGAAGTAAGTGATCTTGGAGATGCATCAAGTCCAATCATAGATGCATCAGGTTCAATTATGCATCTCTTAATTAATGAGAGGGAAATCCAAAGTATTATCAGGTCCCTCCCACCTTGACCCTATTGGACAACCACACATCACATAGGATAGTGATTTTAGGTCACTAACATAGGGGACATGTGTCTGCCCACTAGGATCAAAGTGGAGAGACAGTTATGTATCACACATGAGCAAAAAGGAAACAAATATGGTGGAATCAGATAATAGATTCAGGTGGGACACCAACATGCAGTCTCATGTCTTGTAGGATAAAAACAATGTTTTTTGACTTTACTGAAGGAAAACAAGGAATGGTTACAAGTGATGGCATTACAGATGGAAAAGAAAGGAAGGGTTTCAACTGCCTTGTTCGGTGTCACATAATGATCAATTTTCATCTACATTTCTTGAAGTTGCTAAGACCCAAGGATTACCTCCACAAGTGATATGTAGTTGGCAATAGCTTTATTGATGGAAATGGAGAAAGCAATGGTTGAGTCAATCATGAAACAACACAAAGTGACCCCTCTGGAGACAAGGTCATGATATAAGTGAATAGGACAACAACTCTGCAAAGTGCTATAGGAACATGAAGAAATAATGATACAACTAGTAAGGATGAATCAAATAACAAAACAAAGAAGGTACTGAACAATATCATTAATTCTCATCTTAAAGGAGGTGGACTACACATGCATAAGTGAATGACACCAAAGTCAAAGAAAGGAATGCCAAAAGACAAGCCAAATTTGCACAAGGCTTTATTCAAGGCCTTCTCAATCAAACATTAGACAAATAAGTTTGCCAGCTAATAATCAATGCACGATGGTTTGAGGAAAGGCACAAAAGGCAAATACATTCAAGAAACATTAACCCTAGTTGATATATATAATGTGCCCATACAAAGTAGATCATAATTGGAGAAAAATGCAGAAAATGTAAAGGGAAGGCCCAATATACTCTTCATATTGTAAATTGAAGCATGGGGCAGTGCATTTCATTGTCAAGTTACAGGGGCAATAAGTATGCATAATCTCCCAAGGATAAATATTGTCATTCAAAGAGCTTGGCGGCAAGAACAACTCCTATGATAGGTTCCATGAAAGGGACAACCTATATAAGTCTTCAAATCAGTGACAATAGGCCCAAAGGTTCTCACAGAGTGATGAAAGGATAATATCTTCAAAGATAGGGTTGTAGGATGGCTACATAGGCTATAATGTGCATGAAGGTTCTTGTTATAGGATGCTAGGAAGACATCACAGTCATAGGATTGTCATAACCATGCAATTTGAAATGAGAACAACAAGCACACCTTTACTTGAGTTGAGGATAGACCACTATTCAAGCCACCATGAGGTAGTCAATATACATGAGGCAGATGATGGACAAAATACATTTTGGAAATCTGACACAGAATGTAGCTCACAGAAAGGGAGCTCTAGAAAATATATTGCTATTGAAGAACAATGCTATTAAAGATGGTAATAGTCTTATTGATTGAAATAGAGGAGCTCATAAAATTCACACATTGAAACCATCATAAAACATGGTGCTTCAAAGGAACAGAGCATAGTCATGAATAAGAGCAGTATCATTAAAGGCTACAGATCTATCTTCATTTTATCTATGCACTTGAAGGACAACAAATCATAAATGAATTATGAGGTAATAAAAGATAGTGCTATGCATAATAGGTAGCTACCAAGCTGATAATGCATTTATCTTGTGGATTGAAAACAACCACTTCATGAATGTCAAGTACACTATTTCAAGGATAAAGAGAATTCTTACCCTCTTAGCAAACATCATAAGCCCTTCATCCTATATAGTGAATTACAAGGCATTAAATGTTCTTTTTTGGAGGTGATCATGACAAAAGAAGACAGTCATAGGAATGGTACATGGGTGAGAAAGGAGGCCAAGAATGCAACCCCATTTGGATGGCTTCATGCTACAACTATTATAAGTCACAAGGAGCATGCAGTGATGATTAATTCACAGTTATAAGGGGTAGATCAAGGAATAGGGGCAATTTTGCTTGGAAATGATTTACAAATTCTATCTTCAACCAAGAACCAAATAATAACAAAGGTGGTCATCATTGTCCTCAAAAGCAACAAGTGGAAGCCATTATCCATGTATGGAAGGTATGGTAACAATGGTTTCATATTCAGAGTTAAAAAATAGATATTCATGATGTCCATTATCATCAAATGCAGAAAATCAATTCAGATGCTGACATAAAACCCAATTTTAAAAAATGAAGCTTTTCATTATGCTCACACTGTGCAAAGGCATTAAATCATTTTTGAACAAAATCTGAAGTCTACTTTCAAACTAAAAAAAAATAAAAAAAAATACCCATTTGGGTTCATCATGAAAATCTAATATAGAGGCAAAAAAATGGAGAAACATTCTATAGGAATGGTAAATGAAAGCCATTTCATGTTTTGTGACAGGTCGTGGTCAAGTTTAACCTCTTTTCTGCAAAATATGGAAAACCCACCCGGGGTTTCAAAAAATGAAGCAACATTGCTATATATTCTACAAAAAAATGGAGTACATTTACAAAACCATCCGCATTTATACCAAATGTTTTTTGAGTTTCTTCAAGAAATCAAGAAACCCACTTGGGTTTTGTTGAAAACATTTGTAGATACAAAATATATGTGCTATATAAAACCCATTTGGGGTTTTGCAAGTGTATTGCAAAATAGAAAAGGAAATGCAAAAATATAGAGGAAACCCATGTTGAAAAATGGAGGTCGAGCTGACAGGGTGTTTTTTTTTCTTCTCTTTTCTACATATCAAAAACCCATATGGGTTGTTAGAACACTTTCAGATACAAAGGAAAAATTGAAAGACATTATAGGGTTTTTCAAATGAAGCTGAGCCAAGTAAAAACACTTTTTTTTTTTTTTAATTCATGGCCATGGCCAGAGAGTTATTTTCTGTAGGAAAAACAACATAAACAACAATAGGATATCCCTATTAACAAATGCAAAGAAGAAAATGAACATTTGTTGTTATCTTTTCAAGATGAAGGGCTCTTTGATGTTTCTTTCAATTTGTTGATATTGAAATCATTTGGTAATTTGACCCCTTTGTTAGCTAACATTAGAAGGTATTTTTCTCCATCCTTTTCAAAGACTCTCTCTAGGAATTTGTGAAATTTGGGATCTTGGTGTGCTTGTCTTATTTCCTCTATTATTTCTTCTGTTTCGTTTTGAGGGATTTTGTGGAAAGTATTTTCTTTTGGTTCACCCATGGTGTTTTGAGGTTCAAGTTCTTTATCCTTAATTTTTTGCTTTTGGGACCTTGTTAAAATGGGCATGCAACTGATGAAGGTTTCCTAAATTTTTATTGTGGTTTAGAAGTGTCAAAAGGATACCTAGGTTGAATAGAATGATGGGTTCTATTGATGGAACTAGGGAAATGAAATTTGATGTAAAGTGTATTGTTTTGGGTTGAAGGATGACATATCTTGATGGCAAAACTTAACTTGATTATCAAATTTGGGTTTGATGGTTAGGCACTTGTTAGATGTATGATCAAAGTTTAGGTAAAGGACATCATTTGTAGATGCTATTTTTTCCAAGTTTAAAGCAATGTGGGGATAAAGAATGAACCTTGTTATGGAAAGGATCCCTAGATCTAAAGTCAAAATGTCAGATAGGAGCCAAATTTATCTTTTTGGTTTCAAATATGGTGGATGTGCTAAATTAGTCAGTCGATGTGCTAAACGACAGATGCACTATAAAACAACTTGGATGTGCTATGAAAAGGCTCAAATGCACTATAATATGTGGTGTATGTGCTATAGGACTAGTTCAATGTGCTACAAAAAGGGTCAAATGCGCTAAAGAAAAGCTCAAATGTGCTAGAGGATTTGGTGAATGTGTTGTAGAATGGCTCAAATGTGCTAAATAAAGGCTTGAATGTGCTAAAGTATGAGGAAAATGTGCTACAGGATAATGTGTATACGCTATAGAAGGCAGATGGGTATAATAGATGCACTATAACATCATATGGATGTGCCAGATTATCGGGTGAATGCGCCAAAATAAGCAACAAATGCATTGAACTAGGAAAATTCATAGTTTCTCACAAGTTTGTTGGATTTTTTTGATTTTTCAGTCAGGGAATTGATTGTTTCAAAGGATGTTTTATGAATCAAGGTTTTTCACTTCTAGTGTGTGATGTTTTGTTTGAGATTTGTTCAAAAAAACATTGGTAAAACACATCAATCATGTACAATCCTAAGGCTGTGAAGACAATATTTACTAGATTCCCACTTGGATTTTACTCCAGCTATGCCTACTTTTAGTGGATGATTAGAAGCTTGACCACATTGGCTCTCCTCCACAACACTCACTTCCTCATATCAACCAAGCTTCAATACCCATGAATCTCCCATGGCATACTTTTCATCTCTACTAAAAGCCACAAAAACGTGGGACAACTTCAAAGGTTAGACCTTCTGTGCCAACAAATAGGAAAGGATTTTGGTTTTGCTACGATAAGTGATTGAGTATAGGAATTTCATTCATGGGGGATCATCCATACGACAAGAGACCATTTCTACCCTTCTTGTTGGAACGATCCTCATGATATTGAAGTTTTCTCAAGTACCCACATTTATATCCTAGGTGGAAGTCGCTTTGCTTTAGCATGTTCCTGGTTGGGTCATTCCCTTGGGTGATTAATTTTTCCCGCAAGGAAGGCCCTCTAAGGATAAATAAAATAAAAGTGAATGGGTCTGGCCTTTTGGTCACCCAGTAAAGGGGAGAGCATATGCCTACCATTCATCAAACACAACAGACATGGTGTTCTTTTCCTTCTAATTAATCTAGATTCATAAATTAACCAAAAGGAAATAAAAAAATTCCAACCCCTACATCAAATCATTAGTATTTTTCAATGATGTTTCTTTGACAGCATTTAGGAATTTCAGTAGTCTCTGACTGTGTTTTTGCAACCTGCAAGTAGAAAAACATTCATTAGTTTTTAGAATCTGCAAAAAATTTGCAAAGAAACTTGAATGCACCATAACAAGAGGTCAATGCGCTAAAAGGAGGATGCACTACAGAATGTAGCGAATGTGCTAAAACCCTCTACCAATGCGCTAAGACATACTTCCTATGCACTACAGAAAATAACAAATAAGCTATAAAAAGAAGTGAATGCGCTATAAAGACTCCCTTATGCACCATTAAAAGGCTCAGATGTGCTGAAAGAAACTGTGCATGCACTAGAACAGTCCACAAATGTGCTGGAAGACTTTGTGGATGCGCTAGAATAATTTTTTTGATGTGCCAAAACAGTCCGTAGATGCATCGAAAGACTTTGTGGATGCGTCGAAAGATTTAGCGGTTGTGCCAGAATATTCACGTATGAACCTGTAGGTGCACTTTTCCAGAAAATTGTTAAAATAACAGGGGCTCTACCCCACGATGGGTGCCAATTTATGTGTGGTGGGAAAATACGTGTATTAAACAACTACTTTAAATCACACAATCGATGCAATGTATTATATTGAGGAAATCAAATTGGACAAAGAAAACTATAATGATTCCTCAAAGTCATTCCATCTTCCTCTATTCTTCAGGGTCTTGTATTAGTGCTCTCAAATCTTGAATATGCACTAAACTATTGGGATGACACCTAAGAAACAAGTAGCCATTAAATTGAAATGTAGAAACTATGCCTACATCTACATGAATGATGAAATTGGATGAATGATTATGATAAAATAATATACTTAATGAAGAAATGTTGTGTATGGAATGATGCTAAATGATGTAATAATCTAATGGAGATGTTATGAAAATGATAAGATGATAATGTAATAAACTAAGTTCCTAAAAATGAAATTGACATTATAACACTACAAATGCTAAATTCTAAACTAAATGCCAAATGCAAGAGCTCTCCAATGCTAAAAGTAATTATGTAGAGTAAGTTTATGCTATGATCCTTCCTAAAAGCTATAATTGAGCTTCTATTTATAGATTTTACCAAGGCATCAAGTGATGTGGCAACAATGGACGATCAATTTGATTTAGTCTAGAGAAATCAACGGTGAGAAGCAAAGATGTTAGAGAGAATCAGGGAAGTTGTTCCCTTTAATAGAACAAACTTGTCAAGTGTTGAAAGAAATAAATGGAAAGAAGAAGCCATGTGTCCCTGAGGTTGTTACAGTTTGTTGAGGACAAATGCTCATTTAGAAATTAGAAATAACTAATTTCATGTGACACATGGCGAGGTGGAAGATGAGGTGGAAGGTGGTTAGAAAAGATACGTAGAAATGTGCTTAAATTCCAATTTTAGAATTCAAATTTATAAAGGGAAATTAATCAAATAAAAAAAATATAGTTAAATTTGTTTAAATTTAATTAAATCATGAAGAAAGTGGTTTAGACAGGAAGAATTAGGAAATATGAACTGTATAAATAAATTTGGAATTTATTTATAAGTAGAGGAAACCGAAGATTTATTAATTAAATAACTAGTATTTAATTAATTTTCTCCAGACCAATTTTAGGTGTATACAAATACAATCAATGGATTCAACAAGTCAGTCACCAAAGCATAATACATTCCTATCCAAAAGATAGAGAGGACCAAAACAAATAATTACATATTCCAATGCGATCTGAAACAATTCACATGTTGGTGCACATCAATCTAAGTTGACATCAAGGAAACATGTAGATGAAATGTGAAGCAGACAACCAGTCGACCCAAAAAAATATTTCAAATTGTATTAACTTGATGCAATATCAAACAAGATAGGTTAGGATCCAAATCCATCATAACACATTTTCAATTGCTGGCGTAGACTCCCAAGCACATGACACAAACAAAAGAACAATACATGTCAACCAGATATCCAAAAATGACCTAGAAATCTAACACAAGACACAATGCAACACCAAAGCGACCAATTTGCAATGTGCAAATCACATGGGGATGTTTCCTGAACATCCAACAACACTTCCAAACACTTCTTCCATAATTTCATGCCACTAATAGCCACCACAAACCAAACAAGAACAAAATACTTCATTTCAGGAACACATAATACTTAATCATGAGATGACATTAGCAAAACAACTTGTGGCTCACTTCAACATATGAAATTAGAACTAAGACACAACACATACATTGATAGCACATTCACCAAGCCGCATGAGCAAAGACATCAATGCAGAGAAATACAAATCATTTCCTTAGACTAGTCCAGACAACCAACAAAATTGCCAACCTTCTACAATTCACAAAAAGATCCTCAACAACATAGGTGACTTGAAAAGACAGGAGTACAATTTCCATAGAACACAAACATTAAATCGAAAACCATAGGACCATAACTTCAATAGTGAAGGAATGTAGAGCATTCTTCCAGATAGTCTTCATAAAAGTTTCCTAGAACATAAACCTTTTCACAACTTGCGAAGGCCATAACTTCCTTTCAACAACACATGCTTCACCAGGAACATCAAGAGAGATAATAAGACATACTATAGACCTTCAACACCATCTCTCCATTGTCAACAATACTTCTAATCCTCATCTTAATATGTCATTATGAAAACAACTATGCTAATAGAAATAAAACACTATGCCATTATGTCACCCCCCTTTCTCCAAGATCTCCCAGACCAACTCATTTGCTTTAGTCTCCTCGTAGGTAACGGGCTCCAGCCTACACCTATAACCCCCCATGGTTGACTGTGCACAACTAAACACAGGTCTTTCCTAGAAAAGAATTGCAAGAAAATGAAAACTCCAAACACATAGAAAGATGTAGAAAAAAGCACCCACAATGCCCAAAATCCATGTGTTACTGACAACATAAGGACTAAATGTCATCATTGCCATTACTTGTGAAATATTTCCATAAGCTCTACCATCATAATCCAGACATAAGTCGAGCTTCACATGTATTTTCACATTAATGAGGATATTATGAAGCAATAAGCAAATCCCTCTAAATCTTAAAAGACAAATTGCCTTATAAAGTTTTACCATATTTGATGAGATTTTGAATTTCAATGGACATAATGTCATATGAATCCCATTGCTTAGGAAGAGAGAACACCCCAATATTGGCAAGGCCACCAGCCACCCTATTAGCCTCAAGCTAAACATGAGAGACATAAAAATCCTCAAATGAGTTAAGTTTAGAAATAGAGTCCTCTATGATACTCTAAATAGACCAAGATGAAGGTTGAATCCTCTTAAGGCGATTGACAATATTTAATGAATCATCTTCCAACCAAATTATTTGTAATCCCTTCTCTTGAGCTAGCTTTAGGCCATAACTTAAGCTATAGAAGTTGTAAGATTTGATGTTCTTTAGATGTGTCGAATGCATTTAAACACTAGGACATGATAAGAACACACACAAATTTGTGCTTAATTGGGCCTTGGTGGGAAATGAATAATTGAGAGCTAGCCAAAATTTGAATTTGAAACGGTCAAGTATGAGGGTTTAAGTTTGAGCCCGCAACCACAGACTTAATTGAGACCAAAATGAGGTCAGATCAAAATATGTAACATGTACATAGAAATACGTGTTTATGTAAGTGTAATAAATATATAAATAAAAATAATACATTAATATATTTAAGTGTGAAAATATATACAATAGATAAATAAATGACATTAAAAAAATCTAATTTTACATAGAATTAAAATATTTATCAATAAATAAATATATCAAAATGCCCTCTTCAAAATAAACACAAACCTAAATAAAAATGAAAAAAATATATAAATTTTCGTGTGAATGCCTTAAAATATTTGATTTAAGTTTCTCGGTTAGGGGAGAATTGGGAACAATGAATTTAAAAAAAAACAAAATTTTGATTTTTCATTAATTTGATACGCTCATTTTGAGTTTACCGGTACCAACGAGAATTTAAAAAAACATTTTCAAGAAAGAAAGAAACGGAAATTAGACACGTTGAATCGTTTCCATGCATTATGTTTCGCTCTCTTTAAAATTCTTGATTAAAATAAATCAATGCCACCAACAAAGTTACTTTAAAGGGCAACACTAAAATTTAATAAAGTTTAATTAAGGAACATGACATTTTGGTAAGATGTGCATTCTAGATTGAAGGGCTATAATTTAATGGGTGAGAATGAAGTTATATTTTTAAATTATGTTGTTTATTAAAGTTTTAATTTTAAATGTGATTGGATTAAGTTTGATTTTTGAATAGTTTGAGGGATTTGATCATTTATTTGTGGTATGTGACATGTTCTTTTATAATATTATAATCCGCTATATAACTACATATATGTTGTGCAATTTAATTATTTTTGTAAAAAAATAGAAAAAATAAATTTATTTAATCTTGTTCACATGAGTATGTTACTTTCTTATTTATCTTCAATTTTAATAATAGTTTAAAAAAATTGTGATTGGATTTAATTGAACTATTATATTACATTATTTAAGAATCAAATCTAACTTAATCACATGAAATCTATTCCATTAAAATTGCTTCAGAATGAAACCTTATCCCAATCATACTTCCAATTTTTATATTTTAATAAACAATCTAACCATTAACCTCTTTAATAACTTAATTTTTAAAAAAAAAATCATTTTATGAACATATAATATATAGCAATAGATAAAATCCCTTTTGTAGCTTCACTAATTAAAAAATTAAATGATTCCTTTGATTGATCAATGTGGTGTCATAAGTAAGAAAGAACATGCAAAATAAATAAATCAGCATAAAGTTGGGTATTGTTTTATTGTCTTCAAACTTAATATTAAAATTCAATTTTATTTTAAAAAAGGATTGTAGTAACATGGGTTTGGAAAGGATTTATTAGTTAGTTAGGAAGTGGGCCCACACCCACTTTTTGGAAAGTGAGGAATGTGGTTGTCATGATCACTTTATAAATTTACACTAATAACACAACCATTGGAGGTAATTTAAGGTTAACTTACAAGTTCAAATTCATATAGAAGTCATCTCTATTATAATTTATATAGAGAGGGACCTTCAATTGATTCGATATTCTCTTTATCTCATAATTAAGACAAGCAATGTGATGTTTCCATCTTTTTGTTTCAAAGGCTTTGAAATATGGGACCAAATTATTAGAACTTTAATTTTATGATATGATTTTTAAAAATCTTGATGAATTAGCTTTTTATATGACTTTCTATAAAGTTTTACATTACATTATATGTAAAAATAATGATAAAGTTTGAGTAAAATGATATTTATTTTTTTTACAAATAAATTGATAATATTGTTACAAGAGTTATAAATCTAGCAACAAGATCATTTAGATATATATTTCTATTGATTTATAGGCGAGTGTCATAAAGTTCACATAACAAAATAACTAGCATGCTACTTATAAGAATTAATTTACTTTCTTAGATTCTTAATATAAATGTTTAATTAGTTTTATTTTTGATCTTTTATATGATAATGCATAAAGAATTTGAGTTGAATATGGATAGATTAAAAAATAAAATAGTCCATTTATAATTTTAGTTTCATGGTGTTGGTTAAATATGTGTTTACCTATCTAGGTCCTATTTATATCGTTAAGTCCACTTAGATCCTAGTTGTTTTTTCTAAAAGTCTTAGTTGTGTAGATAAGCTCATACTACATTTTATCTAGTTGGCTTTTATTTAATGCTTGTGTCCTAGGTAGTTATGAGTTAGTTGTCTCATGTGATAGGATTAAGGCATTTGTCATTATCTTGTCTAAGCCTATCCCTCACTTTGTCTATATAAGCAATACTTCATATGTACATTGTAGGTTCATTTGAAAATATTACATCCATAATCATAGCATAATATTTATTCCATTTCTCTCTTGTCAAAGTTATTTTGTCTTGCAAGTGTTCTTGGAGTGTTGAGGAGTTCACCATAAACTCTTACATGGTATCAAAGTTTCATTGTTGCATACTTCTTCCCAGATCTGAGGGACCAACATTGACATATGACATCTATGAGGAGTATCAAATGATTGCATCAATTGAAAATGAGACAATGCTATTGTTGATGATGTTTTTTGGACAACAACAACTCAGACAAAATATGAAATCCTATATCTCTTGAAAGGTAAATCTCTATCAACAAGCCTCAAGAGATAACCAAGGTCTCTAATGTCAAGTCTTGGCAATGCCTAAACAACTCAGTGATAAATGTGAAAATGCTGGTAATCACAAAAGGACCTTACTACAAGCAAAGTCTGAATCTTGAACTTATCAGATCTGACAATGTAATGATACTTAAATCCTAAATCTAATCCAAATAATAAAAGAAATAACAAAAGATTAGGGTTTCAAAGAGATTCCTAAATTTAACTACTCCTAAGATTAACAATGCAAATGATGAAATACTTGAAATGGACCAATCCCTCATAAAATAATTCCTGCTTGACCAAGATAAATCTACAATCTTACAGAAATAGTGCAATCTTCTAAGGTATTAAAGATTTTCAGATCATGAACATTCATCCAAGACCACCCAATTGCAATTGAAATGAATAAATCTCCACAATTGAACTAAGCACAATGAATATAAAAGTCCATACTAACTTTGCAAAGCAACTAACAATTAGCTACCTACAAAAAGTATGGACTAGGGATTGCTGCAAACACTTCAAGCATCAAATCATAAACACCATTGAATCAGATCTAAATCTAAATCTAATAACCTTGAGAAATTTGAAAGATAGAATCATAAGAACCATGCAAGATAAGTCAACACAAAAGAGATCTCCAAAAAATCACAATGTCTTCAATTGTATTGAATCACCAAATTTCAACAACAATTCCAATGTTCTGTTACAACACTTGCTCATAAATTGACTAACTTCTAATTTTGCACTGCTACCTAATTCTCTCTTGTAGCAAAATTATCTCTATCTATGTGCATATTACAAATGACGAAAAATTCCCAATTTATAGGAATCTCCAAAACATGTCGGCCAAGATGGGATTTACAATCATAAAATAGCCACAAACAAGTTGGCCCAACAAATGTTTACAATAATTGATGGCCAAAAAATAGGTAGGCCCAAGGAGAATTCAAAATAAAATGAATTAGCATTAAATGCTTGAACTCAATCTAGGTCAGCTTGGGATCTTCAATGCAATTCAGACCAATGGACAAGTTTCAATGCAACCCCATATTAACTGCTTCCTTCCATTCTTATCCTGAGCACACCTCACCAAGTCGACCAAGGGGGGAGTAACCAGTACTTGAATTTGTTTCATAGATTAAACTTCATCTCCAGAACTTCCTTGACGACTCAACAAAATTAAGCCTGGACTCAGCAAAAACTCCATTAATATCCATTATAACACTATTATACCATGAAGATCAAGATTAGCCCATCATCAGTAATGTATTCATCATCCAAATAAATTCAAACACAGATCGAAATTAACCCAGAAACCTCGTTCAATCACAAACTACACAATCTGGGATTTCAAGCCAACCGTGGAATCCAGGCCAGAGTGGAATTTTCAGGGAAATTCAGGCCAGGCGAATTTTCCCGAAGAAGGCACAAAATCAACCATAGATCATTAAAAATGTAGAAAGTATGCAAATAACAACGTAATTTATCAATTAAAAGCATGGAATAATAAGAATTTATCATTAAAATCATCCATTTCATCCAATTTTCAAGTTTCACGACGCTTCCCAGAAAATCCGAAAAAATCCGTCCAGACCAGAATTCTGCAAAGAGGGAAAAATTTCAGAGTTTCAGCACATTCTAGGAAAACAAAGAGGGCCAGGAAAACCGGGAAAATATTTAATGATTAAAAACGGTCAAGCTTACCTTAGTGTAAGATGCATGACCTCTGCTATAGATAGGTTTTGATGTCAAAGGCCTAACATCCACATGTTTAACATCTAATTTGAGTTTTGAGATTACCAATCATATGAGGTTAATTTACTAATTACATGTGGACTCAACATCATCTTTAATCAGAAGTGAAGGCCCACCAAATTTAGGGTGAACACTTTGACCTTGAAATTTTATTATAATTAATATATATTAATTTAGTTAATCTTACATTTAAAAATGAAATATAGTAAATTAAATTTAGCCTTGTTCAAATTTTACCTATTTATCAATGTCAAACGTCTCATCAACAACTCATCTACGAATACTATCTGATCCAATATAGATGTGCCTTATTGCTAGCCATGTGCTTCTTGGTCATCCTCATACCCATACTCACAAAGAGATTCATAATTTAAATATATGTTGGTGAAAGTTAAGACCTTAAATGTTTTCCCTCATCACCCTATGTTAGAGGCGTAGTGTGCTATAAAAGGGTTTGAGTGAGCAAGCTGACATATTGTAGGGTCTCAACCTCAACACTTTCCTTCACAATAGAAGGGATGTTATAATGCTAATATGATATATTCCTAAGTATATATTATATTATTTATTATAATAAGGATAAATTTTTTTTGTATGCTTAACCCTAAATTAAATAAATTATTTAATACAATAATTCATCTTAATAAGGACAGAGCATGGGTATGCCCCTACAAAGTTAAGATTGTAAATAAGAGAACTCTTGCATATAATTATATTATTAAATATTAAATTCATATAATATTATTTAATTATTGGAGATAACCCCCTCAAAGTGGTGTACTATATATTTTTATTTTTACACATATTTCCAAGAAATATCAAAACAAGGGATCATGACATGCTCAATATATGGCCTAGAAAGGGGTATCTATACCTTTGGGCACAATTTTTCCTCCACTATGTTCTATGGAAAGACCCCATATATACCCTAGAACTCTTGCATGTTGAAGTAGTTATGGGTCTTGTTGAGGAGAAACTCACAATAGAGTTTCCTCAAAAAGTACTGTGTTACCTTGTTGTTGTTATAGGGAGGATGGTAAAAAACCATCCACCACCTATCCAAAAAAAATTATTTATCCCTTTTTGGTGGCACAAATGGATAGGAAACCTCTTGCAAGTGTTGTGTAGGGATGTATTAGTTCATTGGTAAGTGAAAAATGCAGACAAGTTACATATTTCTTTTTTTTGTTTTTGTTGATAGGATAATTTATTGGCATAAAACTATGTTTCTTTTTCCCACTCTTTTGACCATGTTAATTTGGCCACTCATAATATCTACATGAGAGATGATACATTCTAATGACATGGTAAGGGTAGAGAGATGGGATATTGTTCCACTTAGATCTCTTGACTTTTCAATTATTGTTACAAGTTCTTTCTTTTTGCTTTTTTTATTTTCCCTAGTATGTTTTATTGTGTCCTAAGAGGATGTCGAGGCATTTTCTGAGGGGTTTGTTATTGTTGTTTTTGTTCACCATAGTTTTCATGAATTGGTGAATGAGGTTTTTCATCAATTGATGGGGGATTTTAAATTCTAAGAAATTAAATAAAATTGACTCAAAACCATTTCTATCTTGCTAATTAATTAGATTTTTATAATAATAAAAATATCAAAACTTACCTTGTCGACCTCAGGGACATCATGGTGACATTTTGATGGAAAATTGACAACAATTCGACAAATATTGGGAAAATTCACAATGTGTGTGCACTCTTGCAAGGTTGTAGTATGCTATTTTACAAGTGAGAAGCCCAATTCAAATGAACTTGGCCTCTTGTTGTTTTATTTTTATGTTGAACATAATGCAAGTGTGTTATAATGTGATAACATTATGTCTTCTATGGGGCCAAAAAGTGGTGTGGCCACTTTTTGGCTCCCCATATTTTTGTACTTACCCACAATTAGAGAGAATAAAATGGATTTAGATTAGATTACATGGGATTGAATTAGAATAAGATAAGTGAAAATATGGGATTTTAATAGGAATAGAAGAAGGGGATTAGATTATGCATTTAATTGAAAATATTATGAGATGGGATATTTGGATTAGAATAGGTTAGAGGAAGTGGGACTAAGGCCATTAGATCAAGTTTGGATTAGGATGGGGATTGATGGATGATTAAGGTGATGGATTAGATAAATTAGGATGATGTGGGTTGGAAATTTTGAACTTGGAAATATTTGAAAATATTCACACTCAATCAACATGCAAATGATTTAGATTTTGAGGATTTGAATGAAAGGGGGTTGTTTAGGTTTTGATATTGCAGAAATCCCAAACACACCAAAAACCTTTGATTATTCAAATGGGATTGAAACCTCTTGTAGTCTCATAACACAATACGATATATAAAGTAAGGGATAACTAGGAAATTCTACATTGCATGTGATCCCTTACCAAGGATGGCCAAAGGCTTCACACAAGGCTATCTCTATCTCAACTTTTGAACATATGTTATACATTTGTAGATGAATATTTTTCAAATACACCAACAAGAGGGTGGTTGAAATGTCTTATATGGGATTTCACAAGGGTTTTAAGGGTATTTGTAATATACCTCAAGAATACCTGGGGCATGATTTCATTGATGAAAGGGAAATATACCTACCAACCATAAGGATAGGGTAACCCACTCTCTACCATCACTTCACCAAGATATAAATTTATTGGAGGCTTAGTTGGATTAATAAAGTTCCACTTTCAAGAGGTGCACCTTTTGATTCATTCCTCACTTCTTACACTCCATCATAATGTTGGAGTTAGGGTCATCTTCTAAGGTGATCAAATGTTTAGGGAGACACCCTAGAAATATGATCCAATCCCTTTTGGTCACCAAAAATTACTTGAAGCACAAGGGGAGATAATACACGATTGGAGTCCTCAGATAAAATGATAAAAAAAGATATCAACTCAAAATTTTGATCTCCAAGATAGCACAAGGGTGTGGGGAGAGAGTATACACTTAAGTAGGCCTCACAAACATAACATACACGTTTAATTACCCTTAATAAATTTAAGTGTTCCTAGATTAGTGATATTTGATATATTCAAAAATTGATTGCTACAAACAAGAGCATTAGTAGTTTATTAAAAAAAAATTGTGACAATTGATTACAAGTTTCAAAAATAAGAGGCTAAACAATAGAATGATCAATAAGAATATTTAGAGGTTAATGACATTAGTATGTTGGGAAATGGTATAACTACTAAAATAAAGAGTGCATACATTGAAAGATGAAAATGTAGGAAATTATACCTAATGATAGAACCACTAAAAGAAGTCATGCATATGTTGATTTGTGAACGGATTCGTTGAATTGCTAAAAAAAACAAAAATACACTTGTCATAACATCATTGATGTAAGGGATAAAGTCACTAAACTAAGAAAGTATGCACCAAAATAGGATCCTTGCACAAAAAGAAATTTTCAATCAATCAAAATGCAACTAATATGATTTCCCTTGTGGTGAATGGTGATTGTGATAACATCTACCATTGCAAAACTATTTTTTTGGTAGAAAATTGAGAGAAAAAGAAAAAATTATGAAATCTTGTTTTAAGAGCACAAGCTAACATATGTCTAATATAATACAAAACTGTTAAAACAAAAGATGAAACCACTAAGATGAAAACACATGCACCAAATTAATATAGTCACTAAAATGTCTAATCCTGCAACAAAGATGATTAATCCTACATAGATAGAGAATGTAAGTAAATTTTAGTAGTATGATGACTTATAAATGTGCTCATTGTCATAAAAATGAATGATAGATAATAATAAAATTCTAAAAATGTATTTGTAGAGTGTTGGGCATAATCATTGAACTATAGGATGGAATTGCTAAATCATGAACACATGCACCAAACTGTAACCCACGAGTCACAAAAACTAAAGAAAAGCACAATCTTGATTAGTGAAAGGGACATGCATCCTATTGGACCAACGATGTTTTCATGAAAATTTGAGCATACAAGAACAAGCTAAAATTTATGTTAACCTATTCTACCCAAAATAAATATAACACTCATATTAAGAATACGAGTTAAAAAAGCATGATGAAACATAAAACATATAACCAAATTAACCCTTGTTGCATTAAGATGTGGTGATTGTGCTCATGAATGGATGTGAGGTCTTGACAACAACATAAGATTGCATTTCATGGATTCTTAGAAATGGCTAGTGATATTGATCTCCATTTTATATATTTTTGGAGAGACCAATGGATGGATGAGATTAAAAGATGAGATCGGTGACTAATAATGGTTGAGATCCATAGGAAGATGAGAGGACAAGTGTCCTAATTTGGTTGGAGGAGATGGAGGGAGAAGAAATACACTTGATGGAGGGTATTTCCTTTGACTCATGTGACATGGTACCAAGACCATGTCACATGTACAAAATCCCATGTTTTGTGTACAAAAGGCCCATGCCTTTGTACACCTTGGAGAATATGGAGGATTTGAAGGGTTTTGACTAGGGTTTGACATGTGCAAGTGGAGTATTAAGGGATTAAGTGGTTTTAGGCCACTTAATGAAAGTGTAGAAAAATAAACAAATTAAATAAATAATGTGTGTGTGTGTTGGGGGGGGGATGAGGAAGGGACCTCAAATAAATAAATAATTGAATTTATTTATCTAAAAATGAACTAAAAAAGATGAATGATTAAATAATATGAATAAAAAATTATAAATATAGATTTTATTAATTAAATAATAAATATTATTTAATTAATAAAAATAAACTTAAACAATTATTGAAATAATTGCAATTGTATTCCATCAATGAAATAATCAAATAATAATAATAATAATCAATTTTAAATGTTTAAAAAATCTTCTCAACTTAGAAAAATTACATTTAAACAAAACCAAAAGTGACAAAGTGGGCACTTTATTCCTTTTTCACATACCAATCTGATTTTTGTTTAAATAAAGAGGTTGTTAGAAAGTAACATTCCTATTCTTATTGACACATAGTGTCTCTATCTTGATATATATGTTATATAGGGTGCTGCCCAGCTCTTTGATTACCAAGTAAGAGGCTCACCTTATGTTATTCAACTAACCATCTTCAACATTGACTGCAAATAAAAGAAATGAGGGCGATGGGTATGAAGACCGCCATTAAATTTCAATATATGTTTTATTCCAAAATCAATATGATGGCTATGTTTTTCTTCACCTAATGTTTTATTCCAAAGTCAATATGATGGCTATGTTTTTCTTTACCTAATATTTTCTCCTTTTGTCATGAAAGCATTCACATGGCACTAGGTATTACACTTATTTAAGTATGGAAGAGTAGTCAATAGTTGGGTAGTGTTTTATTAAGGGTAGACGTGGTTGTAGATTTTAGTCTCAAAAAAATAATATTATATTTGGTATTATGTATTATATTAATGAATAAGAGATTGTTTTGTTCTCTCTTTATCAGGGATTATGTAGTATATATCAATCTAGAAGTGAATATAAAATTAATTTAGACGTGTGTGATATTTTAATTGTTGTAATTTATAATTTTTATAAACAATTAAAAAAATTAATAGAAGAGTTATAAATATATATACATATATAGATATATTGTAATAAAATATCTTAGAAAAGAAATAATACATGTTCATAAATGACACGTGACATAACAAGTTTGTAACAATAGGAAAGTCTATAATATGTATATTCTTTAAATTTAATTGTATAAAAAAGTAATTTGTATGAATGTATGAAGAAATAATAAATAAGTTCAAAATTCAAATTTTAATATAGTGTTTTAAAATTGAATATGGTATACTTGACTATATGATTTTTTATTCAATGTTTGATTAATACTGACTATTATATTAATTTTAATTGAGTGTGACGTGTCCTTTTACATGAAAGTCTCAAAAGATGAAGATTACTAGTGATTTGCCTTGGAGGTAGTCTTAAAAAGCGATGTTTTTAGCTAAAGGGAGCAAGAGTTGGAGGATGGGTTTGTCAAAAGGTTAATGTAGTTTTGTCTTTCATTAGTTGTTATAATGTCTTTGAGATGAAAGTAGTATATGTAGGCAACTTCTTTATTGCATTTAACATCTTGAGTAATTTGATCTTGCATTGTTCCAAAATAATCAAATTTATAGTTGCAAGCTAAGCATAAGGAATGGAATTAAATAGGTAATGGATTTCTACTTTGAAAATATTTATGTACTTGCAATATATGATGATGCAAGTTTTACTATATCTTGAGAACATGATTTTTGTGGTAAGTGTTAATATATAATAATATAGAATTCTTTATATCAAATGTTGAATGTATTAAGTTATGTAATTGATCAAAGACTCATTTATTTATGAGTTGTTATTGTAGGTTGATTGGAATGTATGGAGCATATTGTCTTTCGCATGAACTTGTTATATAATGTCTCTAAATAGTATTAGAGGGAATTTATATTGTAATTTTTTTTCCATTGCAGATAAATGTTTTACCATTATTAGATATAATTGTAGTAGTTCAATGTTCAAAAATAAAAATTAGAGAGATTTTTTTGATTAAAAAAAAAAAACATTAAGGAAATATTATAAAACATAATGAAGTAAGGAGTTGAATACATATTATCACCTATGCTTTGTCCAAATTATAATAGCCCTTTTATATCAACAAGATGCTATAAAGTTATATTTTTAGTGGCAACCTCAAATGCAACTACAATTCCAATTGTATAGCCATATGTGCTTCTAAACAATTGTTTATTGGTGTTACCTAATATAAAATTATACTCTTGACACATTTATGGTATGAATTTAATTTTTATTGATTGGCTCAAGAGAATGTACAATGACAATTACCACAGTCATATTTAGTTCTAGAAGCAATTTGGAAGTATAAAATGTAGATAGCTAATTTTGATGCTATTTTTTCTTCATATAGACAAGCCTACCACTCAAGTTGAGGGTCATTGTCATCTCACATTTTTCATCCATGAAGTCAACTCGAAGGATTTCTTGTATATTGTGGATTTCATCTAAAATAATTTTGTAAGCAATAACATTGACTTCAAATTCTATATTTCTAGATTTGTGGGCATTAGGAGGATTTCAATTAGTTTTGATTTTTGGTATTCTAATTTTAATCTAGGAGTACATAAAATAGGTTAATGGATGAAAAAATGAAATTGGGTAGTAGAGATGTTATTAAATAAGGTTGAGGGTGATCCCACAAAGCTGGTTTACAATTTCAAGGAGGAACTGATTTTTGCTGAAATCACATATTTTTAGAAAATATAATGATTTAAGCCTTAAAAGGTTCCATTTAAATAATTCCAATTGAATCAGGGTTTGATCAAACTACCTTAAATCAAACCCCCTTGGATAGAACCATGCTAGTTTTAAACCATACCTATAACAAAGTCTCCTTTACACCTATCAAAATGCTGATAAAAAACCACTTTTGATTTACCTTTTGGCAGATCAAATGAATTCATTTAAAATTTATTTGTTTGCAAGTATGTAGTCCTTATTATAAGCTTCCCAAAAAGTATAATTTTAGATAAATTTAATTTAATTATTATATTTATTTTTTATTTCTCGTGAATGTAGGTTTTTCACCGAAAATCAAGCTCTTTGTTCTACACATGCGGAAAAATAGCATATTATTAATTTTTTTTTTTTTTTAAATATTAGTGCACTAGATATTGAAGTCCTTGATCCAACAAAGAAAAAAAATTGAATTTCGATACACACAAAAAATGTTACGCGTTATACGGTCTTGCTATGTTTGAATTATAATTGGTTTGAATTTGAAACTTGATTAAAGAAAAAATATTCAATAAAAAACTATCTAACTAAGTGGAAGCACTAGATATCAGAGTTACGAATCTAAATTCGAAAGAATTAGAATTTTAACCTTCATGGAAAAAAAGTTATGTGTTATACGGTGAGAGTTACTTTTTAAAATTCTTGTTTTATGAAAACAACTAGTTTTTGAGGGAGATGGAAAAAGAAGTGCAATTTGATTCCAAAAATTTTGAAAAAAATATATTTAGAATCTATAGACAAAATGTCACGAAACTCTAGTTTGCATCATCTTCAAATTCCTCATGGTTTAGCCACTATAGGTGCCCGAAAGTGTAGATTTAGTTAAAAAAAATTATTTCAGTGTCTAGTTTGGCCAAAAATTGTAAACCACTATTGTGGGATCACCCTTGATTATATTTTGGATGGATGTTGTTTTATGTCTTGTTTCTTTTTATGCTCTTTTGGTATTTTTTATTTTGATTAGTTGTGTTTAATTATCATTTATAAAAAAAATATTACACATATTAAAAAAAAAAGTGGATGAATATGAAATCATACCCCTAGAGTCCATATGAGGCTAACACATGAAACATAAAGGTATATAAAAACTAGCTGCTAAGAAACAACAACAATAGTAGTGGGAGGAGGAGGGGAGTCTTGACCATTTTGTTTTTCCCATATTTCAATGGGATTTTGAGTTTCCACAAGAGGCTCCCATGCCCTCATCATCTTTTGGCATGTTCATTGCTAATTACATGATAGTTTTAAAATATTAAAAAGTCTAATATATGATTATATTTTAGAATAATTTGTTTTGTTTAAAAATCTGAGAAGTTATTTATAAGGCAAATGAGAAATATTATGTTAAATAAATATAACATGTGTAAGTGTTGATGATATGCATGAACAATTATCTCCCAAAAATAGAAAGTGTGACAATATAGATATTTTATATTTATTTGATACTGAATAATACATTTTTTATTTGAATTTAACTTGAATTTCATATTTTTTGATTTCTTTAAACAAGATTGAATGGTTACTTTTAATGACCTTTTATGAAGCTTTTAATTAAATATTTTGTTTAACAATTTAAAGTTTGATGACAATTGCAATATGATCAATTCTTTTGATTTATAGATGAATAAAGTTTTTGTCTATGTACATTAGACCAAGTTTGGATTTTTAATTATTTTGTTTGATAGAGAGTGCATGTTTTGGCTTTGAATATGGTTTGTTAATTTCTTTATTTTGTTATCATGTAGAGAAATATCATCTTCAAATCACCTATCATGTGTATAATGGTGTGTATTTATTTGCATATGATACTACTTGATTAGTGATGGTTATGATTTTTATTAATAGACATATTGGTCTCGGATATAGATTACATAATTTAATTTTGTTATTAGTCAAAGTTATTATTATTACATGGGGTTTAACATTTTATTTTGTATGTTACACTATCTTTGAAAACACATATTGTGTATTTGGTATGTTGAAGTATAAATTGAAATGTTGGGAAATATTGTTAAATATAGAGGTTTGGTCATTTATATTTTATAAACACAAAAGATCAATTGACTTTATATCATTGTTATTGAGAATTGTTTTACACCCACTTGAGTTATGAGTGTTTAATGCACATGAGAATATGCATGGACTATTGTTGTATTCTAAAAGATTATTATTTTTAAATATCAAATATTTAGTAGAGTGGAGACATGTTATTTCTAAGACCAATTTGGATTAAATTTATTTATTTTTATAGAATAATTTAATAAGAATAAGGTGTATAAATTATTGTTGTTTCTTAAAGTATTATATTTGATAATCCATGTTCATTTGTTATATAAAAATAAAATTTTAAACCTTGTATTGTAATTACTTGTGATATATGTATAGTATAAACACATGTTAGCTTTATATTGGAAATTATTTTTGAATAGTTTTATTTTTTGGTTGGAAGTTTTTGAATGGGCCTAATAATGCAAAGTATAACTAGGGTGTGTGCAAGAAGTTGACTC
Organism: Sequoia sempervirens; assembly: GCA_007258455.2. Lineage (NCBI taxonomy): Eukaryota > Viridiplantae > Streptophyta > Pinopsida > Cupressales > Cupressaceae > Sequoia > Sequoia sempervirens. The sequence continues at coordinate 65,068,834 of VDFB02105785.1, read as the reverse complement.
CACTTTTGGCAAAAAAGTGGAAATGTTTTCCCTGATTTTTAGAATTTGTCACATTTGACCTTAAAATTTGAAGCACTTACAAATGGAATCTTAAAAAAAGTCACTAATCATAAAATGTAGTACTCGGAGTCTAGTTTGCAAATATGTAATTTATTTCAATACCCAGATGATACAAATTGGTTTTCAATAGGCATTTCTAAAAAAACACTGTTTAAAGTCCTTTTTTTACCATACCATGCACATGTATGCTGTCCATATTTTAACCTAAATAATCGTATTCTTCTAAATAATTTTGGGAAAAGATTTGTAACTCACTGAAGCATGTTCTCAATATTTTTTTTGTAATTTTTTATTGATTTTTTTTTGTTAAATTTTCATTGGCCATAGGTGTTGTTTTGAAAAGTTGTGTACATCGTGCATAAGATGACCTAAACTTATCATTTTTTTATTTTTTCACAAATTGAAAAGAATTGTTTGAAGTACGTTTTCATGCAATTCATTTTACAAATTATTTTTTAATCAAAAATTATTAAAATACTAAAAAACCTTGATATTTCAAGTTTATGGACTAGTTTCATCAGAAATTGATTGAAAAATAGAAAAAATAATTCAATTGTAAAAAAATTACATATTTGGAATCTACAATATCTCATCTAGAATGGGTTTTATTTTCATCAAAAAATTATTCAAAAAAGGTCTTCAGACATAGTCCAAAGTCACTATTTTCCTGTGACATTTACATGACTTTCAAGTTGCAAGTCAAACTAGGTTCAAATCTTAGGTTCGGGTCCCAAGCCTTCTCCCAAACCGAAAAACAAGCCAAAAACCCAACCAAAAATTCAAATTTTAAGAAACGGGATCACATTTACAAAAGGAGATCTCGTTTTGTAAATCAAGATCCTGTTTCCTTTTATTTATTATTCAGACCATTGAAAAAGAAATAGGATCCTATTTTATAAATTTATAAATGAGATCCTATTTACTATGAGATCCTGATTATAAAACAAGATCTTGTTTTATTAAATGGGATCTCGTTTCTTTTTTGACCTTTTTTGAATTTTTACTAGCAAAATGTTACAGTCAATTCTGTAGCTTGACATGTACGGTTAACTGTGAAAATTTCACCTATTTTCTATCAAGTTTTATCTTTATAGGTCTTCAACTTGCAATTTGAATTGAATTTTTGAAAGGAGGCATCATTGGAACAATTTTTTGAGTGGAATTGTGTTCATTTTCTACTCGTTTGAAGGAGGAACAAAAGAGGAAAGCTTTCACTATTGACATTCATTTGTGCTTGAGAATTTTGTAATCATGGGTTCACAAGCTCGTAATAAGAGGAAAGATGTGAAGGTATTGACCCCTAAAGAAATTGAAGCAAAGAGAGAGGAGGAAAAAAGACAAAGAGATAGAAGAATGAGGATTTGATCAGTGAATAATGTTGAAGCATCCAATTCCACAACTATTGAAGATAGAAACATTAAGGAGAACATAGTTGTAGATGATGATAATTTGCAAGAGTTTAATTTGGAAAATAATACGATTATACAAACTAGTCTTTGTATGTCTTCAAATCCCCCTTTCAATGCTATGGAGAATGTTTCAATAGGCACAAATCCAGGTACGTCTTCAAATCCACCTTTGAATGAAATGAAAAATTTGTTTGTAGAAGTTTTCAAGATGTTGGATTTAATGATGTTGACATTGGTAATATTCATAGAGAAGAAGATTTTATATAAATTGTTGAAAAAGAAATTGACAATAAAAATTGTTTTGTTGTTGAAAATGAAGATGAATATTGTTTTGTTGTTGAAAATAAAAATGAAAATTGTTTTGTTGTTGAAAACGAAAATGAAAATCCTTTTGTTGAAAATGAAAATGAAAACCATTTTTTTGATGAAAATGAAGATGAAAATGAAAATCGTTTCGAAATTGAAAATGAAAATAAAAATCCAGGATGTGATGTTGAAAATGAAAATATATATTTTTTAAATTGAAAGTGATGTTTTGGATAATCTTCCAGGTAATGTTTCTTGGAGACAAATAAGAATGCATGCTAATAGATTATAAAAAGAATTCTTTTATCTTAAAATGCTTTCATTTCAATGTCAACTAATGATGCAATTGATGAGAATGTGGAAAATGAGAAAAGTAATGAAAATGTTAGGCATTTTTGTTAAACCAAGAAAAAAAGATCAATCAATAAAACATGCTATGACTACTGTTGCTAGTGCCATTGAGTCTATTGGAAAAAATAGTCAATCTAAAGATAAGAATGCAACAAGATGAACTATAACAATTGCTATAGTTAATAAAGCGACTTTGAATAAAAGAATGACAAGCAGTATTAGTGAAATTTTAAAAATACATCTTAAAACATTGGTAAGAGTGAAAAAAAGAAGAGAAAGTATATAAAATGATCCAATCAACCAATGTTGGAGTTTTAGTGGCCGATTTTTGAGGTCTAACATGAAATTGAATGTTGAAATTAAATATTTGATTGAAAAATATTGGTATGATAATACTAGGGTATCATCTAATGTTAGAGATGTTTTAAAATTAAGAGTGGGGTCCAAAGTTCATGATCCTCATCCCAAACACCTAGGGTATCATCTAATGCTAGAGTTGTTTTAAAATTAAGAGTGGGGTCCAAAGTTTGCGACCCTCATCCAAAACACCTATTAGATACAACACAAACTGAATTTTATAGAAAATTTTGTGATGATTTAGTGTTACCTAGTAATATTAAAATAAGTCAAAGGTCTTTTGAAAAATGTGAACCTTGGTATGTAAAAATTAATAAGCAATGAATATCTTGTTTACTGTAAAACGCATGCTCAATTTTGTTATTTTTATGATGTTTTTTGATATATACGTTGTACTTGACATACTAACATGATTATGCAAGAATGTGGCATTAATATGCCACCTAAAACAATAAGGGAGTTTATATCAAGTTTTTGTGAAATATCTAATGGGAAATTATTTTATTTAAGTTCATGTATTTCTAGATAATGCACTAGTTGTGGCAATCTTTCATTCTTAAGAGTTTGTATGCATGAAAGTGTTGATAATAATTTTGAACAACAATTAGTGGATGTTAAAAGATTTAAGAATGTTGATTATTCTTTGAAAGATGGAAAATTTGGAAAGTGTTGTGATTTAATTACAAAAAAAGTTAGTGTACATGGATTCATATCATAATTTAAGAGTAATATTGTACCAACATATGTCAAGCACTCTCAACATGCTCAATGGCTTGATGGACAATTTTGTGCATGTAGAAGTTACACATTTCTAGTTGGTACTATACTATTAGCGGTTGATTTTGTAAAAAACTATATGCTAGCTCCACAAGAGGAAATCCAATGACAATATTACAATTCAGTGCAAGTGGCTATGTTTGTTCATATTGTTTATAGACATGTAGATGATAGCACATAGGATGATAGAAATTTTTTGAGGGAGTATCATTTCTATTTGAGTGACAACCAATTACACTCGTCAGAGTTTGTTCAATACTGTTTCAATATATTTTATACAAATTTAAGAGAAAGAGGAATCCAGATGACAAAACATCTCATATGGTTAGATAATTACACAAGACAGTTCAAGAATGCTCAATTTTTTATTGGTTAAGTAGGGTTCATATGGAACATAATGTCCAACATATGTGGAGATTTTTTTGAAGCTGGACATGGTAAAGGAGAACATGATGGAGTTGGTGTGTGTGTTAAAAGAATTCTTGCTAAAGAACAATTGAAATTTGAGGATGCAGTAAAATTTAAAGATGCACATGGGATTGTGGATTAACGCAATACATGATTATCTACATCTGGTTCAAATGAGTACTCTATAGTTTGTCAATTCTTTTGGTTGGTTAAAGAAGAGAACATTCTACCTAGACTTGATTGAGAGACAATCAATGGATCTACTAAATGACATTCATTTAAGAGTTCAAATGTAAGTACATGGACTATCTGGACAAGGGAGCTTTCATGTTTTTGTCAATTTTGTATTTCAAGAGATTGAGAATAATGTGAAAATACATAATGGGTTGAAGGGTGGAAGCAAAGATCGTTGAAACCTGTACAAGCACACAATCAATATGAAACAACAATTGAAGACAATGAATCAAGTGTTTGCATCAGGTGACTATGATCGTATTTTAGACCTTGTACAAGAAGGTAATTTAAATCAATTTATTTATATACATATGAATGGATGTATGTAGATTGGTCAAATTATATGGAAACGTGCAAGTTATTAAATCAAATTTTGTTTGTAGGACATGTGTATGATGTTGTTGCACCTAAGGGGAATGAAGAGGAAATAAAATATTGGTTGGCTCATTTTCTCCTTTATCTCCAAAGCACTTTCCTTCACACATCTTTCAGTGTTAGCAAAAACATATCCATATTTTAAAGCTAAGAACAAGCATTCATTATCATCATAGTCTCTATAATCAGATTCATCATTAGAAAGACCAACATATTCTCTAACATAATAGCTTTTCTTGATAATCTTACCTTTGTTTTCTTTATTCTGATTGTTCACACTTCTATTTGGACATCTTGAAGCACCTATTTGTCCACAATTGAAACATTTGAAAGGTAATTTAACTTTGTACTTACTGTTGCCCTTTTTCATCCTTCTCACAAAGTTAGCTTCTACATCATCAAAATCATCTTGATCTGAATCTTCAGTCTTCTCTGTTTTTCCAACCTTAAAAACATACTCCATTTTTACACTAGTATTAGGACCAAACTCTCTCATTTCAAATGCAGTTAGTGTACCATAAAACTGATCTCTAGTGTAAGTATTGAAATTTGCAATTTCCTCAATAATAGAAACTTTATGACTATAATATTTAGGAAGAGTTCTAAGAATTTTCTTTACCACTTTAGGTTCTTTGACCTTTCCTCCAAGACCTCTGATTGCATTAAAAATTTCATCAACTCTTTGCATGTAGCTTGTGATATTTTCTTCTTCATACATTCATAGATTCTCAAATTGTGTCTTCAGATTTTGCATCTTAGCTTGTTTAACCTTATCATATCCTTCATAAATACTTTCTAGCTTATCCCAAATTTCTTTAATAGTCTTCAAATCCATAACTTTCACTAATTTAGAATTTTCAAGACTACTCAAAAAAACAAACCTTGCTTTACCATTTGTTTCATAGGCCTAGATCTCATCACTTGTGCTTGATCCATTTGCAAGTATAGTTTAATTAGTCTTTACTACTTGCAAAACATCATATCTAAGGTAAACCATATAGCCTTCCATCTTGACTCTCCATAATGCATAGTTTGTGCCATCAAACATAGGGATCTCTTTCTTGTTCACCATCCCAGATCTACCTCAAGTTCTTAAGCTTTTCTCCAAGGAACCTTGCTCTCATACCAATTGTTGAATGAACAAGACAACTAAGAGGAGGGATGAATCAATTGTATCTTATCAAAACACCAAAACCCTCATTAACATTTAGATCCATAAGAAGTCGTTAAACCCTTAATCTATTATGATGAATTAGCAAGAAAAGTAAATAACAAAAATTGAAACAACTTTAACACCATGCACAAGACAACACCATATTTACGTGGAAAACCCAAGAAGGGAAAAACAACAGTGAGGATTAGCTCAAAATATAAGTAATAGAAAAAATAGTACAAAGGTTCATTGAAAAAATAGGACAAATTGTCTAGAAAGGCTCATAGCCAAGGCTCACTACTAGAGTACAAAAAGAAGATAGAGAAGAAATATTACACAAAGAACATGATATCAATGCAACAAAGATTCCACCACAATATATCCAACACCTTCGTAGTCTATTTGAATGATTGTAGACACCTTCTGCTCATTGCATCTGGTAATTCAACACTTGAAACTTTGCACTTCTCTGCTCAATTTTGAATCACTTGCATCATACAATTTACACACTCATCTATTTTACATCTATCTTAACCTCCTTGAATATTTCAACTCACACTTATACCGTCTCAACCTTGAAACCCTTTCCAAGGTCATAAATGCACCTCAAAAGTGAAAATTCAAATTAGGTTAGTGCCAAAACACTCTCGCGATGGATAGGAATGAAGGTAGACCACACAAATCTTTAGCTAGGACCCAAATTTTTCCTAACACATCTCAAAAAACTTCCACAAACTTTGAAGACACTTCACACATGTAGTGTAAACACCAAGTCAACATTTACCCATGCAAACACCATTAATCCATTAAGTACATGCTTCATCAATATCAAGATGACTTGTGAACCACACACCACACTTGAAAACAATCTAGAATATTCCTCTAACACCCTAAAATATATCAAAATCATTCGTAACAACTTCCACCTGAAGAATATACACACCCAGTACACTCAAATAAATCTTCCAAACATTGTTACTTGAAAACTTATCTTCTGAAGCACCAAACCTCAAATCCTCTTGACATAGGCAAGATACCAAAATCATCAACTCTCACTTAGAACTACAAGTATTGAAACACAACTATAGATAAACTTGAAGCTAAAACATTTCTCCAAAACACCTCTACAATGCACAATCACACACTAGTGAACACAACTCCTACTATACAACAATACGATACACCATCTCTTTAAAATAAAAAATCTAAAAATCTCTCACCAACACATCTGAACCACACAGGCATAACATCAACATAGAAGAAATGCAGAGAACATCCCAAAGCACATTCTCAACCACTAAACACATCTTAATCACACTGTTTTCTCTTTTCTTCAAGTTTTCTCAAAATCACTTGGAAACCAAGTTCTAGATACATCATCTCAGCTTATCTTAGCATCTCACATCATCTCCAAATTCTTCATCATAAAGATGGATCCATGTACTCATGACACTTCCTCAATTTCTCAACTATACATGCATACCCAAACAATTTAATTAACACTTCTTCCAACAACCAGTTGACACCAAAGACAACACATGTGGTTGACATCAATGACAACACCAATCTACACATACTTGCAACACTTTTGAATTGCCAATTGTAAAAAAAATAGCCCAATTTTAAAAATTTGTATGATTAATCAATAGGAAATATATTTGAATGTAGATACATTTAATTTGAAATAGCATACCTATGTGGATTGAATTATAACTTTTTTTTTTCCTGATTTATGTATAAATTTGATTGATTGAATGTCAAAGGAAGTTGTCAATTCAATGATTTAATTGAGGTAATGGTTGCCTACATCACATATCTATCAAAAATATCAATTTTTTTCATGGAGTCTCATATTTTAGATTTGGAGGAATTATTTGTGTATATTTATCTCCTCTTCTATGATAGCCCCATTTTCACTATTATCACATCCTCGAGCACATTCTCAACCACTGAACACATCATCACACTATTTTATCTTTTCTTCAAGTTTTCTCAAAAGAACTTGGAAACCAAGTACCGGATACATCATCTTAGCTTATCTTAGCATCTCACATCATCTCCAAATTCTTCATCATAAAGATGGCTCCATGTACTCATAACACTTCCTCAATATCTCAACTATACATGCATACCCAAAAAATTTAATTAACACTTCTTCCAACAACCAGTTGACACCTATGACAACACATGTGGTTGAAATCAATGACAACACCAATCTACACATACTTGTAATACTTTTGAATTACCAATTGTAAAAAAATAGCCCGATTTTAACAAATTGTATGATTAATCAATTGGAAATATATTTGAATGTAAATACATTTAATTTGAAATAACATACCTATGTGGATCAAATTATAAATTTGTTTTTCTCTAATTTATGTATAAATTTGATTGATTGAATGACAAACAAAGTTTTCAATTCAATGATTTAATTGAGGTAATGGTTGCCTACACCACATATCTATCAAAAATATAATTTTTTTTCATGGAGTCTCATATTTTAGATTTGGAGGAATTATTTGTGTATATTTTATCTCCTCTTCCATGATAGCTCCATTGTCCCTATTATCACATCATCATTGTCTTTAGAGATTATTTTATATCATTCTTCATAGGATTTTGGATTATCACCACTTCAGTTTTTCATATGGATATTTGAGTAGTTTTTATAGTCAAGAATTTAAATTTAGATTCCCTATTCATCCAACTTATGGAAATGGCTTATATAGTCACCAGTGAATCTATTCCTTCTTAAGGAAAGACATGTTTGTAGATAGTGATTATGTTATATCTTCAGACTTTCATCATTGACGCATGAGTTACTTCCTTATGGGGGAGTCATATTCTCATCTTCTCTCTCTTATTGGGTGAACACTCATTGTGCTTATGTGATTGAAGCAACCTTTGATTATATTGATTCCTTTCCTTCTTTCATTAGTATGCATTTATTTATTTTCTCTTTTAGAGAAGATGTATTCCCATAAGGTTTTCTCATTTTCTCCAATTATGAGATTATTATTTTGGTACATGGATACCTCATCAAGCCTTATAGTCAAGATCTATCCATGTGTAGTGTGAAGCCTTGAGTTTATCCTATCCTAAAGGTGCAAAATAACTATTATGCAATATAAAGAAAACACAAGGAACACCTCAAAGATTAGCCTAAGGAATGGGAACACAAAGAAAGATAGCAAAATAATGATTGCAAATGATTATACCTTTGTGCTGTTGAATCCCTTAGTTGGACCTTGATATTTGAATGCTTGTATGCTCCTTGGATGGCTATGAAAATGGTGTATGCAAGATGAACAATGTGATAAATGCTAATGCTAGTGACTAAGTAGCTTGACTAAATGGCTAAGATAATGCTTGCAAATTGATAGCATAAGGGTGCAAATGGCTAAGCGTTCTTCAAAATGCATTAGAAGAGGGGTATTTATAGAAGAATTTGAATTATCTAGAGAATTCAATGGTTGAGGTTAAGCCACCAAGGCCAAGATGAAGGGCTATAGTGAGTTGAGAACTCACAAGCAATCACATCTTGACATGTGGAGGATGAAGTGGCCTAGGATGTGATGATGTGTAAGTGAGGTGGATGGAGGGTACATGATATGGAGAAAGGACAAGTACCTTGCAAGTGCCTTGGGGGATGAGAATATTTCCTCAAAATAGAACTTCTTGTCTCCAAGTGAGAGTGAAAATGACATTTGAAGAATTTTAGAATTCTTCAAAAATCTCCATGGGGAATGAGAAAGTAGTTGGAGAAATAAATGTGAATTAAAAATTCACATGCTTGGGAGAATATAGTGGATAAGAGAGTTTCCAAAAAGGTGAGAATTTTCCACATGTGAGTGATGTGACAAGTCAAATATTCTAGAAGTTGCATGGGGATAAGGTAAGCCTTGAAAAGATAAATGTGAATTAAAAATTCACAAGGGAAAGAGAGGAATGGTGGGCAAATAAATGTGAATTAAAAATTCACATTGGAAAGAGGGTCAATGCTAAGAAAGGTAAATGAAAAGGTTGACTAAAAGGGCATGCTAAATGTGGCTAATGACTTTGATTAAGGTTGTGCAAACACTTGATTAAAAAAATTAATGAAAGCTTAGAAGCAAGTGGGAGATTACGGAGAATGTGACATTAATCCCTGATTAAGGGCATGCACCTCCTAATCATGATTTAATTAAATTAACCCAGATTAGAAGGGGATTATGGAGGATGTGACAAGGAGAGAGAAAAAGGAAGAATTAAAAATTTATTTTATTCAAAAAAATCAAATGACTAAATTAAATAAATTGATATATCTATTTAATTTAGGGAGGAAAAGGTGTAAGGTAAAGCATTTAGTTGTTAAATTAAATAATTTAGGGACCTTAGGAAAAAGGTGCAAAATAAATTAATATTGATGGAATGGACTAATAAAGAGGTGAATTTGATCGTATGGGAGCGATCAAATTTAGATGTCTACATTTTTTCCCTCTTTGAAATATTGTTAGAATAACAATGTTTCAAAGAAAAATAAAATGCAGATGACGAAAGAAGTGATATGAATCGATTCCCCAACATGGAAGAAGTTGAATGAGCTGCTCAAGCAGAGGGAAAAAAAATGGAGGGAGATGCCCCAATGATCATGATGAAGGAACAAAGGAAAGTGTTAGGGTATGCCCCCTCGAGAGGGCGGTTGGGGAAGAAAAAGGGGCCCCAAGTGACTTCTTGATAGGAAGAAATGAAAGTTACAATTAAAAAGAGCTCAAATAATCGAGCAAGTTTTCCTTTTGAACAAAGTCAAACAGATGTACGGTTTACGAATGGCGGCCCTGGGAAGTTAGGGAATTAGTTGGAGGATAAAAAGGTTAAATAAAAGGTAAAAATACCCTTTATTTTAAAAAGGGGTAAAAGGGGGGGAAAAGGATGAAAAGGTAATTTTAGAAATTACCTCACCTCATTTGCATTGTAGTAGTTGAGAGAAGAGGAGAGGAGAGGAAGAAGATGAGGAGCGACGATGCTGACGAATAACAACACAAACATCATCCACTGGGTAGATGAGATGTGGAGATTATACCATGAGTACACAGTGCCCCATCAGGTTAGCAACCAAACCCCTCATGTGTATTTTAAGAATTTTTAATACGTTTTGAAGATTTTATGCAAATTTTAAGAGATGGGTTTTGTTAACAAGATAGAGTAGGAAAATGGGTAGGAGGTAAAATTGTGAGGATGAATTTTGGGGAACGGTTGGGGAGGGTTGGCATTGTCTCGAGAGGGGTGAGTCTACCCAATTGTAGGCAGTGCTTCCCTAGATTGGAATGGGTCCACCCCTCGGGTGGGGGTGCATCCACCCCGACCTAGGGCGGGTCTGCTCCAGTGTGGGACAGGTTTTCCCCACGGGAGGGGGCGTGGCCTCTTAGACTCAGGGCGGTTCCGCCCTAACGTGGGGTGGGTCCGCTTCATAGGAGGGGGCATGGCCGCCTTGACTCGGGGTGGTTCCACCCTGGCGCGAGGCAGGTCCACCCCACTGCAGGGCAGGTCCACCCCGATTAGGGTGAAGTGGGGAGGGAGGAGGAAAAATAGACAAAGAGAGGGAAACAAGAGATGTCTCAAGTCCAGGAATAAAATGGACTGGTAGTCAGGTGAATATGGATGCAGATCTTCAACTGATTATGGACACATGAGTGTCATTTGGAGGTATTGGTGGCGACTACTGCAACTATGACTGGATTAGATCACACAACACTAGAGCATGCAAGATTATTACATTTTCTACACTTTCCGATGTTGAGAGCTCATCAAGTGATGTTGACGACACTTATAAAGAGATGGAGCTTTGCAACATCGACCTTCCATCTTCCTACAGGGGAGATGATAGTGACAGTCAAGGATGTATGGCACATCCTGAGGCTGCCCATAGCAGGGCGGTTGGTGAGTGAGGTGGTGTCCAAAGGGGTAGAGTTAGATTACACCATCTCGGTGCTATTTTGATGAGATGATCTGCCCATTCAGAAGGGGAAGTTGGACTTGGATAGATTCTTGTCATTGGGGGTGCTACCCTTACCATTGTATATGTGTGGATTGATTAACAAGATATTGTTGCTAGACTAGAGCAAGTGGTTCTACAGTCTATGGTTCATGGAGGTAGTTCATCATATTGTTGAGTGGCGAGAGGGATAGTTCTCATGGGGCTCATGTTTATTAGCTCATTTATATAAAGATATGCATGTGATTTGCTACCGGGGGTCACTGAGTGTGACACACATGACTTTATTACAAATTTGGGTGTGGGAGCATATTATGGTTATGAAGCCGCTAGTGGTGAGGAGAGGAGAGGAGGATGATAAAGAGCCTATTTCCTAAGGGTATGGGGAGGCTAGGGGCTGGGTGTTGCGGTACGAGATGCAAGGAGATATGGATGGATGGAGGAGAGCATTTGATGACTTTCAGGCGGTGGACATAGTATGGTGGCCATATATGGTTCATCGATTTAGGGGATGGAGGGATGAGGAGAGACATCATGGCTATTTTATGAGTAGATGCATCTTGATTAGGAGCCAGTCGCATATAGTGGAGGCTCATCAGCTAGATAGAGTGGCAAGGTAGCTTGGGCTAATATAGGATATTTCAGCAGCTCCCATCCCGTTTCATCTTCTTACTAGAGAGCGGTCATGAGGAGGCCCTATTTTTCCTAGGGCGACCAGAGAGGCATGAGCAAAAACATTACAGGTGTCCTACCTAGGGAGGGTTGGAGGAGAGTGGGAGCCAGTCATGATGTGCCAATATCCAGGGTGGTTCTGGAATGTGCGATGGGAGAGGATTACACCTACGAAGCCCATTACAGAGGCATTGGGATTTTTTTCAGAGGATGAGCAGAGATTGCAGGCAGAGATGAGGGAGAAAGCTCAGCGGAGGAGGGGTTAGGGGGTTGTGAGGGGGGCAGGTCAACAGGATGAAGAAAAGGAGGTGGGACAAGAGGAGGGAGGATAGGAGGCTACAAGACAACTGGTCAGGGCACCGAGGAGGGGGGATCGTGTAGGAGGGAGTGAGTGGTGCTGGAGTAGTGACACAATGAAGAGATGATGGAGGAGACGGAGGTGGAGATGATGGAGGAGCCAGTGATGGAGGCGGTAGTTGGAGGTCAATAGAGGAGAACAGGGGGTGCAACATAGCCAGTCAGAGCAGCAAGGAGGAGGAGACAACGTAGGAGAGGCTAGAGGGAGATTGGGGACGATCAACCATACAAGGAGGCTGAGATGGAGGAGAGGGAGGTGATGGTGGTAGGACAATAGAGGAGGTCATAGAGGAGGAGTTAGCCATAGAGACCTCAAGGGGAGAGCAGGGCCAAGCAGATAGAAGAGGTGGAGGTGATGAGAGAGAGAGGGAGGCACTCGAGGAGGAGGTGAGATTTATAGGACAACGAATGAGGGTGGGGAGGAATGGACAGCTAGGGAGAGTTCAAGTAGTGAGCAGAGAAAAACAAGAGCAGGAGTGCAGGGGTGATGAGGATGCTATGGATGTAGATGCAGATGTTCTGGGTGTGGAGGTTCTAGATGTAGAGCCACTAGTGATGATTACTTGTGTGTCACCAGAGGATCCCATTGTACAACTGAGGGGAGCCGAGGCAAGGCTTCAGATGGTAGAGCAGAGATGGAGAGTGGCTGAGGTGGAAGTGATCAGACTTGGTGTTAAGAGGTGTAGGCTTGAGGTAGATATAGCAAGGATACAAGCAGCGGGTCAGAGAGATTACATATTTATTGTTGACCACTTATTTTCATAGTTAGCGGTGGTGGAGAGGGAGAGGGATGAATTGTAGGTAGATATACAGGGAGTATGAGATGAGCTGGATAGGGTGAGTTGGGACCATGATAGATTACAGGTAGAGGTCATCGTATTATAGGCTAGGGGGAGATAGAGGAGAGAGTGGAGTAGGCAACAACAGACATTGGACAACAGACAAAGAGGGATTTAGGATAGTTGAGGGTACAGATTGTAGGGTTGTTGAGGGAGAGGACGGAGTTACAGGATAGGGTGAGTGCAACACTTGGAGATGTAAGTGCGATATGGGTGAGGGTAGAGGCAGCAAAGGCCCAGTTGGCTATAGTGTAGAGAGAGAGGGACACAACACGGAAAGAGGTGAAAGCTCTCCAGGGTGAGCGAGACAAAGCACAAAGACAGGCGCATGTGATGCCGGAGGAGAGAGACACTGCTTGGGGATAGATGTAGATTATGTAGGGGGAACAAGATACTGCATTGGCATAGGTAGTGACACTATAGAGTGGCAGTGGGGAGGAAAAGGTAGACATATAGGGATTGCAGAGGGAGAGGGATGCAGCGGTGGCTCAAGCAGAGGCCACGAAGGGGATGTGAGATCGAGTACAGGAAGAGATGGCACAACTATGATTGTCTCAGGAGGCATGGGAGCAGGAGAGGAGAGTCATTACTAGGGACTGAGACAGGTATTGTTAGAAGCAAAATTCCGCTCGGGTCTAGGTTGCTGAGCGAGGGGAGCATATGTAGGAGGAAATATTTTGGATGGCTGTGTATCATCATGTAGTTCTCAATCTAGCACAACAGACATTCTAGTATATTTGGCAGGCACCTCATATGGCAGTGCCATCCCAGTCTCTAGGGATGCGGACTCGAGGTTCAGCGAGTCATAGGGGGTTCCTCCAGGTAGGAGGTCGGTACTTGATTCTCCATAGAGATCAGATGTGTGTAGCTCATTCGGTAGGTGATAGGCTATTGAGATTTTTTCAGGTGCAAGGTGGATGGATAGTACATAGTTTTAGTTATTATTTGTAGAGCCTTGTACTTGTATTTCATTCTATGATTTTGTATATGATGGACATGTATTTTGATGATATCGATGGATATGATTATGTGATGGATATGTGATGGACTTTTGGACTTTGATATATTTATATGATATATGAAATCCCTTATTGAAACCATGTTCATGTGTTGGATGGATGATTTGATGTATGCACATGTTTTATGGTTGGATATATGATGATTATGATGACATGTATGTATTTGTTTATGATGGCTTAATACGATGACTAACGCGTGTAATGCAGGAGATGATGTATTATGACTTTATCTATGATGAACCTAACACTTTGTGATGTAGGTGGTAATGTATGTATGAATAGTAAAATGAACCTAATATGTGTGGATCTAAAAATACTTAAACATGATAATGCAAATGTATGGATCTAAAAATGTAATGGATTTATAATGTGAATTGTAAATCATGAAATGTAATACAACATTAACATAAGTGTCAATAAGGACTTACATGATAATGTTAGTGTGATTTTGCACTTGTCAAGAACCCTTAGTATCCTAAGAAGAATGGGATATAGAAAGTGAAGTATTTGCACAACCAAAATCATAGGGTGAATGCAATGCAATGGTAGTGATTATGAAATGAAATCCTAATATGATTTTCCATCTTCAGAGCACTGATTTTTTCTATAGCATAAGACACGATACACCAATGTATGACAGACCAAGGTAGATTAGTGTCTAATGCATAAAACAAACACAACAGACAAGAAGGCTATCCCAACACCCCAAAGTGATAGACTTTGGTCAGGCCAGGCATTGGGATAACCACAAGCACAAAGGGATGTCCTAGTGTAACACAAGATCCTATGGGTTTTGGTGGATACTATGTGGGACAACCCAACATACAACAATAAAAGATCAAGATATGCCCCTATGCGAATTAGTCAAAATACGCCATAATATGATAGATCATGGAAACCTTAACTAATTGTAATAGGGAGCTCAAACGATAAACAAAAAACAAAAGCATCAAAAGATTGCAATCAATGTCAAATGTCCTTTGCCATAGGATCAAGAGGATGGATGGGGTTGATGAGGTCTATTAGGAAGGATGCATCCTGTTGAGACCAATGATGGATACTAAGCTAAAATGACCCATATGACACAAAATATCTGATACTAACAAAATCTCTCAACACTAGAGGATCTTGCTTGCTAAGAATTAGCTAGATAGGGACATACTTGATGACACAACACAAGACACGAGACAAAAGAAATAAGATTGACACATCCTATAGACCGTGGGGCTCAGGGGTTGATCATAGATTAGCCTTTCCTACGTGAAAGCGCAAAGCCCTCATAGTTCTAGAAAAGACCATGTATAAAGAGACAAGATGACAATGGTGACTGATGATGAATGACACAATACACGATGGAAAAATGGCCTGAGGGAGGATCAAATGATCAACCTTGCTTACGTGAAAGCGTAGGGGAAATGTAATTTGGAAAAGGACAAATGATAACTGAACGTGGATAATAGTGAAAAGGGACAGATGTAGACAAACAATGGAGGAAGAAAGTGGGTTGGTCCAAAATACCCTAGGGGCAGATCAAATGATCAAACTTGCCTATGTGAAAGTGCAGGGGCAATGTAGTTCGACAAAGACCAAAATGACTAACAAGACAAGATGGGAATTAGGTGAGACTGACATGATGGATGATCCTAGGTGATGACACAAACCAACTGATGAATGGTCAAATGAAACAAGCTTAGATTAGGATAAAAAAGCTCAAGATGAAGGATAGCCAATATGGATCATCCAATGCTCAACCAAAATTTATACCAAGTGACCAAGGATGAGAAAGGATGTTAGGATCTAGGGTGGATGAAGTCATAGAGTAACTAGGACACAAGGTAGATAATGATTAAGCCATTTACAAATGGTGTCTGTGATCAGGTTTTCACCAAATGTACTTATCCAAGGTTCCACCAAGGGTGGTTTTCCCCTTAGGATGAATTATTTCTCTTTACTATTTTGGGTTTTGTGATTTTTTTTTTTTTTGGTATTTTTGTGCAGATAGGGCCACCAACCAAACTTAGGTATAATTTTTTTTCAAATGCATGATATTAATAGGCTCTTCTAGGGGTTCTCCTTCAAGGGTGGTGAGTCTATATGCCCTGGATCCATACTTTGCGGTGATGATATAGGGACCCAACCAGTTTGCTTCAAACTTCCCTTTCTTATCTCGATCCTACTGGGTGTGCTGATTTTCCTTAAGGACAAGGTCACCAATATTGAATTGAAAAGGGCACACCTTCTTGTTGTAACTACATTTTAGATGGTTTTGATAAGCCTGTAGATGTTCATAAGCTTTGATCCATCTTTCATCAAGTAATTCTAGCTAGGAAATCCTTACAACACGAGCATCTTCCTTGCTGATAAGGTTCTTTAGAGAAATTATTAGTGATGGGATCTCAACTTCAATCGAAAAGATGGGTTCAACACCATATACCAAGGAATATGGGGTGGCACCGGTAGGGGTGTGGATAGAAGTGTGATATGTCTAGAGGGTAGGATGAATGTGGAGGTGTCAATCTCGACTAGTGTTATTGATGACCTTTTTAAGGATTCAAATCAAAGTCTTGTTAGTAGCTTCTTCCAAACCATTACCTTAAGGGTGATAAGGTGTTGACCAACAATGTTGAATATGAAAGGTGTCACAAAGTTCTTTCATGGGTTAGTTTTTGAAAGGCTTTTCATTATCTGAGAGGATGGTGGATGGGATACTGTATCGACATATGATATGGTAGAGGATGAATTTTGAAATATGAGTACTAGTGATTTGTGAGAGTGGCATTGCTTCCACCCACTTAGTGAAGTACCCAGTGGTGGTAATAATGAAGGTGTGTCCATCAGAGGATGGCATGTATATCTTTCCAATCAAGTCAAAACCACATTGAGAGAAGGTCCATAGTGTGAGAAGGGGTTGAAGGTCCTATGTTAGTGCATGAATCAGATCTGCATGTTGCTGATATGGGAGACATTTCTTCAAAAACTCATAGGCATCATGTTCCAATGTAGGCCAGTAATACCCAGCTCGAAGAATCCTTTTAGCCAAGGCCATACCATTTGAATATGCCCCAAAAGCACCACTATGTAATTCTGTTAGTGCAATATGGGCTTTAGTCTCATCCAAACACCTAAGGAGGGTTCCATCATACCCACGATGATAAAATGTATCACCAACGATGATGTATCAAGATGAGCATTGGATAAAGGATTTGCATTGGTTTTGTGTAAGGTTCGAGGGTAATGTGTTGTCGTGAAGGTAGATGTAAATGTCTTGGTACCAAGGGGAAGTTGGAACCACAATGTCACACACCATTTCGGTCTCAGGGATATCATATGCTGGGATTAAGAGTTGTTTAATGAGGAACTCACATTCTGTTTGATCCTTAGGCCTATCAATCAGGGAACCAATCGTGGCCATTGCATAAACATTTTTGTTCTGAATCCTAGGAATCTGATCAAACTGGATAGGGGTGAAGGACTTCTTGAAGTCGTCAACCATGCATTTGTAGGGTAGAAGCTTCTCATATTTTGTCAAAAATTCATCGTTGACTTGTTTGATAACTAGTGGTGAATCACCAAAAACTCTCAGTTGGTTGATATTCCGTTTAATTATGATTCTTAGGCCAGTAAGGAGAGCTTCATACTCAGCTATGTTGTTAGGGCATGGAAAAGCTAGTCTAAATGACTTTGGGATGTAATCACCTTGAAGGGTAACAAACAATATGCCTACCCCCAATCCATTATGCATGTATGACCTGTCAAAGTATAATGTCCACATGGTTCCTTCGACGACTAAAAGGACCTCTTCATCAGGAAACTTTGTGATCAATGTTTGTGCATCAGATAGAGGTGCATCAACTAATTAATCTGCTATTATCTGTCCCTTGATAGCTTTTCAATCCACATACTCTATGTAAAATTCACTGAGCATATAGTGTCCAAGCTTCTAGGAACATAAAATGACAGCTAGGAAAGATTTCTCTATTGAAGAATAATTAAGCTCATAACCAACTAGGGTGTGATTGATGTAGTAGATTGCTCATTCTCTGGATGATTCATCGTGATGTGCCAATAATGCCCCTAGTGCCATTGAAGTAGAAGAGATGTACAACAAAAGTGGTTTCCCAGGGATCAGAGGCATGAGGACAGGGGGATGAGCCAAATATTCTTTGATCTTGTCAAACCCTTGCTAACACATAGGATCCCATTTGAAAGATGTATTCTTCTTACGAAGGTTTGTAAACGGTTGACATTTATTAGCTAGTTGTGCTATGAATCTCCTAATGGACTACAATTTTCCCTGAAGACTTCTTAATTGTTTCAAATTACAGGGTGGAGGCATATCCATGATTGCTTTAACTTTTGTTGGATCTACTTCAATACCTCTTCTGGAGACAATGAACCCCAACAATTTTCCTGATGCACACTAACTCATTTGATTGAAAAATATGACAAAAATGTCTGAGGAAATATGTATAATTTGATGTATCGTTGGGTGCTTGTAAAATTTGATGTTTAATTTTCAATTTTTTGAAATTTTATCCCCAACGTTCGTCGAAATTTCGACGAACCTGGGTTTCATCGAAATTTGACTATCAGTTTCGTCAAAATTTTGACAAACATGAAAAATAGAAAAAAATCAAATTGTGGCCGACATAAAGAAAAGTGAGTTCGCTGATTTATTGTGACAATTTTTTGCTCTACTTGAGATAGTTTGTGGAGAACTAAGGACAATTTTCTTGGGAAAAATAAAAAAAATTAAAGAAGATATCGTGAGGTTGAGGGTAGTCATTGTTTTTTTGCAAAATTCAGTTGTGAAGTCAGATTTGTAGTTCCAGATTTGAAAATCATATTTTAAAACAACATCTCATCAAATTTCATTTTTAGAGGTTTAGGGTTTTGAGAATTTCATGTCCAATTTTTTTTGTGTGGAATCACCATAAGATCACAACCAAGGAACAAATTCTTGTGACTGTAATTATGTGATCCAAAACTCTATTGGTCATGTGGCACAATTGTGCTATATCAAATATAGGATGCATTCATGTGTGAACCAAGTTTAATGTAGCTATGTTGTGATAGAAATAGAGGCACACATATAATGTAGTTAATTCATGTTGTATAATGTAGGTGTCAATCATCATTGGGTGCATTCAGGTTGTCTCAAGTTTAACAGGTTAGGATGTAATTATAGCATGATCGAAGAGTAATTACCTCTTGCTGCAATAAAGAGCCAATAACTTTGGTTGATATGCATAGTGGTTGTGTTATATCAATTATGTAGTGCATTTAAGCACAACCCATGTTTAATGGGCTATTCTAGAGAGTGATCAAGATTTTATAAACCTTATAAATGTTACTTAAAAGTGTATAGCTTAAACTACAAACCAAGTTTGTTACATACTTGAATGCAATCTTGGGTTACCGCAAACTATAATAATGTGATCTCCTAATAACCAATATGGAAAGTATTAAAGCAAGACCCATGATATATAGGATACATTTCCCTGATCAGGTTTACATACCTTAATGATCAAACACAAGCTTCCCACACACTCTAGGATACAATCCAAGATCATACTGCAACTTTGTCAAGACAACTAATTTTCTGACCCAAGATTTAAGGTTGTCTTTTAATACCAACAAAAGCATTGGTAAGAGCATGATTAGGGTACAAACCCTAGGCCTCCATAGAAACATAAAAAATAACTCTAGCAGATTAGTGAGGTTGCAATACAAGAAAGATTGAGACATTGTAGGTAATAACAGAATCTTGCAATCTAAAGATTGTAGCTAATAACAAGCACACTATGTAGCTTAATGAAATTTGTAAATACAATCTACGGTAAGAAGAATGACAGTCACTTGAGATGTGACAGTCAAAAAGAGGCTGAGCAGTGACAAGATAATAAAGCTCAAGCCTTGCATAGTAAAGTGGAGATTTTAACAGCGAGTTTCTTTACCCCCTTGCTGACCTTAAGGGTTTTCCAAATGCTTTTGGTAGTGTTAGACAAGGAAAATGCAATCAGGGAATGATTGTCCAAATGAAGTAACAGTGATAATCATAGGTTCAATGTTTCTTCTTAGCCATTAATGTATAATAGAGTAGTGGATTGCATGTTTGAGCAATGTTTTGAGACTCATCAAAAATGGGAGAATAGTGAATAATACCTTGTGGATTGTGAAGTAGTGTCAATAAGGTTGAAGGATCTTAAGAACTACAATACCATGAAACAATGAGTCCCCTATAGTAAGTAGGTAGTCTATAGGGCATAGTTTGATTTTATAGAAGGATGCTCATGAAAGGAATCTTCAAGTGATAGTGAGTGAGCTGTTTGAGATTAGGTGAGGGTGCAATACCCAGTCTTAAAGGAAGTTAGCAAAGCAGTAAATGTGCAAGAAAATCAAATCGTACACAACAAACAATTCACAATGTTATCTTGCATAATGCCTTGAGTTTGAAGACAAAAATCTCATTGTATTTTCATGATGAAAGTGGGGACCTTAATGGTCAATCACTGGAAACCATGATTTTAAAACATGCTATTGTGCTTATGGAGGCAACATTTTATGCAAGGCAGTGAGTGGTGGTTTGGAACAATGGCAGGTATGAAGGACTTCCTTTATATGCATACTATGTAGTCTTGCTTAAGACACCGTTCTTAGAAGAGATTGAAGGTGGATTATGGAACTCAAGGGTTACCATGAAAAGGATTAAAGCAAAGACTGATATCTATTTAAAAGCCACAGTCATGAAGATATTAAAGATGTTACATGCAAAACCCTAGTAGCTGGAGTAATGAATATAGTGCCAAAGAGGATAGTGTGTTGGGGTAGATTTAGGAGATCTCCACATTATCTAATTACAGGGAAATACATCATTTATTTATTTTTTTAATTAAAAGAAATCATTCTAAACCCTATATAGGATACATTGATACTTCAAAAGCCTCTAAAGGAATTTGAGATTATGCAAATATATGTCAAGTAAATACCTAGATTACAAATAGTAGTGGGAACAATGTAAGATTTGTTGAGCAGAGTAGGAATGAGATAAGCAACAATGAATCCTATGCCTCCTTTCACACACATCTCCTCACCATTCTCTGGGAAACACTTCTCCATTTTGGTGGTCTATGCTTGAAAATTATGTTTTGACGAAAGTTTTAGAGTATGTTTATTAAAATGAAAACTCCATTCTGGTGGGCTATGCCTAAAAATAAGATTTTGACAAAAAATTTAGGGTATGTTTATTAAAGTTTTAGAGTATTTTGGCATGCTATATTCTTGATTCCTTAAATGATTTATTCAAATGGATTGTGACTAAATAAATGACTAACTATTTAGTCATTTTTATTTGTATGACTAAATAATTTTTAATCAATGACCAAACTAGTAATTTATTTACTCATTTATAGCTGAGTTGCAAAAAATGAGCAAAATTTAGTCATTTTTAGTTGTTGTGATTAAAATTTTTAGTCACATAGTCATTTATTTGCCAAATTCTACTAGTGTGTGCTTCCTTGTGCGATTAGGGCTCTCTCAATGTTGAGGGCCCTAGGGATAAGCTCGTCATAAGAAGTGACACATTGCATCTTCAAATAAAAGGATAAATTCGCATTGACATTAACAATGATGATTCTGACTTGTTGCTCATTAGGAATGGGTCACTTGCTCTTACTAGCTCGCTACCTCTGTCATTGTAGGAAGTTTGCGATCAAGTTAAATATTCTGATTTTAGGAGTCTTAACGGTTGGAAATCATAGTAAAATCAAAATTTAATAAGTTTGGGAATTATCATTTTAAAGTGTTTTTTGGGGTCATTAACTTCAAACTATCTTCTCTTTTGTAGGGGTGGTTGCATGCCAAATTTTTGGTGTAAAATATTAGAATTATTAGATTTTGTTACCTATCTATGAATAAAAATTATTGGAGTGTGAGTTTGATATTTTTTGAAGATCTAAATAGTCAAGCTTGGTAAAGAAAAATCATGTCAGATAATATTAGTCCAAAACAAAATGAAGAGACACTTGATAGATTGTGGGCTAGATTGAAAAGAAAGGGCGATGGGAAATGTTATTGTCTTTGCAATAATTGCAAGGGCTTAAAGACAAGATGAATTTTAATCACAACAACTGAGAAAAATTGTAGGCAACATGGTCACATCTAAGGGGGCCATGATTATCGTCAATTGGTAAGTTGTTCATTATATGTGTTTATATTGATTGAATTTGTAAATGTTTATATCATTTTAACATTATATATATATATATAATCACTTGATGATGATCATGGTTTATTTGTGTCTATCATTATTATAAAGGTGGGGTGCCCTAGGGTAGATGATATGGATTATCAAGGCCCAAATAATGTGGTTTTGCAAGCGGACGAACATGGAGCTATGAATATTGAAGATGAAGTTAATGATCCTATGGAAGACGATGATCATGGGCTAGAAAACATAGTTGAAGATGATGGTATGAATACATTGATCCATGGCACAATTAGTGGCAGAGTTGATCATAATGATCAAGATGACTTTGATGATGTTCATGATTTACCTGTACTTGAGAAGGCATATGAGCCCCTTTATGAGGGCTCCCAAACAACTCTTCTCTTTGTTGTATTATTGTTGTTGAACTTGAAGGTTATGAATGGTTTATCAAACATAGCAATCTCACAGATGTTAAGGTATGTCATATATGTCATCTTTTTTCATCTATTTTAATTGTTGTTAGTTCATCACTAGTAAATAAAGGATGAAATATGTACCATTCATATTCTTTATATTAACAAATTATTTTCTGTTGTAGATTGATTGGTGAATTTTTTTTACCACCATCAAATATTTTATCTCGCTCATACCGATATTTATTTGCCATTATGAAAGATATCGGAATGGAGTATCAAGCAATAGATGCATGTCCCAATGATCATATTATATACAATAAATAATAGGAATTTGCAACAGAATGCCTAGAATGTCATATCAGTAGATATCAAACAGAGCAACTAACAAAAAAGGTGCCTCACAAGGTTCTTCATTATATTCCCATTATTCCACATATGCAACGATTATTTAGGTGCGAAAGCTTAGCTCAATTTATGGTTTACCATGCACAAAACAGAAGTGGAGATGACATTCTTCGAATGCCTGTGGATGGTTCTGCATCTAGGGATATGGAGGAAAAATGGCCACACTTTAAAGAAGAACCCTATAATCTCAGGCTTTCATTGGGAGTAGACAGTGTCAATCCATTTGGATAGCTGAGATCTATTTACTTTGTGTGGCCTGTTTTTGTTATCAACAATAACATTCCTACATAGATGTCAATAAAGAGGGAGCACGTAATGTTGTCAATGATTGTTTCAGGTTTTTTTTTTACATCAATTTTCTTTAATGTAGTAGCATCTCATTTGTCTTATTTGTTACATAATGACCTTTTTTTTTTCATTCAATAGTCATGTACATTAATTTATATATATTGTAGTAAAATGGTTATAATAATTATGTAATGTTTATGTTCATTCAACTAGGTAAGTACCAAGTTAAAGATATGAATGTATATATTGAGCCTCTTATCGACGAGTTACTAAAGTTATGGATGGCGTCACTAGATAATGGATTTATGATGCTTAACATATGTCTACTTATGTCAGAATATATTAATATGTTTTAAAATAATCTATTCATTATATATAATTATAAAAATTGACATATTTAATCCAATTATATATGATCTTGCAGGTCTTCAAACAAAGGGAAAATTTGCATGTCCAATTTGTGGTCCCAAGATGAAATCTCGTCGTTCAACAAGTTTAGGAAAGCAGGTGTTTGATGAGTATAGGCACTTCCTCTATAGAAATCATAAGTATCGAACTACTGAAAAACATCTTTTCAATGGGAAAGAAGAGACTACATCAAAACCACGAAGAATGACACCTCACCTATGGAAGTTGGAATATAATAGAATTAATCATCAAGGTTATACATTGGATCAAATTGTTTATCTATCATATATGATATGTTTTGAATTTATATTTTTATATTGTGTTGTGTTTACTCATGTTGTAATTGAAAATGATTATCATTTTTTAATTTGTTTAACTTATATGTTTCATGAAGGTCGTCAAGGCATTAATGGTCGGCTTCCAAGGGACTAAAAAAGTTATCCCAGACAATTTAGTAGGTTTCCTACTATGAGCGCTACAAATTGTGCATTTGTTTGATACAATGCATATCAAAGAATATAACAGAAACATTATGGAAAATATTGGATGGAAGGAATGACAAAGAAAAAATTGTCAAAATTTGTAGTGACATTCAGGAAGCCAATCATGCAATGAAAAATGTCATTCAATTAAATAGCGATGTAGACCAAATTAATATAAGTTCCCTTCCTTGGTTATTAATAGAGCAGCAAAGCAATGCTATAAAAGAAGTCATCACGAAAAATTTAATTTCCATAAGTTCTTGTGAACATAAACAATATAATAACAAAGAAAGATGAATTTGGGTCAGGGATGAAAATGCATGATTGGCATACCTTCATTAAGGTAATTATTTTGGTATATTATATACACTTGTATAATGCATGTACTTTTCAGTGTATTGTGTTTACTACTTTTGGAAAAATAATGAAAAGATCATTTTATAATTGTTGCAGTACATTCTTCCTCTATCTCTCCTAGACAACTTTGACAACAATGTCAAGCAAGTTATATATGATCTTGGAAAATACATGCGATAAGTAGGGATATTTGTCCAATTCATTGTATACATCTTATAATTGCCATTTTTTTTACTTGTTATGTAATATACTATATATTTTTGTAAAATCTCGTTAATATATTTGCGCCTTGAATCACTTGTAGATGGTTGTCATCTAAACAAATCCATAAAGAAGATATAAATTATTGGAAGAGAAAAATTCCTCGTCTAATGTGTAAAATACAAAAGTGTCTACTTTCAACATTTTTCAATGCACAAGAACACTACCTCATACACCAAGTTGAGGAGATTGAATTGTGTGGACCTATACACACAAGGTCAATGTGGATGGTTGAGAGACACTTGAAATTTTTGAAGGCTTTGGTTAGACAAAAAACACATCTTGAGGGTTCTATGGTGGAGGGATATATGGTATACTAGACCATAGTATACATTAGTGAATATCTTCTTAAGTTTGCAACAAAGATCCATGTAGATCGCATTTAAGATCCCAACTCCATTAACAAATTTGAAGGGGGGTACCTGATGGGGAAAGGTAGATTGAGGAAAGTCAGAGGTAATTATACGATGGTCATGGAGATTAATTGGAATATATTTTACATATGGTTTTTATGTATATTGTACTTATTTAATTTTTAATCTTCAATATACATCAATTATAAATTAAGGTCGTATACTGTGGTATTTAACTAATTATACATTGTTTGTGAATTTCAAATTTTTTTGATATAGTTGGACGAGAGTGGGGTGCACTACATTTGTACGTCACCAACAATCTTGATTGGATGATGGTATGGATTGAATGATGTCAAAAATTTGGTCGTGCATTAACATGGGAAGGTGTGGCTTCATTGGTTAAAGAAGCTCATCGTAATGGAGTTTCCAATGTTACACAGAGGGAAATTGATTTAGCATATGGTTTAAGAGATAAACAAGTACATATAAATATATTAATCACCCATATTATTTAATTATTTTCAATTATATTGATGTATATATGTTGAGATTTTTTTATTTGCATACATTCAACCAAGAATGAATATGTTTATCAACTGAGGATATTGCAATAATTTTTACATGTTTGACATATTGCAGGTGAAACACCACAAAGCTATGTGGTGCAATGGTCGCAAATTTTGAATCAAAATGTTGGATGACATGAAGAAAAATTGTGATTCTGGTATAACTGCAGTCTTTCAGGTGACTAATGTTTCATCTAGAAGCGACATACATCTAGAAGTCTCAAAAAATTGATACTATGGGATTTTGGATGATATACTTGAGTGTGACTTTAAGACCTTCAGATTAATTATGTTCTTCATCGTATGGTACAGGCTACGATTGAATGAAAATTATCGTGAGAGAACTGTTATTGAACATTGTAATGGATTTACCATGGTTAATACAAGGTTGATCAAGTGAGCTGAAAATGAGCCCTATGTTCTTCCAAGCCAATGTGAGCAGGTATTTTACTCAGAGGTTCCAGGTAAACTGGGTTGGTCATTTGTTGTTAGACATGATCCAAGAGGAGGTCGATAAAGTATAATGTGGTGGAAGAAGAAGATACCGAAGAACTAGAAGATGATGTAGATGATGATCAAAATCAACAATTAGTTGATGATGTCCTTGACGAAGATGTTGAAGAGGAGGAACTAGATCATGATGATGTAGGAGTTAATGTTCATGAAGATAATATCCATGTGGATGATGACATTATTGAAACTGATATCGATGATGATGATGATGATATGACCAATCCTTACAATGTCAAATATGGATCGGATGATACAGACAAAGAGTTGGATGAAGAAGAAGATCAAGACATTGAAATGTATAAGTTATGTGATTATATTATCTATTTGATATTAATTTCTTGATAGAATTATATTTGACTTATGTGGTTACATAATTAATTCATAATGTTTTTAATTTTTAGGCCATTACATAATTAATTTAATGATGTAATTTTTAATGTATGAAAGGTGAAAAAATTAAAACATTTCAATAGTGATGTTAACAACCTTGAAATTAGTGTGTTTTATGTTTCATGTGATTATAAAAAATTAAAAATTCAGCTATAGAGGTGGTTGTTCAGTGGTTGAAATTTAAATGCCTTTAAAAGACATAAAGTGATATTTGTAATGTTTTTTGATGGTTGAGGATTTAAAATACAAGCTCTTGACATTCGAAAATCTGTGTTTTTCTTCAAAATTTATGTATTTTTCCTGTTATGCAGCACTGTATGGTCACATGTAGTCATATTTTGATGTGAAATCAATTCCAGGTCATGAAGATATGTGTTAGCTTTGTTTTGAATCTGATTTGAGGGCTTAAGGCATTGATTTGAGTTAGAAAGCTTCATTTCTTTGCATACAACCTGGTTACCCTATTTTTGAGGGTTTTGTAGTCCAAACATGATATAAAGGGGCTCTTACACTTTTTGTGATTACTGTAGCTTGTGTAAGAGGCCCCATGGATAATATTGTAATTGTAGGATGCATGAATAGGGTGTAGAATGAGAAATAAAGAAGGTATAGATGTTGTCCTCAAGAGTTTTTAGAAGAAAAGCATGTGAAATGAGAGGTTCAAGCCTAGGTTTCAACAAAACATTTATGGGAGATCTTATTTTATGAATTTTTATCCATGTGAAGACCTAATGGGTTGTTTTTGAACATTGAATATAAATGATACACACACACACATATATATGTATGTATGTATGTATGTATGAATGTATATGTATTTTTAAATGTAAATGTAAATGCAATTACTGGATGCTCTCCTAGAACAATAAATACAACATATCATTAAAGAAATCTATATCTATGTATATAAATGTGTATTTCTAAATGCAAGTGTAATGCAAAGAGCATATGGTTTTGTAGTGTTATAAATACAACATATCCATAAATTAATGTAATTTAAATTCTAAAGTTTTCAACACATATAATATGAAATCGA
The DNA here is from genome assembly GCA_007258455.2 of Sequoia sempervirens. NCBI lineage: Eukaryota > Viridiplantae > Streptophyta > Pinopsida > Cupressales > Cupressaceae > Sequoia > Sequoia sempervirens. The sequence goes on along the minus strand of VDFB02105785.1, from coordinate 65,040,853 downwards.
TCAAACTATTAAACTACATGAGAAATAAATGAAAACAGTAAATGCATATGTATGTGTATTTGTAAATGTAAGTGTAAAATAAATAAGAATAGTGAAAATTATAAAAGAATATAAGGAAAGGTTTAGAGTTTAGAGTGGGAGAAAGATAGAAGGTAGAGGGTTTAAGGGTTTAGATTTTAAGGGTTAATGGTTTAGGGTTTAGGGTAAAGATAGCAGGTGTTGGTTTGTTTTTTACACTGTAACCAGGTTGGTCTTCTAATCTACCTATGGGATTTCCAATTCCAATTTAGGGAAGCTCGAAGGACCTAGACCATTGACGAGGACTTTAAAAAGTATCCTACACTTTGGGCTCTGCAAGACCCGGAAGGGTGATCCCTTAATGTGTTTACAACCTCTGCACCAATATCATAAACAACATTAACACATAATAGATAATCCCATTGAATAGCTCAACACAATAGGATAATATCAAATAAAATTGGTTGTTCACCAATAATATCAACTATGTGGAGCATGAAATAACTACAACATAATCCATAGTAAAATATAGTCATTAACTTGTAATTTGTAGCAAGCTCTAGGCAAAGACAAAAAATTATTGAACTACACAAATAAGTACAACTTAGATCAGTGCCATATATCCATTGCAGGAGACAAATTCATAAGCATCTAAAGGTTTATGACATATTTAATACATATCATATAACTTATAAGATCCCTGACAATATTGCATTACAATTTCATCAGTATGCATTCTCACCCAATACTACTTATCAAATCCTTATACAAAACATATCCTCCTATAATCCCATTCAATCATTTTAATTAATTCCTTGAATTAAAGCTAAAATAAGGATTATACACACCACAATAGTGAGATGAATGAAACAACCCTTAGTCATCTTATTCAAAATTTGGATATGCATGTATAATGGAGAGACATGAGTTTGAATTTATCATTTCAACTCAAATGCTAGTATTGTTATACAACATTAAATCCCCATGAATTCAAAACTGATTACAGAATAACTCATAACCTAAATTGTATTTCTCTCTAAAACCATCAGACTTTACAATTTGCTCCACAACTTCACCTAGACTCGACCAAAAATTATCTAACTTACTAACCCGTACTTCTGGCCTTGAAATCCTTCTTATAGAAAATGAAGGAGCAAACAAGCATCAGGCCAGAAAGTACACATGTCACTAGCCAAATGAAGCATCTGGTGATATTCCAAAAATCATTACAATAGCCATCACCCTGGAGAATATTCCCGTTCATCATGTCAGCTGAGGAAAATTGAGGCAACAACAAAAAACCACAAGAAACCCACACCGAGACCGCCATCAAAGAAAAATTGGAGGCCGTTGTAACCACAACATCTGATTTACCACCCGTTAGTAATTCATTCTTTTATTCCTCCTCAGTCAAATATTTATTTACCCACCTCTGATATTCTTCATCAGTCAGCCAGTGAAAATTAATTACCTCATTCACCTTGGCATTATAAGGTGTGTATTTTACTGCTACCTAATTTGCATCTTTTTCAAAAGATTTCAAAAATGAGCTGGAACTAATGATTTTATCCATACATCTCACCAACAAGTCATAATCTAAGTCATCACAAATTAATTTAATTTGATCATTGATGACTTCACTTGTCTGAACCTGCCACTGCTGGAATGACCTGATTTTCCCCTGCTCATCAATTATATCAGGTAACAATGTGTTACCCCAATTATTAAAATTCTTCACTAACTCCCTAATCTTCCTACTCAAGTCATTTGGTAAGGTCTGAAAACCTTGCAATGATTTTACTAACACATGAGTAGGCTTTAATTATTGGGGCCTATTTTTTGTATCAAACTTTGAGGCCTTAAAAATGACATCTAGATCACTGGCCCTAGGGATCCAATTTTCAATCAATGGTATCACTACCTCCCGATCCCTATCAATATTCTTTATTGCATCTAATAGAAAAGAATATAAAGAATTTATAGATAGCAATTTATTATCAACATTTTCATTCAAATGCCTTAAAATAGTAGTAACAATCTCTTTTTGCTTTGAAATAAATCCCTCCTCACTTACCCTCAAAGATGCATGTAACTCATCAATTCTTTGCAAGAGCTGCTTCTTTGGAGGATCAATAGAGCACTTTGTTTCTTCATCAATTTTCTCTAAAGAAGGGGTGAAGGCAGGATTCTGACTGGGAGACCCTGCTGGGGAAATAATTGGAGAAGAGGCACTGACCCTGCTGTGGAAGGTAATGTACTAGTCCTTGGAGCACTTTATGTCTCCCCAATCTATTTATACCTGAACCTTTCCACCTTAGTTTGAAAATCAACATTCCTTTGTTGCATCTTGTTGTATTCTTCAATCAAAAGGTTAGACTTCTCCATTAGGCTTTTCTTTTCAGTCTCCTCCCTTTCAGCAGTCTTTTGCGCCAATTTGGCCACATTCACAGTTAAACTAGTGGCCTTAGTGGTTGAGGTCTCTAAAGCTCTCTTTATTATTAATCCCCCTCTCAAATTTGGATTAATGTATGTAATATTTGGCTTTCTCCCTTGTGGGGTCAATGCCCAAATTGCCAAGGTTTCATACTTTTCACTGAAAGCAAAATATTGAAGTGCTGCCTTGACTTCTTTAGATTCTTGCAAGGGATGCTTGGACTTCATAATAGCATTAAAGGCCACTACATCTGCAATGTACCATTTAGGCAGAATCAATACACTAGCCTGACTCACCAATTTTCTGCCTTCCTCAGGAGTGATGTTCTTAAATTCTTCCATTAATTTAGCTTTCACTTCCTCATCATTCTCCTAGTCTAACCTATCAGGTCTTAGTTCTCTTCTCTCTTTACATTTATTTTGATATTCTTCAAACTTCATCCTCCATACCAATTGTAAGAATACAAGAGTCTTTACAAATGCATTGTCATCTAGAAAATCCTTACATGCTTCCATTCTTGCATCTTGTACACTTTTTCCTTTCATATCTAAATCAGATAAAACCAATTCAGTTGGCCTAGGAGGGGAAGGCATACCAACCTGCATGTCTTGATCAGTAACAATAATTGCATCCATCAAATTCTCTTGTGGTTGATCAGTTCTTTGTCTTTTAGGGCTTGGCTTAGATGGTGGTGATGGGGGACTATCTTCTAGTGATGACTCTAAATCAATGATCTTAATTTCCCTAGGCACTTTGAATTTTGGACCTGGTTGTGAAAGAAACTTCATAATTTGCTTCCCCTTTCTATCCACTTCTTCCTCATCATTGTTGCTATCTTTTTTTCTCCTGTAAATGGGCCACTTTTCTATAGGCTGGTATGCTGGCCTTGTTTCAAATGGTCTGATACCTTGTTCTTGTACACCCAGACTCAGCTCTAAGTTTACTTTTTTGGTTCTCAAAGTGCCCATAATCTCTTTGAAGTTCTCCATCAGAAAATCAATTTTCTTATGGTGGGGACTGAACTCCAATAGTGGATCATATTTCGGATCCATGTTGTGCACAATATCTAATAGCTTATCATAAGCTATCCATTTCTCTTTGTTCAACTCCTGCTTATTTAGGTTGAACTCATTTTTGATCAGGTCCTCAGGAAAGTTGAACTCATGCACAAACTTGCCAGCCTTTATTCTTTGTCTAAAAAGGGTAAAGAAACCCTTAGGATCATGTTGCCACTTTGGACCATATCTCAAATGATAATCCTCAAAGAATTTCTCAAAGTGCACCCAACCTCCTTTTGAAAAGGAAAAATCAGATACCACTGTATAATCAGGGAAAAATGTTCCCTTACCCCTCCCTGTGAGGTTGTCCTCATGGATGCAACCTATCTGCCACATAACTTCTGCAAACCCCACTCTTGGTGACACATTATATGGCAGTATATGAGCAGCTCCTTGAAAACCATATACCCTCAAAAGAGTGTTGACTGGCTATGGGATAATGTCACCCTAGCTATGACTAACTTTTAATTTTGGCTTCGTCCCCTTTGGCCTGAGGAAATCATGTTATTCCTCAAGAATCCTAGGTACATTCACCATCAATCTAGATCTCAATCTGGAAGCAAAAAAAATATCAAATTGCAGATAACTAGTGCTTTCCTTATTACAAGATAAATCTACCACCCATATCTATATTGGAAATCTTTCTCCATCAACCAATTGCCTTATTTCATCTTTTTAGAGAAGAAGTCAACATTCTTGAATAAAAACATATGCATCAACATAGAATACCAAAAGAATTGTGTCGGTATCATTTTTCTGTAGCTTTGATAGCCCCTCATGTATCCTCTCAACCAAGAAAGAAGCAAAGTCATATGTGATAGAGAAGTGAGGGTGTTGTATTTGCACCCCCATGAACATGTATGCAATGGGCATCACCACACCAGGATTGAAACCCAAAATCTAACACAATGAATAAAAAGTGGCTAGGAAATGAATTGCAAAACAATTTAATCTGAAAGGTTCTTGGTCACTAGGGCTGATATGAAATCTTGAACCTCCTGCCCTAGCCAGATGAGGTGGAAGTAATTTAGCTTTGAAAAGAGACTTGAACTTTGCATATTCTTGCTTCATTTCCTCAAGGTTGATAGGCACTAAGTCTTCACTAGGTTCACTCAAGTCAAAAATCTATTGAATATCATCTATGTTAATGCTTAACAAAACCTTTCCATCATTATCCCTAATTACCCGTGTGACAGGGTCATATCTTGTAGCTACTGCCCTAAGTAGGTCTACATCAAGGAAAAAATTTGGTACCACCAGCTTCCCCATATCATACATTCATCCATTTGAAAAAGGGTGAGGCAAATTCCTCTGTCCATACCACAATCTAAACATTTCCAAACCCATGAAAGGAACCCTAACATCAGCTATGTTGGAACAATTGTATACTAACCCCTTCCCTAGGATTTTCCCTCGCATCAGAACCAATCCCTTCTTTCTATCATTCGTTGAAAAGGGTAGTTGATCCAGGAATCATCATATAGGTTTCTTTTTAAATAGTTAATCTAGCTAGAATGTTGCTTGGGTGGTGCCATCTCAGAAAAACTAGGGCTTCTTATAACTTCACACTTCAAATAGCTAGGACTAACCAGAGATATGAAATTATAGAACAAAATATTGCAATTTCTCACAATTTAAATAAACTATAGCCCTAAAATGTTTATCAACAAGCCCTATGATAAGTACAACAAATATTTTCTTTAATTCAAGCACAGAGTGACCAAGAAACACAAAAATCCCAAATTCTTGCTGTCAGGGTTCACAACCTTGCTCTCGGCTCTGAAACTACTTTGCAAAATACCTGAATGCTTTGTGACACACATAAAGTAGGAGAATTGATTTTATTTCGATAAAATTGTGCTAATAAATGTCTCATCTACCATTCAATTTCACTCCTGCGGTGCACAAACAACTCCAACCATATTCGATGCATATTTAAATTTGAGCGGTCAATCCTTCATTTTGATCAAATCATCGACGACTACCTTCAAAACAGGCTGAAACAATCATCAACATGGCCATAAGGGTCCCACCATACCATACGCTACGAAGGAAGTCCACGTGGTGGTTGCTTGTGATATTGTATTTAGTAAAAATCCTGCAACTTCGGTTCACACGATGGCGGGCAACTGTAGATCTTGAGCATCAATGATCTCGTTCCTTCAACACAGTCATCGACCCTATCATTAACCCTTGAGCAGATTTTCCATCAAGATTATAACACATCCATCAATTTGAATCACGTGCATCTTAAGAGCACTTTAGTAACCCACCTTTTAATGTATTTAAGGCCGGATTAATGTTCTACAGTATTTCCTTCATTCTTTCAGCGTCATTAGATGAGACACGTGGTGACCACCCATAATATCATGATCGACCAAAGAACTATGGTGGGGCCATTATAGGATGGTAGGGAACGACTAAGATCAAACAATAGTTGATCAGTGGTCGCACAATTTCATCCCCCAGAAGGACACGTGGTGCCCGCTTGTGATATTGCAATCAGTAAAAATCCTCCAGCTTTCGATCACACGATGGCAGGCAACCATTGATATCCGAAGGAAATTTGATCAACGGTAGCGTGAATTCGATCCCTTCTACAAAATAAAACATTTATTAAAAACGACAAGGGGACATCACTAGGCCAATGGTAAACAATGACATAAGTTCTTTTTTAAAAGATTAATACGGGGCCAATCGAGACTTACGAAATAAAACCCTGCGGAGGAAATAAAGTATTAAAATCAAAGGGACTCGGCCTAGAAAAACCGATATGAAATAAGTTATTTTAAAACTCCATCAAAAGTAACAGCAAAATAGAACCCATCCAAAGTGTGAAATAAACATTAGGGTTTTACATGAAGACAAAGCTAAAACCTCAAACCTTAGAAAACTAGAACACCATGAAAGACCAGAGACATAAGGCAAGGCATGAGTGAAAAACAAGGAGCAAAATACTGAAGTTCCATCAGTGGCATCATTCCACTAGAATGAAGCGAGAATCCAGAATCTCATGTAGAGCAGACCAAGATGCAAAGATGAGCAAAAAGCGTCTGTTCAGACAAAACAACCCCAACTATGTACAAAATATATACAAAATATACAAACCTAAACTACTATTCATGGAAAAGAATACTTCAAGTGAAGTATAACTTCAAGAACTGTCCATGAACTGGTAGTTCTAGAAGATCTCCTGTCATATCTTGGAGGAAGTACGAATCTTCACCCCACTTACCATTAATAAAAAATGGAGCCAACTAGATTGCATCAAATTTCCCATGTTTCCCTTTATCTTCCAATCTGGGATTCCACATTAAAACCAAATCTCCATCTTTGAAACTCCTTGCAATTTCCCTCTTGTCATACAGATTCTTTACTTGTAACTACAACTTTGCATTTCTCTTTTGGGCTTCCCTCCTAGTTTCATCTAATTCTATAAGATCTTCCACTCTCAATTGCATCTCATCATCAATTTCATTATCATACAACTGCAACTTTGCATTTCTCTTTTGGGCTTCCCTCCTGATAGGAAGAAGGGATTGGTTTTGATGTGAGGAAACACCCTAGAGGAGGGATTAGTGTATAATTGTTCCAACATAGCCTGATGGAACACTGGATCTTTGCTCATGCTTGGGAAACCTTTCACCAAAAGATGCCATGAATGCACCTTACCCAAAGTATGCTTTAGGACCTCCATGCATACAAACACAAGTATTGTCATTTATCATCTTGCAGTAGTGGTACCTAAGAAGATGGTACTACCCCTCCCTTGGAAATTGCTCTCTTCTTACAATTGGATACATCAGTCCTCCTTTTTATTTTTAAAAAAAGATATGAAATGATTTCTAAGCAATGCCTTATTGGGTCAATGAGATCACCAAAATTCTAGTACTTGTCAAATGAAGGTATATTATTGACACCTATCCCTTTGCTATTCACTTGTTAGGACTTAGTAATGACTATCCAAAGAGAAAATGAGATAGTGGCAACAACCATTTATATTATTTATCTCACTACAATTCATTTCATTGCTATAGTCATGTTGTCACCTAGTGTAGATTTATTTTTTCAAATTCATAGATAACATGAAGGAAAACTTGTAGCCTTTAATGGTACTACTCTTATTCATGACTATGCTCTATTCCCTTGAAGCACCATGATTTATGATGGTTTTTATGCTAAATATCTTCATTAAAACACCCCTGTGCAAGTATATGCCTTCACTATTATAGCCTATTGCTGGAATGGATGATCAATGGTGTGAAAAGGTAAAAATACAACTATGCTTTGCTTCCTTCACTACTTGTTGCTGATTGTTGATTATTATTCATATGCACTTGTACCATTGTAATGCATGATGTCCTACATAAACTTGCATGGCTGTCCTGTAGTATAACCTCATAGTTTTTGTTCATATACACTTGTACTATGGCCTTGGCTTCCAAAATGAGACCTCTCCTGAATCATAACTGCTTAATTATCATTTGTAACTTTTTGTTTCTTGTATACAATTATGATGACCAAAACCCCCACATGAAAGGTTATGAGCATAGCAATTGTATCTCGATCACATGATATGAGGGTTCCATTATTGTCATAAACCTCTTGTAATGACATGTTTTCAATAGGCATATTATCTGTGTCAACTAGAGTTGATGTTTCTTGAATGTCTTTTCCTTTTATGCCCTTAAAACATCATGCATTGAATGTTATCTGGAAACTTGTTCACCTAATGTTTGATTGTGAAGGCCTTGAATAGAGCCTTGTGCAACTTTAGATTTTGTTTTTTTTGTTGTCCTTCATGAGACCATTGTAGCATGCATTTTTGGTTGTCCTTATCAATGACAATGACCTTTACCTATTGAATTCACTTTCACCAGTACACCCATGAATGAATAATATCAATCCCCTTTGCCTCTTGTAGCTCTTGCAAAGGTGTTGTCCTTGTACTTGTATCATGACCTTGATTCAACCATTGCTCTTCTTTTGTTATGTGTAATAAATACACATAGTCTCCTCATTTTATCTTTATTGGACAACCACTTGTCACATATGTGGGTGACCTAACAACTCACCTTCCTATGTGATGTGTGATTGTCCAATAGGGTTATGGTGAGAGGGGCTTGACAACAACTTGAAATGATTCCTCATTGTTTAAAAGATGCATAATTGAACTTGATGCATCTATGAAGTCACTTCCTTTATAAACAAATCATGGATCTTCTTAAGAAGATTGAAGGACATATCAACACAATATGTTGCATCTTTTGAATCTGTCCTTTCCTCTCCTCTCTTATGTTACTAGTCTTTTATGGTAGTTGGGAAAATCCTAAGGTTGGGGTTTTTTCTTTGACTGAATCCCTCTATCTCTCTCCCTCTACCCATAACCCTAAACCCTAAACCCTTAACCCTTAAACTCCAAACCCTTAAACCCTCTACCCTCTCTCTCTCTCTCTCAAGTCTCTCCTCCCTACCCCTCTCCCTCTCTGGGTCTTTATCTCTCTCCCACCTCCCTCTATGTGTCTCATCTAACCCTAAACCCTAAACCCTTAACCATAAACCTTAAACCCTTAGAATAGAATAAGTTTTTGTGTTTAATTGATATCTAGAATTTAGTATAATTTAGAAAATGAAATGATTTGGACACAAAGAAAAATAGAAAAGTTGATTTTATATAGATCAAAGCTGTAATTTATTCTAAAATTCTAATTAATAATTATTTAATTAATTTAAAATGAATATTTTATTAATTTAATTTAATTTAATTTACAATTGTATTAGATAATTAGTAAATAAATAGATAATAAATATTTTATGGATTTTAAAAATTAAATTTAGTTTAATTTTATTTGTAATGTCAAATATTAATTTTAGATTAAAATACTTAATTTATTTCATATTTATAATTAATGTTAGTTATAAACTAATATTAAGACATTAATAAATATAACCCCTAATAATATGTTATTAGGATTAGGGTTAGTGTTAGTATTAACAGGGTTAAATTATGGTTCAATTATTATTCAGGTTTAATTAGAGTAGTGCTCATTAAGGAGTTGAGGTTTAAATATGATTCAATTGGGGTTAGGGTTCAATTAAATTTCTGATTTAGATGGGCTTAGGGTTAGGGTTAGAGTGTTGTGTCTTAGAGTTAAATAGGGTTCAATTGGGCAGGGTTGAATTATGATTCAATTAGGGTTGGGTTCAATTAAAGGCGGATTATATTTCAATTAGGGTTATGATTCCATTATGGTTGGGGTTTTGGTAAATTATAATTGGAGTTAAAGGTTGTCATGGAGACTATGGTTAGTGTTAAACTAAGTTATGAAATAGCATTAGAATTATGGTTAGGGTTAGGGTATGGTGGTTTATAATTGAGTTAGAATGAAAAGGGTTAGGATTATAATTATAGATATAATTAAGGTTGGTATTAGCATTAGGGTTAAGGTTAGGTTAGGTTTACCATTTAATTAGAGTTGGGGTTCTAGGATAAAACTTGGGTTCAATGATAGGGTTAGGGTTGGGGTTAGAGTTAGGATTCGAAAATTAGGTTTAAGGTTAAGGTTAGATTGAGACATGATTCAATCTCAACAATAATTCTCCTCTACTCTAACCCTAAACTTGTAAAACTAACTTCTTGACACTATTTTAACACCAACCTAACTAAATATATATCAACCTAACCTTAATTCTATAACAGAAATGGTGTAATCTTGTCTTTCATGTTGTACCTGAGATTCTGCTAGCATATGTATTGATTAATATATAAATACCTTCTCCCCTCTCTAGGTCTTTACATCACTCACTTAGTCCCTCTGTCTCTCCCTCACCTTAACCTAAACCCTTGTTCATCTACCCTCTGCATAACCTCCTCCTCTATCTCTCCCTCTCCCTCTCTCTCTCAGGTGTCTTCAATATCCTACCCCTCTCCCTCTCTTGGGTTCTCTCACTCCTCCACTCCCTCCTCCCTCTCCCCTTGTACTTACCCTCTACCTTAACCTTCGTGCCACTCTTTGTCTCTGTCCTCCTCCTCTCTCTCTTTAGTCCTCTCTCTCCCTCTACCCACCAACCTTGTAAACCCTTAACCCTTGAACCCCAAACATAAACCCTCTACCTCTCTCTCTCTCTCAGTCTCTCCCCTCCTGACCCCGACCTTAACCCTTAAACCCCTCTGCCCTCCTATCTCTCTCCGGTACTTCCCTTCCTCCTCTCTCTCTCTCTCACTCCTAGTCTCTCCATTCTCCGTGTAGCCCTCTACCCTTAACCCTTAAATCCTTAAATCCTCTACCCTCTATCTCTCTCCCACTCCCTCCCTCTCTCTCTCTCAAGACTCCCCCTCCTACCCCCTCTCCCTCTTTCAGGTCTCTCTCTCACTCACTCCCTCTATCTCTCTCCCCTTTGATGGAACTTTATATTTTTTCTCCTTATGTTCCATTCCTATCCTGCCTGGTGTTATTGGTCTTTCATGGTGTCAAAATTTTCCTTGGGTTGTGTTAGAATTGTAAAATTTTGAAAATTTCATGGCTGCACATACCCGTTAGTTCCCAAAAAATGCCCATACCATAAGCACATGAATATGTTTTGCATAACAAATTTTCCAATATTTTATCATTTGGTGCCATAGAATCCATCTAACCCTGAGTATTTTAATGTATAATTCATATCGGTAAGAGATGGTGAGGGTCTCCTCGATCCATAAAGCATTCTATACTAATATATGTCTTTTTGCAGTCTATCAACAAGACATCGGCAAAGTCTCACCGATGTTATTTCATTTGGTAATACACATTGGCATTATGTAGTTTGCAGTCTTAGCGACACAAGGGTCCTATCGAAAAAACAATGGTCAACAGTGTAAGTCATAATGAGCTTATTTGTGTCTTACCGATCGTGGTTCAATTCTAGAGCATCAACAAGCAATCTATAATATTCTCAACAAGTTTCCTGGAAAAGTGGAAGTCTGCGCGACCATTGATCAACTATCATTTGATCTCAGCCACTCCCTGCCATACCGTGATGAACCCACCACACTGCTTTGGTTGATCGTGATATCACGGGCGGGCGCCACGTGTCCTATCTAGTGAGGCCAAAGGTGATAAGTTTGGTTGACCATCGATCAATTGTCATCAGATCTTAATGGTTTCCCGCCATCGTGTGATCGAAAGTTGCAAGGTTTTTACTGATCGCAATATCATGGGCAGGCGCCACGTGTCTCATATGATGAAGTTGAAGGAATGAAGGAAATACTATGGTAAATTAATCCAGCCTTAATACATTAAAGGGTGGGTTACTAAAGTGTTCTTGAGGTGCACATATTTTAAATCAGTGGATATGTTATAATCTTGATGAAAAAACTACTTGACGGTTAATAATAAGGCCGATGACTGTGTTGAAGGAAAAAGTTCATGAATGCTCAAGATCTACGGTTTCCCGCCATCATGTGATCCAAAGTTGCAGGGTCTTTACTGATTGCGATATCGCGGCCAATAGCCATGTGGAATTCCTTAGCAACATATGGTATGGTGGGCCCCTTATTGCTACGTTGGCGATTGCGTTAGCTTGTTTTGAAGACGGTTGTTCGATGATTTGATCTAACTGAAGGATCGACGACTAAAATTTAAATAGAAATAAATTAATAATTATCATATATATATATTTAGATGTATAACTTTATATATGTTTAATTTAATTTATAAAATTTCATTATGTTAATTTTATTTATATTAGACATATGTTTCATTAAATAATTTAAAAAAAAATTATTTATGTAAAATATGATGTGTATGGCATATTTTTATGTGCAATTTAATTTTTATCTATATATTTATTATTGAATAAAGTTAAAACTTCTAAATTAAATTTAACTTATTTTAACCTATAAATTAGATTACACACAAGTAAATAAATATATAGGTTAAAATAAGTTAAATTTTTTGAACATTAATATAATATTACTATTATATTATTATTATAATTATCTTATAATTATTATAAAATAAGTATTATATTCTTTTCTAATTATTTTATTATTAGGTTTAAGGTTAGTGTTGGTGGTAAGGTTAGGGGTAGGCATAGGATTATATTTAGGGTTATGAGTAAGGTTAATGTAGGTGATTAATGAAAGATAAATATTTGAATTGGGGATACGATTAGGGGTTGTTTATAGACTTGGGTTATGGTTTGGGTTATGGTTATGGTTAGTGTTAGGGTTATGGGTAGGGTTAGGGTTAGGTTATTTGTTTTCTTTAGGGTTAGGTTGGGGATTAGGTTCATGGTTAGGGTTAGTGTTTAGTGGGATCTCTAAATTTAAGTTTAAGTTATAGTTGATTATTTTCCCACAAAAAATAATTAGATTATTTTTTTCTCATGTTCATTATAGCCAACTATGACTTAATCTTAAATTTAGACCTTTTTTGTAACCCTAACCTAACCCTAACCCTAATCATAAGATTATCTCATACCCTAACCTTAACCCTAGCCCTAAAAACAAACCTATTCCTAACCCTTATCTCCCTCCTCTCTACCCTTAACCCTCTACCTTCTACCCTCTACCCTTAACCCTCTACTCTCTACCTCTCTCCAACTCCATCCTTCTCTCTCTCATTGAATCCCTCTATCTCTCTCCCCTCTACCCATAACCCTAAACCCTTAACCCTTAACCCCCAAACCCTTAAATCCTCTACCCTCTACCCTCTACCCCCTCTCTCTCTCAAGTCTCTCCCTCCTACCCCCTCTCCCTCTCTCAGGTCTCTCTCTCCCACTCCCTCTCTCTCTCTCTCAAGTCTCTCCCTCCTACCCCCTCATCCTAAAACCATCAACCATAAACCCTTAAACCCTAAACCCTTAAATATTCTATACTCTACCCTCAACACTCTTCCCCTATCCCTTCCACCTCCTAATTCTCTCTCTCTCTACCTCTCTCTACCACTCCCTCTATGAGGTCTCTCACTCACTCACTGACTGACTCACTCACTCACTCACTCAATCTCAAGTCTCTCCCTCCTACCCATTCTCCCTCTCTTAGGTCTTTCTCTCACTCACTCACTCCCTCTATCTCTCTCCCATCCACCCTTAACCCTAAACCCTAAACCCTTAACCCTTAAACCCTCTACCCTCTACCCTTAACCCTCCCTTCCTTTATCTCTCTACGTTAAGTAGATTTGATTTGTGATGGATACATTTGAATGGTAGTAACAATAACTTGCAATCTATCAAGACTTGATTACCTTATAACCTATGAAATTCTAGTGATGAAATGATAGATTAATCATAATGTCACCTTGGGATCACATCACCATGAAAGAAGATCCAACATCATTATGAGTACAAGTACCACCAAATAGGTATTTGTTAGATTTGTCTTCCTCGAGCAAGGGAAATTCAGAAAGAGAAGAGGAAAGCGAGACATGTAGTATGTCTAAAAGAGGGAGATCAACTAGAGGTCAAAAAATTAGAAGAAAATTCCGTAAACGCAAGGAATTTTTTCTTGCTAAAGGGGGGTCATGTTCTTATGATGATGAGAGCATAGGCGACATCGAGGTGCCCTTGAGGTACAAACATCTACAAAAACAATGGGTACCCAAAGAACTTCCTCCAATAAACACTGAGTTTTGTGTCAACGAGAGGATATATCGCATAGCACCATCATCATTACATGGTTTGGGCCTATTTTGCATGGACGACATAAAGGTCTGCTATGAAAAAGTTACTGAATTGATGGAGTATGTCAGACCCTGTTACAGGTGCAAATATTGGATGCAACTAGTTCGATATACACGAAGTATACGTAGGTATGCACTGTCAGCAAATTATATACAACTAAAAGATAATGATCAAAATAAAGGAGTGGCTATGTACATTGACGGAAGGCCAAAAGCATCAGGGAATATTGTAGGGTTTATAAATAGTACACGAACTAGGTCAACAAATAAGCAACCCAATTACATATTCGAGGCACACGAGGGAAACCGTGTATCCGTATGTGCGATAAAATCAATAACTGCAGGGGAAGAGTTGCTAATCGATTACAATTCGAATCATTTAGTTACAAACATATTTACTATGGGCGTGGTACATGCTATGTACCATTTTACCCAACCTCCAATTAATGACTCCAATATACCATTTTATTCTTATGTTTTTTTCCGTAAGTCTATTGGTTTCATTTTAGTAATATTTTTTATATTTAATTTGTCACAATGGGACATTGATCATATGGAGAAGGCTTTGGCCCAGGGCACAGATCGCAATGTATCTTTAGGTGCTTCTACCTGATAGGTTTACCTCATTGTAATTGTACAAATTAGATACAAGCAAATTTTTTTATTATTATCTTTTTTCATAAGTTTATTGGGTTAATTTCGATAATTTTTTTAATATTCTTGTTGTAGTCGACTGATCAGGGAAAGACACCAACAGTAGATGAGAGTATCCATAGTGAGGTGTAGTCAATACTTTGTGATGATGACGTTGCTTATTCAGAAAACCCTCTTGATATGATAAAGAAGATCCAAAAAAAATGCAATGAAGAAATCGTTAAGTTGATATTCATAGTGCCTCAAACAGATGAGATAAGAGAGAGGGTTAAAAAATTGACTGAGAGATTATAAAACTTGCAAGTAAGATGTCATGAGGTCTTTAATTATAACATAAGTTCATTCATGGTTTTATATTTTGTACTCTTTTATGTCATGAACTAAAATATGTGTTGTTTTTACTGGGTTATTTGCCTCATCATGATACTCCTATCCATGATCAGGGTACTGCAAGTGTTGCCCGAGGAGTAGGGATTGGTACAAGTGTCCATCCTGATCTTCTTAAACATACATCACATCATCTGACCCCATCATTCGTGCCTATATTTTCGTCTGGAATGTCGGCAACACATACCATGCACGCATCCGTTAATGCACCCTTTTGCAGTGAACACATGCCAGAACATGTGTCAGGACATGTAATTGGGGATGCAGAGGCCACTAGTACTAGTGATATTTTAGCAACATTTCCTAGATCTTCCCGTATTACTAGTACGAGAACAATGCCGGTTACATTTGTGGTGACCGGGGATTTTTTTCCCATAAAGATAGAGGTCCCAGGTACTTTAAAATGTTTTAATTATTATTATATAGAATCCAATAGAAATTTACTTATTGATCACTCTTTTTAGACTATTGATCCCATGATCATTTTGCAGGAAATGATGTTTTTTATAAACATCTAAGTGATATTACATTGGAGCTCTTCGGGCCCACCATACGTACACGGTGGAATACCCAAAATCAAAATTTAAAAGATGAGCTCATTAACCATTTAGTTGTGTTGTTCGGTGATAACAAATTCAACCAAACCAAGGTCCTTAAGAAAGTTGGTACCTATCTAAAGTATGCGAGGGACCAATATAGGTCACATTTAGAGAAGAAAAAAAAGTACGAGCATCCCCCCATGATTCCGAAGAGGGAGTGGAAGGACTTGGTGTCAGATGGAAAGGAGAAGGCTGAAAAGAAAAAAGGAAAGACACCACCAGGCCAAGGAAGGTATGTGATACTATCAACAATGTAATTATATACTGATTACTCTTTCTTTTTACATAATCTAACGTATTTCAAAGCTTTCATAGGCTGCCCGACACATTGAAGGAAACAAAGGCAAGAATAGAAAAGCATGGGCAACACAAACTTAGTTCTGGTGGTTATATGAAATTAGCCGCACGAATTGTAAGTATCAATAACTGAAATATTGCATCCAAATAATAAATTGAAAACAATTTTGGTTTTATCACACCATAGAAGCAAAATTCATGATCTTATGCAAAAATGAAGGGCTCTGAATTCAACAGAGTTCCCACAGAAGAGGACTTAAAGATTTCCTTCCAGCAAGGCTATGGAGCTATGGCTGAATGCCTAAGAGTCTTGACTGGGCAAACACAATCTTCCACTGCATCCAACACACAGGTAAATAAGCTCAATAAAGTTTATTTAAAATTGAATACTTGTGCAACCTATTCAATATTAATTTACACCATAAAGTAATTACATGCCTATTTGTTTTAAACATTCAAGCAATGATAATACTGCACATGACATTGGAATGTAGCCTAGTGAGGGTGGAGCACAACCTGCAGATGAAGGTCATGGTGTACATCCTGGTACTTTAGAGCATGCAGAGCATGATCAACACGTTGAGTATGATCAAGGTAGAGAAGATCAAGAACATGATGTGGCCCCATCAGGTAAAGAGGACCACTCTAAAGTTCTTTTAAACACATTTAGTTGCAATTTGTGTAATAATTAATGTAACCTTTCATGTTTCAACTTTAGAGCATGTAGAGCATGATCAAAGTGTTGAGCATGATCAGGCTAGAGAAGATCAGGAACATGATGTGGCCCCATCAGGTAAAGAGGACCACTCTCATGTTCTCTTAAACATATTTAATTTCAATTGGTGTATTAATTAATGTAACCTTTCATGTTTCAACTATAGATCAGGATTTAGAGGGTTTTCAACATGTTGAGCATGAGTCTATAACAAAAGTTCAGGAACATGATGTGGACCCATCAAGTAAAGAAAACCACTCTAATGTTCTTTTAATTAATGAAATACTTGTAACAATAATAATAAAACATATCAATTTAACATTTCTTTCTTATTGCAGCAGACCCCCCTTGCAGCGACGTCCATGTCATGAGCAGAAGACTAGGCGTACATTAAGATCACAAGTAGAGGGAAAAACAACTAAAGGGGGGACATAAATTGATTTAGAAAATGATACTCCACTTCAGATTTTTGTAGCTTTGAAAAAGAAACAAAAAAAAAGATTGTAATCATATATCATGACTGTTGGTGTAATTAATATTTAATTACACTTTGCATAAGTTTACTTAGGCTTTATTTAATTCCTAAGTTTTAGGTTCTTATCTTTATCTTTTGAGCTATCTTGTTGCTTGAGATAAGATTAGGGTTTGCATCTTTGCTTTTATAAAGCAAATCTTTATCATGTAATTATAGAACTCTCGAATAATAATATTTGCACATCTTCTTGCAAATCTTTTGCTAATTTTGTTTTTCTCTTCTGTGGAAGGATTATTCTGGTTTGCAAATCTGATCTTGGTTTCTAACATGGTATCAGAGCCTTGATTTGCAGCCCCTTCTTAGATTTTTGAGAGATTTAGTGCAGAGTTCGTTCGGGATTCCTCGAGGGTTTCATACCTCGAGTTTATCTCTCTATTTGGGTGCTCTTGCATGGTTACTTTCGATGCACATTGGAGGAAATCTGAGTTCATTTTTGAGTCCAAGCTATCGAAAAAGTCAAGATCGACTTTTGTTTCGCCTGAATCTGACATTTTATGCCAAAGTCATAAGGGTTTGAAGATTTGCTAGATTTGGGAGTTGTGAAGCTTCTAATACGTTTTTAGGCAGATTGGACCTCGCCATCAGATCTAGAGCATCCGAGAGATGAAAAATGACATATAATATGCCCTATTTTGGCATCAGCTATTCCTGAGGCAAATTTTTTTTACCCAGCAGGCTGTACGACCCGCTAGGTACAGGGTACAACTGTGGAATAAAAAAATTATTTTAATTTTTCTATGTTCTGCAATATATTTCTATCAGGTTTTTAAAAAAAAATTGGGAAAAATAAAATTTATGGGCGTATTAATTTTTTTTGTGTGGAGGTTTGATTTTTTTTAAAATTTTTTTTGGCATTTACTGCCTAGTACCATTGTACCAGGCTTCGGCCTGTACTCCCTCCACACACAGCTCCTCTGGTGGCCATTTGTTTTATCCGTCAACCTCCCTACACCACACGTCAGCTGGAATCTTCCCTTGTTCGCCAGTATCTTTCCACATAGGCCGTTGGCTTTTACCCCCACACCCCTTCTGCCTTTCGCCCCAGTCACATTACCGTCTGTGGGCTATCCTGCAGGGGGCTTCCCATGGGTAGCGCCAGGAGTGGCGCCACCTTAGACCTGCCACCCGCCTGGTGGTGGGTTTCTTTTTTGCACTAGCCTCACCCATGGTGATATGGCGGACCGGGGGCCAAGCCGAAAGGTGCTTAACTTTTGCGCCCTATTAGTCTTTGAAAACCCTGAAGTGCCCTTCTACAGCTATTTTTTTCATTTCATCATAACTTTTGATCCAAGAGGCATTTTTTTTTAAGTGAGATATTGTTGGAAAGCTGCCAAGACCAATTTTCTGATGGTGTAGTCTGTTTCTAGAGATTTTTCTATTTGATGGTATTTTTTTCCAGTTGAAGTTAGATGTTTAGATTTCGCTTCGGAGGGCATATCTTTTGACTCAGTGATCCTTTTTTTGTCATTTTCACAGTGTTGGAAAGCTGATTCAGTCCTCTACACAGATCTGAGGTCTATTTCATTTTTCTATTTATGCATGTTTATATGTTCTCCTTTTACAATCGTCGGGTTATTGTGATAAATGAACTAAGATAAAGTTCCATTCAGGGGGGTTTCTTGCATAATAAATTTGATTAGAGTGTAGTTTTCACTTTGATTTCCATATTTCATTTTGATTTGTTGGAAATTCGCATGGGTTATCTGGTCTCCTTATTCTTTTGGCCACATTTTTGCTCTTGCTTGACACATATCACATTCACATCCGGTTCACACTTTAGATTGAGAGCCTATGGTTAATGATCCACATTGGATCCATCTCAGTTTGAGGGCCATGTTTTTATGGTTAATGTTCCAAAGTCTTCATGGTACTCCTTCCCATGGAAGAGTTTCAGTCATAGTTTGGCACCGACATCGAGATACACGGCTTCCAAATTATGTCATCATCTTATCTCCTATTGCTTCACAGATTCCAGGGTTGTTCCAGTTTGTGAGTATTCTAGTGTTCTATGGCATTGGGTCTGCTGTTGCTTTATCATGATTCCTTGAGTCAATCTGTGACTCTCATATGGTTTTAGTAGTAAACAGAAGTATCTTTCCTTGCTTTCCAGAATCAGGTTCCAGTGTTACTCCACAGTGTTCTTCCTGTGCTTCTTTGTAGCAGTCATCTCATTGTAGGGGGGTTTTGTCCCACTGGGTTTTCCTTCTCTACCTCATCTTTGCATTTGTAAATGAGTATCTGATCAGTTCTTGTTGCTAAGACTCATCTTTGCATAATAATTTTGCTTCTCCCTAAGTTGCACTTATGGGGGGTGTTGGTGTAATTAATATTTAATTACACTTTGCATAAGTTTACTTAGGCTTTATTTAATTCCTAAGTTTTAGATTCTTATCTTTATCTTTTGAGCTATCTTGTTGCTCAAGATAATATTAGGGTTTGCATCTTTGCTTTTATAAAGCAAATATTTATCATGTAATTATAGAACTCTTGAATAATAATATTTGCACATCTTCTTGCAAATCTCTTGCTTTTTTTTTTTTCTCTTCTATGGAAGGATTATTCTGGTTTGCAAAACTAATCTTGGTTTCTAACAATGACAACCATATTTTTGATAATATGTAAAAACTAAAAGAATGAATATTATATGTTAATGAATGAATGTGAATATGTTAATTAATGAATGTTATATGTTGTTAATGGATGAATGAATGTTTTGTTATTAATGGATGAATGAATGAATGTTATATCTTATTAATGGATGAATGAATGAACGTTATATGTTATTAACGGATGAATGAATGCTTAATGTTATATGATTGGGTATGGGGAATTGAGAGTGATGTGAGGGGGGTGGAGCAGCCAAATGAGCTTCCACCATCACGTGGTTGGCCCTGTTAAGTAGAGAATATTAAACTATTCTCAAGACAAAGAGAACCTCAATAAGGTAATGCACTTTTCAATATAAGAAATGCATCGTTTCAAGCATCAAACCAATATGCAAAGATGAAATAAAGTGCTAAATTTTCACTATGGTGGCAAAAAAATGATTCTTTATACCCTTAATTCATGCTCTGCATCATAATTTGAAGTTGTTTCCATTCCAATGTTCTGAGTTTAGTTTGTTTGTATGGTTTTGTATGAATACCACATTGTGTTGTGTGTGGATTTGGTTTCACAACGCTATTTCTTCTATTTTTAGTGGTGACATAACTCTAAAATTTGACTTTTGTGCATAATAGGTTAGTGGAAAAATTGACAGCTCTGAAGGGTTTAGAGGATAGACTAAGATAGATACATGGATATTTGGATCTTGTTGATGGGAGGCTTCGACTTAACCATGAAATTTTGTACCATCTGCAGGTATGCAAAAGTTTCTCTACTTACATTCATTCTTGATCACAAATGTTGTAAATGATATTAATGCTTCAAACTTAAGATTCGTTTCATTGTTATAATGATCAAAATGTTATACTTTTCTATACATTCAAGCATTCTCTTGCTCCCTACCCTTTGCTCTCTCCCCCCTCCTTTTAAGAATTTTCTTTGTCATAAAAGATTCACATTTCTGTCTCATTTACACAAATTTATCTGAAGCGCTAGGAGTGAATAAAGATATGTAAAAGATGATGTATTATGTCTAAAAAACAACTTTCCATCTTATAGCTAATTAAATCCTTAATATTTGAATAGTTTAGAGCTCGAATAATGCTTGTATATGCATGTGTAGAAATAAGGGAGCCTATGTGAAGATTGAAATTTAAAACATCACTTTGATATTTTTCCTTAGGCAGTGAAATGATATTTTGAGTAATACAAACCTACACATACATTGATATTTTTTGGCAATGCATTGAAGAATTTTTTTTCTCTTATACCTACCCTCGGCTAGACATGGAGGTATATAATATTGGTTTCTGGGTTTATTCTATAAGTAGTTAATTTCATAGAGCAAGACTAAAATCTTCTTAATGTCCTGTGTCAAGTGTGAAAGCATATGAATCACTTGCTGAAGGCACCATTTTGTATTCATCCAAAAATCGGTTTGTTCTTTTTTTTTTATGTTTCTTGCATGTGCTTTTTTTAGGCTCTAGAGATGTAGCTTGGCTCTTTCCTTTGCACTTTTCATCTATTTTGATGATTACAGTAGATTGTCCTCATAATTTTTCATGTAGATTTGTTTGTAACCTTATTTTCTACCAATCAATTTGCAAACCACTCACATATTAAGGACCATTTCACTAACTTGTAGTCATCCATTACTTCATATGTTGCAGGTTGTGTCTATGTGCCAATAACTCCTAATGATTGTGAGAACTTTAATCCTACAAGTGTACCCAATCTTTCTCAAGTAAAAGTCTTACCTTATTTTATAGTACTTTAAATGCATAATTGTAGGTGCTTCTTTAGATTTGAGATAGTTGAACCCTGGATTAAAATATGGTATTAGATGAGTAGTATAATAATAAAACTAAAGTCCATTGAATAAAAATTACGAACATAATTTACTGGACTATGAATAGTGTTACAATTATAATTATTTCTCCTTTACCTACCTCTACATTAATGAAAAAGATAGATTCCTATAAATCTAACAATGAAAGTGTTGAAATCTGCAGTATCTGTAGGACGCTGGAAACTATCAAACATATTATTTTTGAATGTTTTTATGCTCAGGAAATTTGGTACTTATTTTGCCATAAGATGAAGGTCTGGAATAGCAATGGTAAAATTAATTGGCATGATATTTTGTTTTGTAATTTTAAGCTCAAGTTTGATTGTAAGCTATTTTGGTATTTCTTATCCAATGAGATCATGTGGCATTTGTGGAAGGTGAGAAATGATGATAAATTTAAGGGTATCAAGAGGGTACTTACTGAGTCTTGCAAGAGACTCACTTTCTACTCTGTTGCTTTGCAGGTTTCAGCTCTTGTGGAGATCTCAATGGAGAATTTCTTGAAGTCAATAACTGAAGGTGCTACTAACAATACCAGAGAGGATTGAAGAAGTGGGCAACGCGGCCCCCAGTAGTTGGACCCCCAAGGAGAAACAATGGCAAACCTTGATATTGAAGAAGTCAACAATGAGGAGAATGTAATCAAAACTATGTATTGCTTATGCTGATTTGAATAGTAGCAACCTTTGGTACTGTTAACAACAATTTGTATTGTCTATGTTGGTTTTGAAAACAATTGGTGCTTTTTGGCTTCTTTCTTGCTGTGTAAAGTACTGATATGGTATATTTCCTGTTACGGAAATTCTTTGATGTTGTACTAATCCTAATGCCAGATAGGCATTTTCATTATATGTAAAGGATCTTAAACTATTTTCAATACAAAAAAAAAAAGATAGTAGATATTGGAAGTTCATTACATGTCTCATGTATGTGTTAGTATTTTAATTTTGTTTAAGTTTTTCAAGAGCTTGATTAGGTCAAGAATATGTTCTTCAAGCTCTGTTCTCTTGACACTACTCAACATTTTCCCTACACATTTTCTCTTCAATCTAGACGTTTCTTAACTCCTTCCCTTGTTATCCCTTGGTTGTTCTCAAGTGTAATGCTTTTTCTATGTATCTTGCAGTCTATATGTATGATCAGTCATCTCTTATGAAGCATGGATAACCTTTCATGGAATTGTTGTTGTAATTAGACAATTACCATTGTGAGAATAATCATTTAATTTGTATGGTAATAAGTCTTTTTCATATTATTTGACTTGGTATTGTAAACTTGTCTTTGCAGGATTCTCTCGGGGGGAACATCAGAATTGTGATGATAGGTAGAGTTGTACAAAACTATAAATCATTTGGCATTATCAATATATTGCTTATAGAATACTTTGTGCACGTAAAATGGAACGTGCAATGACAATTGGTCTCGAATTGAAATCTGAATATAACTACATTATACACAAGAAGATGGTATCTATTCTATGAAAGAACCCCAAAATAAGAAAATTAATAGGTTCCATTTGTTTACTTGCTCTTAGACACTTGTTTAATTGGCGAGACCCTCAGAATGTCTTGTTGATAACCCACAGTGTTCAAAACTCCAGAAGAGGTCAGATCGGTGTGACATTGGGTCTATCTTGCCGACAAAAGTCATCGGCAAGACATGAACTATTGGAGTGAGTTTTCCATCTATGCGGATGACTGATCTCTCACTGATAGTACATTTCAATGAATATTTAAAAAAAAAATTGTATTGTTTTGTCAAAATTTTGATGAACACAACTGATGAATCACTGAAAAGGTCCTACGAAGTTGCTATAGCTACGACAAAGGCTTTGTCATAACTCCTTTTCCATTTCATTGCAATTTCGATGAAGTCTACTGAAAAATCACAGAAAAGATCCGACGAAGTTGCTTAGCTATGATGAAGGCTTCGTCGTAACTCCTTTCCCATTTCATCACAATTTCGACGAACGCCACCAACGAATTACATAAAAGGTCCGACAAAGTTGCTTAGTTACGACCAAGGCTTTGTCGTAAATACTTGCCCATTTCGTCGAAATGGCGACAAACTTCTAGTGTTCTTTCGACGCTTCAGAAGAGCCATTGCAATTCCATTTTGGTTGTAATTCGTCAGTGGATACACGAAGTTTTCATCGATATTACGATGAACATCCGAGTCATTTCATGATGCCGAGGACCAAAGAATCTGTGCCGTTATTTTGATATTTAATTCATCATCGCACGTGTGACAAAAAAATAGCGACAAAAAATGTTTTCGTCATTTCGTCATTTTCCCGACAAAGATTTGTCAAATGACCGACAAACGTCCGTCAGAAAATGGTGTCAAATTCAGTAGTGATGCTACCCCAAACACACACTTTTTTGGATTTAAGCGCAATTTGTAGTGTTCTAGACTCTCAAAGATCTTTCGTAGGACTACGGGGTGTTCAACTCTAGTTCTGGATTTCCTTAGCAAATCATCCACATAGTCTTCCATAATGATGTGGATGAGGTCATGGAATATGGCAGTCATTGCATGCTAGTAAGTTTCCCCTACATTCTTGAGACCAATGATCTGTATAGGATCTAGACTAGATTGCAGTATTTAAATGCTTAACTTTTACAATGCTTTTACAATGATTATTTCAAGTCAATTAAATCAAAATTAACTTAAGGAAATAACAGAATGAAAGTAATAACAAGGTGATTTAACAAAAAGAAAGGAAATGAGAGACAGAAAGAGAGAGAAGAAGAGATGTGCAAACAACGCTTGATAACGGAGTTCGTCACGAAAGTGACTACGTCTCCGGGTCCACTCCAATAGAGAGACCGATCCGATTAACTCCAAAATCGATTACAAAAGCACCACCATTCTTCAAGCAATTCGGTAGCGTAACGATGCTCTGATATGCAAGAATGATTTGAAAACTCTTCAACAAGACCCCTCTTCCGTCACCTCAGCATCAGGACTTCATCACCTGAAAAAAAAACTTGAATACCAACTCTCACCTTACACCCTCCTTTTATACATAAAATTTGCTCAAATTGGCCATTAACCAATTGATTTTGCAATATTCTCCCTATCTCCCATTTTTACATTTTCAACCACCAAATCCACCTTATCACTCCAAAATACAAATCATATTTTCAAAAATCCCATAATCCCCCCATTTTACATAATAGATCTTTGAAAATCTCCTTTTTTTTGAATATAAAAATCAGAATAAATCTTCTGAATCAATTTAAGCCCCTTTTAATTATTTACTCCCAGGCTTATTGTTTGGGAGGTTTTGATTTTAATCCTTTAAAAAGGATTATAGTTTGTTTTTATATAGAAATTAGGGGATTTGATTTTAAAAAAATAAGGCATTCGATTTTGTGGTTGAAACAACAACAACCGATGCCATTTACATACTTAATACATTAGTTAGCTTAGTGGTTGTTAAGGATTTTCGAGCCCGGCCCGTGCGGGTTCAATCCCCGCTGGCCCACATTTCCCACAAAATCCGCTTTATAACTAAACAAAACCAGGCGCTAACCAATAAGTATAAAGACCGCATTTGTAAGCGGATTGGTAGAGAGGCTTGCGTGGTATATGAAAGGTCGGGGGATCGAATCCCTTCCCTACCAACCTTTTTGTTTAAAACAAACTGTCACCTTCAACCATCGGCGCAGGAAGAATGGACAACCGAGCCACGTGTCGCACCAGGAGGGTGCCACGTGGCAAACATTGACTGGCTCACTCCGATGACGTGGATGACAACTGTCGCTGACATGTAAGCTGACTCCACTGCTGACGGAGATGCCGAGTAGGGTGCGCTGAGTGCTGACGTGGCATGCTGACTGTGTGCCAACTGAGCGCTGACGTGGAGGCCGACGTACGCTGACTGGACGCCGACTGTACTGCTGACGTGTGTACGGATGACACGTGTCGCGACCTGATTGGTCCGTACAAATGCCACATGTCACACTCTGATTTGTCCACATTAGATTTCGTACCCCGTGCTGACGTCATCTATATGGATGATGACGTCATCA
Organism: Sequoia sempervirens; assembly: GCA_007258455.2. Lineage (NCBI taxonomy): Eukaryota > Viridiplantae > Streptophyta > Pinopsida > Cupressales > Cupressaceae > Sequoia > Sequoia sempervirens. The sequence continues at coordinate 65,015,005 of VDFB02105785.1, read as the reverse complement.
CTATACCTTCAGTCCACAAGTCAAACCTGAAACTTTGACCAGCTGTATCTTGAGCCTCCGATGTCAGATTTTGACGAAACGAACGTTGCCGGAATCGTCTCGACGAGATCTTCGACTTGATGCTATTTCCGTTGATTTTTGAGACAATAATTTTTTTCGCTTCCTAGACGCCCCTGATTTCAGTTTGACCGAAGGTTTGACTGGCCATAACTTGCACAAACGGACTCCTTTTCGCTCCGTTCGAGTTGCGTTGGAACCAAGACGCTGAGATCTTTCTGATGGTGCAGATTCTGGAGAGAAACGAGACACTTCAATTTTCACTAAAAAATGTCCACCGGATCAACCAAAGGGCATGACATTATAGCAGAATGTACCCTAGGGAGTGATGAAAGTTGTCTTATGTTGGTCTTTAGGTGCAAGTGCAATTCTAATCTAATTGTATCTGGAAAAGCTATCCATGAGGGATAACATTTCATGTCCTACTGTTAAGTCTACCAACATGTCAATGTTTGGTAAAGGGAAATCATCCTTTGGAGAAGCTTTATTAAGATCTCAGAAATCGGTACATACTCTGACATTCCCATTGGGTTTAGCTACTAGGACAAAATTGGAGATCCATTCAGAATAATCAATGGGCCTTATGAATTGGGCCTCCAACAACTTCTCTACTTCTTTCTTGACCAAAAGGGAAACTTGTGGATGCATCTTGTAGATTTTCTATTTGACTGGATTTTCATCAGGATGGACATCTAAATGGTGTACTACCAAAGTTGGATCTAACCTTGGCATGTGGGAATATTCCCATGCAAAGTTTATTTTTCTGTCTTTAAGGAGCCGAACAATTTATGCATATTCTTCTTCTGATAGTGACTTGGCCACATGTTATTTTAGAATCTTCTTCAGTTCCCAAGTTTACTTCTTGTGTTTCTTCTATTAGGATAGATGATTGTTTAGATAATTGTGTTCCTACAATGAACGTCCCCATCTTCAGGCACCTCATCGAGGTTTTTTCCATTAGATGCACCCTTTTTTTTTACTTTTTTTGGGTTAAGAAGCGCCTCCATGAGGTTTTCGCCAAGTGACCCTTTTTTATTTTTCTTATTTTTATTTTTGTGACTAGAGCGTTCATTTTCCCCCAATCCAATAAAGTTGACATATTTATCCAAAGAGACATTAACTGGTGTGCTATGACGTAGGTCCAAGTCAATAAGTTTAGGATGGCGTAGGGAAAGGCTAATGGTAAAGACGACTAAGAAATCAAACATGGATGAAAGATCCGTGTGATCCACATCATCGTATGCATGTATGATGGAATCTTCCTCAAGTATGTCTTCTAATGGACCATTGTCCACGCTAACACTATTGGAAGTATTGGATGATGTTACAGGGCCTTTTTTCTTTTTGCCATATCCTAGGCCTATATTCTATGGAAGCTTTGATACTTCAATAGGTTACAGCCACCCTTGTGCATATATCCACTGACTGATATCATCTTCTGGTGCATCTGTCTTTAAACCAGGAGATCGAAAAGTGCTAGTGGGGATATTCTTGGCACTGAAAGTAATAGTCTTATTTTCTTCTTTTGGTACAAACTGTGAAGGTTGACCATATGTATGTGGTGACAGTGGCATGGTTGCCACATTCAAAGTTGTATACATCTCATATTCACCACAACCTTTTTCGATGATCCAGACTTGAGTGATGGTGGAATCGGTGGTGGAAGATGGAGTGGCTGATGTGGTGGATGATGGATTGGAGGGTGATGACTAAGGTGCCCCTATTTCAACTCTAGAACAATAATGCAAATGGGGAAATGAAGCTTCTAAGGCATGGCAGTACTCAAATGGTTGCAGGTCAACATAAATGGTGACTTGTCCATTAACTGGGAATTTTATGCATTGATGATTTGTGGAGGGGACAACTTGCATGGCGTGGAGCCATGGGAGGCCAAGGAGGAGGTTGTATGGTAATTCCAGATAAAGGACATGACATGTAGTGTGTTGAGTCATGAGTCCAACTTAGATGGGAAGACTAACAATTCCTTCAGAATCTCTTTCTACATTATCATAAGCCTTGATTGTAATGATTTGATTACTCAGGTCTGCTTGAGTGTACCCTAACTGCTTTATGAACTTTAGAGTGTAGAGATTGAGGGCATAACCATTATCTACCAGGACCCTTTTTACTTTATGATAGGAAACCAGGACTTCGATGTGTAGGGGACGGTTATGGTTGGCATCAATGTTAGGCATGTCATTTTGGCTAAAGTGTAACTGGTAGGATAGAGCCAGATGTCCCACTAAAGCTTAGAATTGTGTAGGATCAATGTCGCTAGGCACTCGAGTTTCCTGTAAAGCTTAGTTCAGGATCTCTTGATGCACGGGAGAAGATTTAAGTAGATCTAAAATTGAGATATGAGCAGGAGTCTTTCCTAAGTGATCAAGAATGTTATACTGAGAATTCCCAGGATTTTGCTGGGCAGATGTAGAGGCTACGGGGACAATAATGTGGGTTCTTCTGGTAGCGACAACACATTGGGGATCTTTAGCTTTGACATGTATCATGGATACACGAAGTTCCACCTGCTCAATGTAATGGACAATGCCATCATAATTGAGGGGCACATTCTTATAACTTATGTCATTTGTACTATTGTTTTGGGGATTGTTATTAGACATGCTTGCACCTTGATTATGGTTAGGGAAGGAATTTTGGTAAATTTGTAATTGAGCATTGGATGACGAGGCTTGATTGGCGTCGACTTGGATATCTCCTCATTCGATAAGAACTTGGACGTACGTTTTGAGACCTTGACACTTATTGGTGGAGTGTCCTTTGATTTTTTGAAAGTCACAATATTCATTGTCTTTATACCAATTGGGTTTTGGTTTGGACTCATCAAAGGGTTTGGTCATGAGGTAGATGATTGAATAGTTCACCTATAGGAGTCTATTGAGGATGGAACTTAAAGACTCACCTAGTTGAGTAAATTAGCATTTTTTGTTCCCTTAACTGTTGGGGGGGATGTGGTGCCCCCTATGGTACTGATATGATGTTGTGGGTAGATGGTTGGTTAGAGGCAGGTTGTTTCCTTTGAGAGGTACTAGCTACTTGAACATGTTTAGTGTCAGTGACACCATCATTCACAACATTCTTGTTCTTGTTCCAATAGCATGACTTATCTCTAGATGACCGTTCTTTGTCATGGTTGTGTATCTTGATATGTCCTTTAGTGATAAGAGCCCATTCAAGGATGGGTCCTTTCTCCACTACCTCGGTAAAGGTGGTAATACAATGGATTCTTAAGTTATGGGCCATGTTGGCTTGTGAGTTCTCAACAAAGAGAGTGACCATGTCCTTTTCTTTGAGAGGGGTTTTCATTCGGCTTGCCAACGTATGCCACCTTTGGAGGTAGTTGGAAAAGGTTTCACCTTCATGTTTCTTCTCCTTGAGGAGATCCAATGTATCAATGCCCTTCTCTAGATTAAAGGAGAAGTAGGAAACATAATTTTTTGAAAGATATATGAAGGATTTGATGGACCCCCACTCTAGACCCATTGAACAATCTAGGGCATTCCCTATTAGGTTTCGCAGGAACAAACAAAATAGGTAATTGTCATTGTGCATAACCTCCTAACATTACGAGTAAAACTCTTGCAAGTGGGCTTTAGGATCCTTGTTTCCCTTGTATCTATCAAATTTTGGTATTTGAAAGTGTTTCGGGAAGGGAATCGATGAGATGGATGGGCCGAACAGATAGGGACATATATCTTCGAATTTAAAGGATTTCTTACTAGTCTTGGCTTGGAGATATTTCAAAGTAGCTTTGATTTCCAATAGATCCGCATTGACCAGAGGTGTAGGAGTTGACGTAGATGGGTTGGATGGGTATGGATGGTAGGACAATAGAGGATCTTGTTGCGATACTATTTGATTGTTGATATATGGATTTTGATAGTGAGATGATGATGTCCCTTGCAGGTGTGTCGAGGGTGTTTGTTGGTACAGGGGCTAGTGTTGCTAGGTAGAGTACGCGTAGGTCTGATAAGGATATGCTGGATGATGCTAAAGAGCATGAATGGGGTGTTGCAGATTGGTTTGCTAGTATTGAGGGTACTGATGCGATTATTGTGAGGCCACATAGGGTGGTTGTTACTACAACTGTTGCTGGTTATGATAGAAATAGTTTTGGGGAGGTTGCTGATGTGATATCGACTGTTGCATGGGCCGAGAGGGAATGTTGTGTTGCGGTTTAGTTTGTAGACATAAAATAAATGTGAGAAACGGGGATATGGTTGGGATTGGAGGTCAAGATGGATTTCCTTGCGATTGGTGCAGTGGTTGTGATGGAATCAAAGGATTATATAGTGGTTGTTATTGATGAGGTGGCTGAGATGTCGTGTTGGTGTTCTACAAAGGAGGTTGTTGGGTAACAATGGGAATATTTGGTTGGGATGTACCTTGCGGAGGTAATTGAGATGGTATGTTAGATTGAGGAGGTTGTTGGGATGTGAATGGAGGCGGTGGGAGATTTGTGGCCCTAGGAGGTGGAGGCAGGGCGGTGAAAGGGTTGCCCCCAGCATTTACTTGAGGTGGATTTGGAAGGGGTGGTGCAGTCAGCATTAATGGTGGACGTTGTGGGATATTTTGTGGCATGCCATAGGCAAAAGTATTATTAGGATCGGATGTTTGAGAAGCCACCATGACTGAGATTGGGGCATGTCGGGGGTTGTTGACTTGGTAAAGGACAATTTTGTCGAATTCAGGTTGATACCAACCCTCTACTGGAGGCATATTAGGGATGTCTAAATCACCTAGTACGTTTTGTGAACCTTGGGGTATGTTGGGTGTGAAATTGCCATATTTGGATAGGTCAACACCTGATGAGGGTTTGACATCTTTCTCAATTAAGTGGGCCAAGATCTGTTCCCCATGTTGTTGGAGGAGATGATCTGTCATTTGTGCATTGGTAGGATTACTAAAATGTTCCTCGAGTGTGAGTTTGAGCTGATTGACCATACTCTCTTCACCAGGTGGTGAGTTGTTCTGCTCTTCGGTGTTAGATTATGATGAAGTACCATTATGGGGGTCTTGAGGAATATCTACAATGTTGTAAGGATCTTGAGAGACATTTGCCCTGTTGTTAGGATCTTGAGGGATGTTTGGTTGGGAACCTTGACCTTGTTGTGCCATTTGTTTCTTAGCTTGTGACTAAGTCTGAATGGGCATAAAAATGCAAGACTAAGACTGATTAGATGATTTGATAAGTTTGATTAGATGACTGGATTGGTTTGATTGGATAGGTGTGCTTGGATTGATTAGATGATTGGATGGGTTTGATTGGATTGATTAGATGATTGGATAGGATGGATTATGTGATTGGATAGGTGTGATTGGATTGATTAGATGATTAGATGGGTTTGATTGGATTAAGATTAAATGACGAAAGATTTAAGGGATTCTAAACCCAGTTAGGAAATCACCCTTGGTAACTTAAAGCATTGATTGATTAGATTGATAGACAAATAGATGATCACAACACTGAATCCACCTCAAGATGGAAATGGATTGATTTGGGCTGAGGATGATAACTTACGACACCAAATTCACCTCGAGATGGAAGTGAATTGATTTGGGTCAAAGTTGATCATTCATGTGAAGGATAATGATCAAATTCAAACATCTAGGTCAATTCGGATAACAAACTTTAAAACAAGGTTTAGGTGGTTTGATGACGAATGACACAACCTAGAGATATTCTAAAGGTGCTTGTATGAGACAAACGATGAATGAATAATCTTGGGAGGTTGTGAAATGAACTAAAGTGTGGATTAGGTGATGCAAATGATAAGTTTTTAGGTTCCTAACGATAAAATAGATTCACTAGGTGATGGCACAGGCTCCCCAAATGATAAAATGGGTGAATAAAAAATGGAAACAGATGGAAGAATTAATGGAATGGGTGAATAGAGGCTTGAAGTGGCTAAACAGAGGTTTGGAATGGCTAAATGGAGGTTCAGAATGGCTAAATAGAGTGAAATTGATTTTTCAGTGGGGCAGGTTCACCCCTTTGCAAGGCAGGTTTGCCCCTCTATAGTAAACATGAGGGAAAGTCCTCCCCTCTGCAGTAAATAGGGGGAAATTCTGCCCCACTGTAGTAAATAGGAGGGCAAGTCCGTACCTCTGCAGTAAATTGGAGGGAAAGTCCACCCCACTGCAGTAAACATGGAAACAACTATGGAAAGGACTTAAAATGACAACGATAAGGCTGACTTGTCAAAAAGTTTACTGGTTTCTCACAAGAAGACACTTCAAACAAGCACAATCCCTTGATTAGTGTTAAGGGTATGGCCAACAAAGGTCTTAATCTAGGATCCACAAGGTTTCTAGAGAGTCCTTGATATACTCTTGGTACATGAAGCACAACCTGAAAACCATCTCATCACAAGCATGAGTTGGAAACTCCAGCAAGATACTGAAAAATCCACCCCTCTGCGAGAAACTGTCATAAATAAAGTCAAAACAAGGGTAAGTCTGCCCCTCTGTGACAAAGTGTTAGAAAATAGTGTTAAAACCAGGGAAAGTCCACCCCACTGCAGTAAATATCAGAAAACAATGTTAAAACCAGGGCAAGTCTGCCCCTCTGCAATAAACTAGAGGGCAAGTCTGCTCCTCTACAAGGCAAGTCCACCCCACTACGACCTGAACTTGCAAACAAACTTAACAACAAACATGAAATGAAGGAACCCATTTGTGGGTCCCACCGGACATGCCAGAAATGTGAAGCCTTGATTTTATCCTATCATAAAGGTACAAAATAACTATTATGCAATATAAAGAAAACACAAGGAACACCTCAAAGATTAGCCTAAGGAATGAGAACACAAGGAAATATAGCAAAATAATGATTTTAAATAATTATACCTTTGTGTTGTTGAATCCCTTGGTTGGCCCTTGATATTTGAATACTTGTATGCTCCTTGGATGGCTATGAACAATGTGATAAATGCTAATGCTAGTGATTAAGTGGCTTGACTAAATGGCTAAGATAATGCTTGCAAATTGAGTATTCAAATTGATAGCATAAGGGTGCAAATAACTAAGTGTTCTTCAAAATGCATTAGAAGAGGGGTATTTATAGAAGAATTTGAATTCTCTAGAGAATTCAATGGTTAAGATTAAGCCACCAAGGCCAAGATAAAGGGCTATGGTGAGTTGAGAACTCACAAGCCCTCACATCTTGACATGTGGAGGATGAAGTGGCCTAGGATGTGATGATATGTAAGTGAGGTGGAGGGAGGGTACATGATGTGGAGAAAGCACAAGTACCTTGCAAGTACCTTGCAAGTACCTTGGGGGATGAGAATATTTCCTCAAAAATGAACTTTTTGTCCCCAAGTGAGAGTGAAAAAGACATTTGAGGAATTTTAGAATTCCTCAAAAATATCCACAGGGAATGAAAAAGTAGTTGGAGAAATAATTGTGAATTAAAAATTGACATGCTTGGGAGAATCTAGTAGATAAGAGAGTTTCCAAAAAGGTTGGAATTTGCCACATGTGAGTGATGTGACAAGTCAAATATTCTAGAAGTTGCATGGGGATAAGGTAAGCCTTGAAAATATAAATGTGAATTAAAAATTTACATGGGGAAGAGAGGAATGTTGGGGTGAATAAATGTGAATTAAAAATTTACATGGGAAAGAGGGTCAATGCTAAGAAAGGTAAATGAAAAGGTTGACTAAAAAGGGCATGCTAAATGTGGCTAATGACTTTGATTAAGGTTGTGAAAACACATGATTAAGAAAATTAATGAAAGATTAGAAGCAAGTGGGAGATTATGGAGGATGTGACATTAATCCTTGATTAAGGGCATGCAACTCCTAATCATGAATTAATTAAATTAATCCAAATTAGAAGGGGATTATGGAGGATGTGACAAGGAGAAAGAAAAAAGAAGAATTAAAAATTGATTTTATTCAAAAAGGTCAAATGATTAAATTAAACAAATTGATATATCTATTTAATTTAGGGAGGAATAGGTGTAAGATAAAGCATTTAATTGTTACATTAGGGACCTTACGAAAAAGGTGCAAAATAAATTAATATTGACGGAATGGACGAATAAAGAGGTGAATTTGATCGTATGGGAGTGATCAAATTTAGATGTCTACATGTACATCCATTCATTCATCATTAGGTTTTTTAGTTTCTCCCTAAGTTCTACTTAAGGAGGGTATAGAAGTAAAATAGAAAAATCACCTAATTAATTATTAGGTCCCCTTTTTGCTTTGGCATATTAAAGCCAAACTTAGGTTATATGATTTTTTTGGCTCATAGCATAAGATGAGAACACATGTCATGATTTAATTTTATCCTCGCCTAGGGTTCCATCTAGAGTTATTTAAATACTTTTTTGAATCAATAGAATTCTTAAGATTTGCATATAAAATTATTATTTTTTGTCTCTTTGTGATAGGTGTTTTAGTTGTAGATGATTTATGGGAGTAGAGGGGTTTAAAAATTAAATCCATCAAATGATGAGTTTGTGGGCTATTGATGACTTCTCCATGACTTACATGTGTTTTCCTCCTACACAAACCAATGATTTTGTCATACTTAATTGTCTAGGCCATTTTGGAGTTTGTAACTCTAATTGAAGACTTCTTAGAGTTGTCAAATTCTATATTTGATATCTCATAATCTGAGTGATTTTCACACCCACTTTTACTAGTTTGATGACAAATTTCTTCACCTAGCTTTAAAATGATGCTCCCACAATCTTGAAATACTATGATCCTAATGATCTAATACACCCAAGATCCATTTTTAAAATAATCATCATAAATATATTTTAAATATACTCTAGAAAATGACTAATCTTATTTTAAAAATATATAACAAATTATAACAATAAATTCACAATATGTATATATAACCAAAACTAAATATTAGAACATTTCAATTACAACAAAACCAAAAATAAATATCAAAGGAAGCATAAAAGACAAAATACACATTTTAATAATTTTTCCTTCTCAATCTATTTTTTGTTTTTTGTTTTGAATTATTATAAAATGAGTTGGATAATTAAGAGGCATTTATCAACTACCATTCCTATTCTTATTGAAATCTAGCAAACTAGCCAACTCTTTGACTAGGAAGTAAGAGGCTAAGATGATGTTAGGACTAAAAATAAATAAAAAAACTATTATATTCAATTGAAATACCCATCCTAAACATTAATGAAAAACAAAAGAAATAATGAACTTGATAAGTATGAAGAACACCATCAAAATTCAATATTTGAATTAAATGAGATAACAAGCCACGGATAGACTTAAATTCGAGCTAAATCCATCACCCAACTATTTTTTTACCTCATATATAACTATCATGGCTACATTTTTCTTCCCTAGTATTGTTATATAAAAATCAACCAATTTAGTCAATTATATGTGGATTTCCTATCATTTCCCACAAATAGGTCTACATACTCATATTTTCAAGTAGTAAAATATATATTAACATAAAACAATTATCACATGCCTAAATATACAAATCCAACTTGAATTATGTACAAAGTCATTCCCTATTCATAGGGAATAATGAGACAGGTGTGGGACTATGAGTGTGATATAGTCAAGCTCCCAAAAATAAATAGATTGGCCAAGTTAGACTTTTTGAACTTGAACAAATATATAATGTATGCAAATAGATGGTTTAGTATGGATAAAAAATATATATTTTCTTTCTCGCTAAGTACTTTCCTTTTACTTAGTTGGCTTAATAAACATTGTTATGACCATTTTGATCGATTGATATATAAACAAGAGTTGTGTGTTAGCTGGAGTCCCTACCTTACGCAATATTGGGTTTTTGGGAATTTGCTTTGTGTAGCATGATTCTTGGCATTGCTTGAAAACATTTGAAGCTCATGAAAAAATTTCTCCCGATTATATTTGATTGGTGGCAAGAACAATTTACAAATGAAAAAACAAAAAAATATTGGAAAAAATCTGAATTGCCAATCAGAATATTGAAAAAATCAAGTGAAATTCCACTTTAATGATCAAATCCCCACAAACCTTATGATAAATCTTTTGACATATGAATTAATAGGGAAAAAAGCCTCATGAAAACATTAGTAATTATGTTGCACTTCATACATATGTGTGCAGAAGCATTCAAATTATATGCCAAAAGAACATTTACTCAAATCCATCATCATCATCATTTAGAAGAGGCTAGAAGAAAATGAAATTATAAGCATAAAATTAATGGACAAGACATATCAAATCTTAGAACTCCCCATAATATTAAGAGAAAGAATATTGTGAATGCTCCACTCACTATTGTTGAGTTGCAAGGTCAATTTGAACCTCTAAGGCAGCAAGAGTAGGAGATTCCACAAAGAACAATGGGAATGTTCTCACATAGTCTGCCATTTACAGAAAATAATTAATATAACTCAAATTATTGCTTGGAAATCACAACTTCTTAGATGTCACTAATGCAAAAGAGTTCTTTCCAAAATATTAGCTACAAAGATCCCTATGCCAAGTTAGGAAGGAAAGAAAATAATGAAATATAGAAAAGTATACACAAAAAGCATCACCTATTCTTTGGCAAAGAGAAAATACCAGCATATATAGAATGTTAGGTGGCCTCGCCAAGCAAATCTGGGCATTGCAGATTTGAAGCAAACCCCATGCAAAAACATGGTGAACCTTAATTTGTAATTCCATGCCATTTGAGTAAAGAGCATTCTGAACAATATTGTTGTTCTATATCACTGAGAATTTGCAATCAAATCATATCTTCTGAGAGGTTGAAGCAATCACTTTGATTCGAGTAAAGGGAATTCTGAACAATATTTCTATTCTATATCATTGAGAATTTACAATCAAATCATCTTTTGAGAGGTTGAAGCATTTATCTAGAAATGACTGTGTCCTATTAACTTTTATTTACCAGGTTGTTGATTGTTTCCACATAAATGCTTCAAAATGTGATCTAGCAAATATAATTTCAAGAATCTAACTCAGTCTTTATCTAAAGACTATATCATTTAAATTTTATAAATAATATCTGTGTTGCACAATATGAAATATATGAGGCATGAAATGATGCAAGTACAAGCATTATGAATTTGTAAAAGAAAAAGAGAGAGGAGTTATATGGAGTTCAATTGCTTGCACGCAGGGATTAGACTATCACTTTTGAGGATAAAATAAACACAATGTTCTGGACATGACATGCAGCAACCATGATGAACAGTGTGAATCACAACAACTCTAACAAACCATTTCCAAATTATAGAGGCTAGATTACGAAAATCCAAGGCTTAGTTATGACAGAATTAAAGTTACTCTACCAAATTGAAGCATCTTCAGAAATCTCATACAAAACAATATACATAAGCTTGAGTGTAAGAGATAGACATAAGCCAAGTTAACTAAGGTATTGCTGCAATGGATTTGCAAAAGTAGAAAGAATAATGCAGATAAAAAATTATAACACTACTCAAAAGTGTTTTTGCAGAAATAAAAAATACATACTTTGACTTAACACCATTTCATATTAACATAAGGAAATTGTATTAATCTGAATACTAAGTACAAATAGATATTGACCTTTCTGTTGTAGATCAACATTCCTGTTTAACCAATTTGCTATCCTTCCCTTAAGGAGGACCACAGTCAATACAACAAACATGCTAGTTGTTCCAGCTAAGCTGGTGAATTGGAAACCAATAGGAATTAGAGACCTCAGCCTTAGACATTAGGGAAGATATGGAGACCCAAGCAAAACTGAAATTGTTTAGAGTTTTGAAGGTCTACTAAAAATCAACACTTCAAGAGATACAATTTTACTTTGTATTTTAAGACAAAATGCATAAATACGCCCAAACATAGTTTACTCTATGCATCCTTACATAGCATTGATGATGCCATCAAACTAGGGAACACACATTTTCGCATGGCATTGATGATACTAGACACAAATTTCACCCGATTCATGTGACCCAACATGCATCAAAAATTTAGCTCATCACATAGTTAGATGGGCGTGGGAAGAAACTGTTTTAGAATTATCTGGTCACATTTTAGAAACAGAGGATACCAGAAACCTTAGGAGACACTATTGTTCACAAATTTCCCCCCTGCACTTTTAAATAGAAAAAGAAACCTCCAGGCTAAAAAAAACACGTACCAATAAAAAATAAGAAAATTAATTTTAAAAAATGAAACACTACTGACAACAAGACCACACAATCTAGATAGCCCTCCTCTAGGCCGCAACATATTAGAAGCACCAAGAACAATGTCATTATAATTGCATTCATCTGTAAATAAGCCAACTTTAGTAGGAATCAATGAAGCCTCTGATATACCCAATTCCTAATGTAACCTAATTAGCTTGAATCTTCCCTCCCATTCAACACAAAAATCTTAACTCAAACAATGATTTCATGCCCTATATCATAATTAATTGTGACCTTAACTCCAATTGAACACTATAATAAACTGAAGAAATGTAGCTTGAAATCTGACTTTCAATTGTTTCTTTTAGATGCAGAGATCTATGGGGATGCTGGGAATGTTTGAAACACAACTTTAGAGATGGTTAAGGATTTCCCTAAGCTCATTGCAAAGATAATAAAGTCTAGTCTAGCAAAGACCATTAATATGGCAGATCTAAAGGTGAGGTGGGTGTGGCCATGGGATTGGGTAAGGGGGATGGAAAATGGAAAGGGAAGTGTAACCATTGTTGGAGATGCATTGCACCCAATGATGCCTGATCTTGGTCAAGGAGCCTATATGGCTTTGGAGGACGCTATCCATTTGAGCAAATGTCTTGAACAAGCCATAAAAATTGTAAACATAGCAGAGTGGGAAAAGTCCAGGTAGAAAAACTAGAATCATGTTTCAACAAACACCTGTGAGAGAGGAGATGGCGAGCATATGGTATTACAAGCATTACATTTGTGATGAGTTTAGGCTACAAGCACAAAATGTTCCAGTCACACAGTGGATACCAAGGAACTGAACAAGCTCAGAAGACATCATGATCTTGCATAAAAAACCATCAAGCATATAGACATAATAGAGGATATAAAAAAATCAATTGAAGAACTCCCTTTCAAACAAAAACCAGAGACGCCTTAGCAAAATTCCATGGAACTAACCCTTTGTGGAGCTTTCTGCGAAACTAACCCTGAATGGAGATTTTTGTCTTGTTATCGATGCAACAGCCTTGGTATGCATGAATGAATGCAAAATGTGGAAGCATAGACAAGGAACGTTAACCTTTTTTAAGAATTCCACGCAACAGCTACAGGTCCATGTGCCATCCCTGAAAAAGATGACAACATTAGAAAGACATGCTTAATAGTTTCCTAATCTTTCTTTTTATTAGACAAGGTTTTGAAATTATTTTTCCAGGAAATAGAAACCCCGGGAAATTAGGTTCTGTCCAACTACCTACCAAATAAACCATTAATTTTCATGCTAAAAAAAAAAGTAAAAACCGAACTTTGGTTAATGATTATATTTTCTCTCTTGCTCGCTTTTCAAGACAGAATTAATGGAAATTCCCCAATTTTTAATAGAAAAATCAAGAAATCCTTGGCAAAAATATTGACAACGAATAAAAAAAAGCAAAAATTGCTGGAAAAATCTATTTTCAAAATCAACATGCTGCATACATTAGAAAAACCTGTCCATATATTGTTGGCACCATTCCCAAGAAGCAAAATAATTACTTAAAATTGAGGCGAAAAATATTAGTCTCCGCCTATAGATAGGTAAGGACTAATAATCTTATTTTTTAATACTTCAAGTGTGCCATCACGACTATAATTTTATACTTTGTATAGGATTATATGCAATGGTTATTTCAATTTTGATCCCCATTTTTCCTTCTTATTCTCAATTTAAAAAATTGTTTATTAGAGTAATGGATTATTCAAGTTAAGACTAGTAAAAATAAGAAGATTAACTTAAAATAATATTGAGATTTAAGTATAATAAAAGTTATTATTTTATTTACATTTACGCTTCAAGTATTATATTTTTGTCAAAAAAATCATGATTTTCATAATGTCAAATCTTTGAAGAGTGATTATTAATGAGGAAGCTATTGTGCCCTCATAACACACGCCCTGTTCGTAACGGGGACCCTCTTTCTTTTCGTTTCGTCGAGTCGCTCTTTTTGTTGCCTCGTTTTACGTGCTCATGTTTTAGTGTTCTAAGTGGTCAGTGAGCCTTAGATAGTTCATCTTGAGTTGACCATGTTTTTCCCCCTCAAATTTTCAAGGCTTCAGGCCTTTGTGGGTTCCCATCAATTGTTTGCCTTAGCTTTTCAAAGTTGGCGTCCCTAGAGTCCATTGGGTCTACCCTGTTGGGCCGCCCCTATTGGGTTTCCATCACCCCGTCACTGTCCTGGATGACTTTCTGTGCTACTGAACCCTCTGTCGTTGTTTCCGATTGTCAAATAATCCCAACGACTATCATCCGACCGCCTTCCGATTGTCGGACCACGATGCTCCTGCCACCATTTTCAAATGACGACTCACCAACCTTCAGCCTGTTGTATGAACATTAAATGGGTGCATTTAATGCACTATGTACTATAAATAGGCCATCCCCAACTGTCATTTCCACTTGTCATCTCGATTAGAGAGGAGTCAAAACCAACTTCTAGCATTGCCTTTGAGCCCGACAATTGCTACAAACGCCTCAGATCTTTGCTACCTGCTTGGTCATCCACCTTTGTCGGATTTGTGAGGTAGGTTTGTCACTCGTGCCTTGCTTTGGGTTTTTTTAATTTCTGTGCAAAATTGATAAGGGAAGAAAACTTGGTAATTGATTAAAATTGACTAGGGCACACAAAACCCATGTGTTCAAATCTTAAAAAATCTCGAAATCAATTTGTATGCCGCTTGCAGGACCTTGACTCTCCACCACCGTTCTTCAACCAGAGCATTCATGCTCTGTGGGCCTGCAACTTCCCGTTGTCATCACCAATGTTAGAAAACTGAACTAAAACTTAAATGGCAAACGACCCCTTCGGGAAAACTTAAACTTAAACTGAAATGAGGTCCAACAAACCGTGCAGGTCTCGTCTCGCGAACATCCACCTAGGGAGGTTCGTCTATGCCTCGCCGTTTCGCGCAACCTTCATGACCTGTCCATCTGATCGTCGAGCCTCGAGCCTATCTACGCATATCAACTCCATTTTCCCTTCAAGCGACCAAGAGTTGACATCTTTCAGGCCCTGCCTCATGGACTTCCGTCCGTAGCCCGCCGTGGTGGTACTGCCGACTCAAAATGACTTTTGATCAGCAACGCTCCGCCCTCCAAGTTCTAACCCTACCACAACTATTTGAATGTGAAATGAAAATTGCCAAATGACCAACCTCAAGTGGGCCTCCTCCATCGGGTTGTCATCTTTAGAACTCTGACTTGACCCCGCCATGCTAAACAGAAAGTTGTCCCCGTCTGCCCATTGTCGAGAACTTGGTCTCCCTTTTACCACTGAACTTTAAACGATGAATGACAAAGTCGAGGCCCCATCTCCATTCGGACTTGATGTCGTGGGCCGCCCCCATCGGACCGCTATGTGACTTCTGTCATTTCAAACAACAACGACCTAGCGTCCTCCTGACCCTTGCAACCTGAAGTGCCTAAGTGACAACTGAGTGATGCCACTGCCTTCCAGAGCCACGGGTCCTACCCGGTGAAATGCCACTCATGGGCCAATGTCTTACTAGAGTCATTTTCAAGGGCAGACATCAAACAACAGAGCTTCCTTTTGATCCCTATTGCTCAAACGATGATCCTGATGCCTTCCAATCTTCAAAGTGACCTCAAACCACATGCCAAAATAGGGAAGCCTCCTCAGTAGACCCCTCACATTGACCGAATCTCAAGGCAGGTCAGGATAGGTAGGTCGTCGTGCCCTGATTTCCGTCCCTCCTGTAGTTGCTTCAAAACAACCATCAGCCCAGGGAAGTTCGATCCCCTGGGCCCAAATTGCTCAAATTCCCTCATGTAAAATGTTAATGACTATCTAGATGATATGTTAGAGTTCTTAAATGATGAATTATCCAATATAACATCATTTTGTAGGATTTGGCTAACTATCCCATATTTTTATGCTTGAATGTTCTTACCTCTCTCTCGTTTGCAAGATATATGGAACAGGGTGCAGGACCCTCAAAGGTAGTTGTAGAAAAGGAAAAGGGAAAGAAGACAACCAAAGAACCCTATGGAAAAGAAGATAAAGACTAGATGAAATACAAGTTCTAGGAGGAACCTCTTAAATCCAAAGTCACCATAGCCTAGAAAGAGGTCATAGATACAAACATCGGACATGTAGACATTGATGAATTCAAGCAAAGCGTCTGGATCAACCCTACAACAGAAGGCGCAAGAAGCATCAAAAGCAGTGGGTTAGCCAAAGCCGTAGGATTTCCTCCTGCCCTCATCACCTCTAAGCTCGTTATGGCCTATAGAGAAGCATACCAGAAGAGACCAGAACCATAGTGGATAGAGATGGAAATTTTTTGGTCGACATGTCTCCCAAGTCAATAACAAGGAATTTTCATATCCCTACCTTCAGAAAGATCGAGCTGCCAACCAAGGATGATGGCAGGGCGATGTGGGATCAAGACCCCCTCAAGTGCAAGAGACTTATTAATCAATACTAGCTAAAAGAAAAGAGGGGAAACACAACTAAGGTGCCCTAGGAGCTCTTCCGCAACAATTTTTACGAGGATTACCATGACTTGGTAACCCTACTAAGCAGAGTCACGGGCTTTCCCACTACTGCCTACTTCCAAGAATGAATGTACTTCGTAGAAGAGATTCTCCATGGAGAAGCAAAGTTCTAATGGGCAGGGATAATCAGTGAATTCTTCCACGAATAATTTATGGCTACAAAGAAGACCTCCCAATTCTAGATGACCTCCTACCTCATCTATTCATTGGCTGGCCAAATGCAATATAGAGGATTGTTTAGAGCACCGGATGAAGAACCGGACAGGGAGCTAAAGGTTTATGACAAGTACCCTCAATTGCATTCAGGAATTTCAAGAAGGATTACTATAGAGTTAATGATGCTTTCATAGGTCACATTATTAGATTGCTTGAGGGTGACTTCAAAAGGAGAGTCTCCCATAGTGCAAATGCCTTCCTTCGACAATTTTCCTTCTTGTTCATACAATTTCCAAAGTTTACCTATATCCAAGCTGAAGGATTTTTAGAGAAACCGTACAAGCTACCCCGGTATCCCAATGACCAAATAATACTGTTAGAACTCTCTCGGCAGCTACAGTGAGCACACGTCCTCCTGAGTAGAAAACATAAGGCGGGGATTCCTTATCCCCTCTCCTTCAGCCAAGGGCTAGATGAACTTCACACCTCTCAATGTGCTAACAATTCAGATAAGGAACTCGTGGAGTATCACTTGAGGTTCCATATTTCTAGGCTATGAATGGACCCCTATGGAAAATTGAAGAAGATGGTTGCAGCTAAATACACTCATGGGCATAATATTGAGTATTTTTGGGCCAATTGTAGAGATGACAATGAAGTGCGGATGAGGCACTATATGCACATGATGTCGTATTTTATGAAAAGGGTGAACCTATTCCCAGTACCAGACTAGGTGGTAGAGGATGAGAATACGGTCATGGATCCTCGGTATAACGCACTTGCCAATCTTCCACTACCGCTGATTGATTGGGATGAGTAAGAGGTTGATGACCTTGATATTCTGACCAAGCCTGTTGAGGCTAGTATGAAGGAATGGATTGATGGGTAGATTTCCCAATTGAAGCTACAAAAGATCACCCTGACTTATGGGGAGCTTGAAGATGAATCAACAAGCGAAACTAGTAGTGGGACAGTTGCTACCCCATTAGGAGAAACCTCAAAATCTCCTCCATCCACTAGGTCGAGGAAGATAAAAGAAATTGCAGAGCAACAACCCAACCCCAAGGTATATGCTAGAAAGGCTTCAGAAGGTGAACCTTCCAAGAAACATATGAAATCATACAGTTTCATGAAGATGCCTACCTTTCAAGAGGATCCACTCCATAAGGGAGAAGAAATAGAGGTTGAGAAACCCCAATCTCCACTTGTTGCCTCTAATACTGCCGTTACAACCACTGCTACCTCTCCGCCTATTTCTTAGGTGATGGTTTTCACTTCTCCGCCTGTGGTGGATATCTCTATCCACCTTGCCTCTTCTCCACCCACTGTGTAGGTTGTAACCATTGAATCTTCTTCTACCACTACCTCTTTGCTTTCCTCCCCCTCCATGTCTCTGATGACATCATTACCCTTGGCAACAACAACAATTCCAATGCCCACACTCTCGCTCTCAGAGGACTTCTCCAACCATATGTAGAACATTCCCATAGAGCTGTCAGGAGTGTTGATGAACCCAGCCATTCAAGTTTCCTTAGTGCAAATTCTTGCTAATATTCCTGCCTCCACGCCTCCAACAAAGCCACCATAAAATGAAAGCCATAATGGAAATATTCGAAGAATTGGAGCGATAATAGAGTGAAGCCATAAAAGAGATCAAGGAGAAAGCTGATGAATACCATGACCATCTAGAGCATCAACCATTGATAATTGATGAAGTGTTCCGTGAAGGAGAAGAGATCGAGTCTTCTGAAGAAGGTGATGAGGATGAAGGTACTAAGTATATCGTAGAGACCTTCGACCCAGACATAGAAGAGGAATTGGCTTAACACCTCAGGAACATTGGGTAGGAAGTTGAGAAGAAACCATATGACTAAGAAAGGGACACAAATGATAAAATGGAGGAAGATATTGCACTTCCTATAGGAGAATAAGACAAAAGCCCCAATTATGATGAAAAGATGCCTTCTCTCGACGAGCAAGAGAAAGAAGAAGAAAAAGGAAACAAAGAAGAGGGTAAATATGAGAAAGAGGCTAAAGCAAAGGGAAGTCCAAAGACCAAATCTCACAAGGAAGAAGAACATCCTAAGGAACACAAGCATGAAGCTGAAGAAGAAGAAAAAACCTCTGAAAGAGAGAACAACCCCAAGGAATGCACACCCAACAGGTCCCCAACCAAAGATACAATATTCATTCGGGACTCTGATAAAGAGGAAGAAGACACAAGAATGGAGCAAGAGGCTCTAGGTGATAAGGAGATTGAAATCAGGAAAGACAAAGAAGGTGATTGTAGATCACCCGAAGGAGAGTCACAGATGCCTGAGTGGCTAGAAAAAAATTAGAAAAGAAGACTCTAGCTTTAAAGGACCCCAAAGCAAGACTCGAGGCTATCTTAGCTCAAGTACAGGTTAGCACAAGAAAGGAAAATAAGCCTAAAGTCCGGTCCCAGTTGACCATGGATGATTCTGGATCAAGGACCATGTAGGTGGCCATGCCTATGATTGGAGAAGAGGAAGTGAGCTACAATGTCTCCACAATCAACTTGGGGACAACCACAAGGGATCAAAAGATAGACCACTCCAGGAGTCTGTTTCCATAGTGGTGCATCAAATGCACAAAGATAAATCTTCTAAGGAGGAAATGAAAGTACAAATAAAGGACCTTGTTGATTACATTTGACAATGGTCATCCACTGAAGAGCTTCCCACAACATCCTTTTCCCCACCACAGTTGTTGTCCAAATATCACATCGACAAATTAGAGAAAAGGAAGAATTAGACGAAAACAATAGAGGATTGGTTCTGACATGTCATCTATGCTGGAAACATGGGCATCAACAGCGTTGTTAGGACAACAAACAAGATCTTAGAGGTACAAAGGAACCTTGAGGGCATGAGGAAGTTCTGCACTAACTTCCCCAAGGTATATGAAGCCACCAACCCTAAAATTGAAGCCATCCTCAAGATGCCTGAAAGGACTTGGGAAAAGGAGTTTTCCTTTGCAAAGGATGACCACTGGTTGGTGGATATGTGGAATTTAAGCTTCAACCATAGAAAAGAGATATTGGAACAAGTGCTTCATGAGGTGGAGTTGGACATTGATTGGGAAAAGGAAGTTAGGGCAGCATGTGAGGAATACATAAAGTTGTTGATAGATTATAACGTGCCTATCGTTGAGCTCGATACAAAAAAGATAAAGCCATATTTTCATAAGAAGATGGAAGGTGGAATGTTGGGCAAGCTCACAACCGATTTTATGAGTTTTGCTGCTCGATATTTTTCCCAGTTAGAATAGATCAGAGACAATATGACCAAGTATGACAGTTACTAAGACATCCTCACAAGCTGATCCAAGAAATGGAACTTCCAGGTAATCCAATATGATATAATGGAGATTGATAAGCTTCGGGTCTTGATCAACAAGTTCATGGAGTATGCCATTTTGAAGAAGCGGGAAGGAAACCTTATCATTGATGAAGAGCACCTCACAGAGTAGCTGCAACAAAGGGAAAACTACTAAAAGACAAAAGAGCTATAGTGCTGCCACATGAGGACAAAATAGGGAAAGAGACAAAATGTAATTTTATATTGTAATATATTTGGGGGTAGATGAAACCCTAGTTTGTAGTGAATCTTGGCCGCACAGTGCAAATCAATCTTGGCCATTCATTTTTCTTTTTGGACACTATAAATAGGGGGTCTCCTCTCATTTTCAAGGGAGAGTTGAGTTGTTGTAAAGACATGCTACTGGAATTTTAACAGAAATTCATTGACTTGGTGGATTTTTCTGAGTTCCAACTTCATGTTGCATGATTCATCTTCTCTTAGTTTATGAATTTGAGTAGATTGACTTTGTTGTTCTTCATATTTCAGTTAGCCTTAGTTGTTAGTTAATGTTGTTCATTGATTTTTAAGAATTATGTGGTGTTGATGCTCTTCCAGTTCATGTTTTTGGTTGTTTATTATTGATAAACTACTGTGTAAAGCTAGTCTGAACTATATATGAATGTTGCACTTTAAATTATATCTCTTGTTCATGCTTTATGGTGAATGAAAGATCAAAAATCTATAGACCTTAGAAGATTGCATAGGTTTCATGAGACTGTACTTCGTTTTGGTTAAGTGAAACTTTGTTTTAGGAAGGTTGTCCACTGTAGGGTCCTCCATGATCACTATTCACTGCTAGTTTCAGATCTAGGAACTTCCCCCTTTCCCTGCCTTTTTCCTTTTATTTTAGTGACATTGAACAAGGTTCATTGCACATTGTAAAGCCCAATTTGAAGATAAAATAGGAGTTTTGGACGACTATCCTGAACCTGTAACGACTAAACAACAAAATTCCCATCTCAAGAACTCCTTTCAAGGAACCAATTCCCCTCTAGCTTAACTATGTAAGTCTACCTTATGATTACCATCAAGATCGCATAAGAACAATTGAGATATTCAAGCAAGTCATGACCTGACACTCGAGAGACCTTGGGGTAATTTTCAACAACTTATTGTTGGAGATTCCCTTTCAAGGGAGGCATTGCATTTAAGCATTGCCTATGTTGAGAAATTGCTAAAACACCCATCAACATAATCTTTCTTGTTCAAAGGTGGGTATGATGTGACCCCATCTCAAATACCAAATTTTACTAAAAGTAACATGTTGCAAAGGATAAAGCTATTATTTTTCATGATGCTATCATAGTCAAGGGAGATAATAGTAGCTATTGTAAATAAGGGTAAAACCTAGGTCAGTAGATTAGTGCATAAACATAATAACCCAAAGTAAATAATGAAGCACAAAGGAGGTAAAACATGAAAATAAAAGGAAAGAATTTACCAAATATCTTCAACCTTCATGATTGACCTCCATTACACCTTCTCTATTTGTTGAAATATGTTGTTTTCCCTCAAATTTTGTGTGAACAATTTATGACTATGGCAAGACCTAAGCAAATGTTGAAGGATTTAACCTAAAAGACCTCACGATGCAATTAAGCAACTATGAAGCAAGTCTAAAGTATGCAAAAAATGTTATGACAACAATGTAGCCAAAAGCCAAGAGACATGAGATGTGCAAATGAGGCCAAAATTTCCTTTTTATAGAAAATGCAATTTTGGGTGAATGGCCAAGATTGAAGATTAACAAATGCCCTAGAATCAATGGACAATATTCAATATGACAACCCATAATTAGGGTTAGGGAAACATTAGGGAAAATTTGAAATGAGTGGTCAAGATTGATTTTAGAAAATCAAATCAATGGACAAGGTTGCATGTGACAAGAGATAAGAATGGCACATAAAAAGAAAAAGCTAGAAAATCAAATAATAATATAAATTATTTGATTTAAGAGGGAAAATTGACTTTTTGAATTAAAAATTAATTTAATTCAAAAGTGGTGGGAGAATGTGATAGGGAATGGATAAATATTGACAATTTTAAATAAATGACTTTATTTAAAAATATAAAAAGTTGGAAATAATTAAATAAATTAAAGAATTTATTTAATTATAAAAGGACATAAAATGTTAATGACATATTTAAATAAATAAAATTTATTTATTTAAATAATAACTAATAGATAAGAGAAATATATTTAGAAATTTATTTAATCACAAAAAGACATTAGAGAATCAGTGGCATATTTAAATAAATAAATATAATTTATTTATTTAAATAATCAAGAAGAATAAAATACATGAATTAATTAAATAATTAAAATTATTTAATTAATAGTTGAAAGTGGACAATAGGGCATAAATAAATAAATTATGCAAGGAAGAAATATGAAGAAAATAGAACTTGCATGCCTAGGTCAATTTTATGTTTCTACATTTTTCCCCTCTTTGTCATAATACAGCTTGTCACATTGTGACAAAGAAAATCCAGTCAAAAACATGCCCCGACGAAGATATGGAGTATCTATGCCCCCTAGAGAGAATTTTCAAATTTTGGCCTGGGGTCAGAAAAATTTGGAAAGTGTCCCAATAAGTCAATTCGATGATCGGAAAAATAATGGTGCAAACAGTTTCAAGTTTTTGGGTATTTAACACATCCAAAAAGGTGGTCAAAGTTGGTCAAATGAGCCTCTAATAATAACCTTAAGGGTATAACCCTAATTTTGACCCTATAAATAGGTTCAATGTGGTAAAAAAGTCATTTCATTTCCATTTTCACCTTTGCAATTTTGAGAGCTTAGAGCGAGGACTTGCACAAAGATGGTGATTCCAATGACCAAGCACCACGGGTACATTGTTTGGACCTTTAGATGGCCAGAGGGCGTAGAGCCACCGATGAGTACGCCTTACCCACTTTGTCATTTCATCATTTTTCATTGTTTTTAGGGTTTTAGGGTAGGAAATTGAATGCACTGCAATGCATATGTGTGTGTAAGTCGCATTTATGTTCTCGTTCAACACATTTGATGTGTCATGACACAAACACGAAAAGTCCATTAGGGGGTTCAATTAGGTGCAACGCATTTGTGAAAAATAGAGACACATTTGCCAAGTCGTGTCGCAAATGACAAGCGCAACGACACATTCAAAAGATTGTGATGCAATTGAGGATGCAAATGACACATTTGATTAAAATGACATATTTGATGAAAATCATGATACAAGTGCCAAATTATGACGCAATCGCCAGGTCGAGATGCAAGTGCCAAAGCGGAATAAAAATGAAGTCAACACGACGCATTTGACTTTGACCAGGGTTGACTTTAGTTTAGGCTCAATTTTTGAAATGCTTGTAGCTAGATAGATGATAATACTATTTTCAATAATGTGCTAACGCTCATTTCTACTTGTGTAGAGGCAATTACCACCAATCTATACATGTGAGTTCAGGCCATCAACGTATGGATTTAGAGATCAGCTTTGAGACAGGGAGCAGAGACAACTTATGCAGCTCAGATTATATTACATCACCTATATGCCCATTGTCTGAGCAAATAGGGGATTACTGATAGCAATCTGTGAGAGGTGGCATTCAGAGACTTGCTCATTTCACCTATCGATGGGAGAGGCAACCATTACACTGGAGGATGTCTATAGGATTTTGCACTTGCTAATCATAGGAGAGCGGGTGGTTTATGATCTACACTAGGGACATCAGGCGATTACATAGTTTTATGAGGACGAGACCGGTACAAGACTAGGCATCAATGGTTATGAGATTCACTTGGAGTTCATGGAGGAGCACTATCCTCGGTAGGATGCGATGCTATGCACATTGATTGTCGATGTTTTGATACCAAATTGTTGGGGACAAGGTTTCTTGATCAAGTGGGGAGATGTACTTGTGTGGATGCAATGGGATAGGACTGTCTTTGCATGGGGGCCTTGTCTCCTGGGGATGCTATATCATTAGCTCTAGGAGGTGGCGTACAGACGAGTGCAGAGTATCAGCTATGGCAAACCCTTACTTATGATCTGGGCTTGGGAGCATATTCCCATCTTCTGTCCACCTATTCAGAGCCAATAGTTAGCAGAGCGGATGACATATGTGTACTACTATGTGGGTGCCCTACAACAGACTAGGGTGGGAGAGATAGGTTATTGGCCACATATGATAGACACCATGGTATCATTTATCTAGAGGCCATACATGCACTGTGTTTAGTGGGTCGATGAGGCATATCATTTAACATTTTGTAGATATCTGATTGGGCATATGGTGCAGAGTCAGTTGATTATTGAGATGTACCTGCCCCAACAAGTACTACAACAGTTCAATGAGCAGTAGGGCGTTCCTATGGGTACTGCAGAGTATGCCAGGTCATCACGAGAGCCTATGTGGGGTCCTACTATACCAACTTCATTGGTCAAGTAGTAGATAGACAGTTTGGTAGTGCATCCATGGGGTTGGAGACGAGGTCCTACAGATTTGGGTACGACTGTAGATTTTGACTTGTGGTGGTAGACTCATAGACCGGTACCACTAACAGATCCTAACAAGCCAACACCCATTGATTGTAGATCAATGATATTGCGAGTACAATGAGGTGGTAGGGGAGGCAGAGATGGTGGAAAAGAGAGGGGGAGAGATGGAGGCAGAGGGAGGGGGAGAGATGGAGGCAAAGGGGATGAAGGGAGAGGTGGCGGAGATGATGGAGGAGATGGAGGTGATGGAGGAGATGGTGGAGATGGAAGGAGGAGGAGGAGAGGGGGAGATGGTGGGAGATAGGGTAGGAGAGTCCAATAGTGTGTGGAGCGAGTACCCTTAGCAATGACCCCTAAGGTAGCAGAGGAGGAGGAGATAGAGGAGGAGGTAGTTAGATAGGATATAGAGCATCCCGATGTTGCTCCAAATGTTAGGGTTATGTAGGAGGACAGACAACTAGAGACAAAGATCAGGTAGGAGGGAGAGATGGAGGTGGAGGTGTTGAGAGAGGAGGAGGTCATTGGAGGTGAGGAGGATTTTGGGGATGAGGAGCTAGATAGGGAGAGTGAGGATGCTATGGATGAGGCAGAGCATCAGTTGAAGGAGCAGATGGTGGAGGGAGAGGATCACATACCTAGAGGACCACCATTGCTGCCTAACACAATCGTATACTAGAGACTAGCTAACATGCAATGTAGGCTTGATGAGAGTGCAACAAAGGTCAGGGCCTTACAGGAAGAGCTGGAGGTTGCTAGGGTGGAGAGGGATTAGGCAGTGATCTAGTAGCAGGAGTTTGAGAGATGGTGCACAGAGTTTGCACAATTATGCACAAGACCGATAGGGGACATGGCGAGAGAGCTAGCCAGGGTTAGTGCTAGTCAAGCACACTATCAGCTACTATATGAGAAGGTTGTGCCACTCGAGAGATAGGATCCTACTTTGAAACGATCTCAAACAAGGATAGGCAGTAGCAAGAGGACATGTGGCATCAACAGTAGTAGGATATAGAGAAATAGTTGTAGTCAGAGCAATGTGGGGGGATCTACCTCTTCAGGGCATTCATTAGGTCACCACTCTCACCACACTCGCAAGCACTCTTCCGGACATCGGTCTAGCCACAACCATGATTCACCTAGTTCAAGTCATAGGTCAGAGCATAGCCAACCTTCAGTGACAGATCCATCAGCTTCTCAGACTTAGGCCGCCATGACGATAATGGCATCGGTTCCCCTTACAGAGCATCAGTCACCACGATCTTCTCCTCAAGGGGATGAGGAGAGCTTAGCATAGACATTATTATTGTTATCTGCTTTGGGACATTATATTTCAGACATTTATGTTATGACATTTATATTTTGACCATCGAGCCTGCGAGCTCTATTTTTGGGATACCTCATGACTCTATCCTGTGACATGATTTTTTTGAGATTATATATATGATGCAGTTTTGATGCAGCCTAAATGTTTTATGTGTTATGTGATGGTGCATTCTATATGTCTTATTATTCTCATGTGATGCGATGTATGCATTTATGACTCCTATGATGATGTCTTTTATATGCTATGTCATGTATGCATTTATGATGGTTAGTTATGATGAGATGCCAAGATGATATGCTGGTTATGTATGATTATGCGTCATGATGATACTATGTGATGGATGATGCTTATAACATGATGATAGATGATTTTAAATGTATGCATAATGTTTTGATTCTGATAAATGCCATGGTATTAATTATGGAGGTATCAATGTATGACTATATTATGTATGGATAATATGACATGTGATGTTCTATTTTATATATGCATTGATGATATGGACAATGAAAATTGACAACAAATGTGATGATATGGATAACGAACATGCTTAATGCCTTTATATGTTATGCAAATGTATGGATGCAAACTATGTATGCCCTAATGAATGCTTGATTAATGTATGCCTTAATGAATGCTTAATACTTAATGCAATTGAATGTGAATGGATATATGTAAATTAGTGATGAACTTAATGCAATGCCTATATGATTATGTATGCAAATAATATTTTGTATGTCACAGGATATAATTAGGAGACAAAATAAGAGAAGTGACAAGACAGAAGGAGATGAATGTTAGTGCGACAAGAGAATCCTTCAACATATTGCCAAAGAACTAATAGTTGTTGCTTGAATCATCATTGGGAAGATTATTGTAATGAACAAAAAACACCATGATATGACATAGATCAATGGTGTGTAAGGTCAAACCATCACATGAAACAAGAAACCATAGACAAGGATGATCATGACTCATACTAAGAGTGCAATTTCCCCAGTCTTTTTTTCATAACCAACCACAAGCAATAAAGACAAGAAAGACAAGCCACAAAATATCATTGCTCCTCTAAATCCTATTGCCAGGACATCCTTGAGTAACTAGCAACATGGTTGTTAAAAATACAAGAGAAGACAATCATCATGATATGTCATTGTTCCTCTAAATCCTGTTGTCAGGACATCCTTGAGGAACTAATAGCATGATGAAAAATCAAAAGACAAAATGACAAGATAGTGTTTTCCAAGTGTTTTCCAAATGTGTCTGGATGCCAAGTGTTTTGATAGCAATATGCTAGGGTTGCCGATGTCAAAATTCCAAAAAATGCCAAATTCAGGAAGGACACATCTTAAATGATGTTGATGTCGAGAGGAATACTTCTCAAATGTCGTGAGAATCCCTCAAAATAGAAGATGACTGTAACGATGCCTAAGAAGGAGACATCCTAGGACATAGATAAATGACAGGGGTTGTTCTTCAGAAGGATACATTCGAAGGATAACCAAAAGTTGATAGTTTGACTTGTTTTGACTAAGTTTGACTATAGTTGACTAAGTTTGACTGGTGATAGGATTGACTACATGCCAATGTTTAATTGAATGATTGCCAAAGTTTGTTTGAATAATTGTCTATTTTAGGATTGACAAAAAGTCTTCTTGATTTAAAGATGTTTGACGTGTGTGCTAGTGTTGGTGCAATGAACCCTAATGGACTGACCTAGTGCGGCCTCCAGGCTAATTGATTGATGACCTTGCCTACGTCATACACTCAGAGACCTCATAGTTCGACATGACCAATGACTTTGTCTTGTTGACCAAAGATTGAGTCATGATTCTATTTTGAAAACCTAAAAGGATTGACCTAATGTCTCGGGGGCTCGAAGATGAGCCTTACCTACATAGAAATGTGCAGAGACAACGTAGTTCAAAAAATGACAAAAGACTAACATGACTAACCTAACTGACATGATTGACGTTGAATCTGTTTTTGGACTTTTGAATATTTTGAATGTTTTTGTGTTTTCTTCAAGACATTTTTCAATTTTTAGGTCTTTTTTCAGGACATTTTTTGATTTTTTTATGATTTTTTCAAGACTTCTTATATTTTTAGAATTTTTTGAAGACTTTTTATGATTTTTATGGCTTCTTTTAGGACTTTTTATGATTTTTTATTGCTTTTTTCAAGACTTTTTATGATTTTTATGGCTTTTTTCAAGACTTTTAATGATTTTTAGGAATTTTTTCAGGACTTTTTATGATTTTTAGGAATTTTTTCAAGACCTTGTCGATTGACAGGACCATGTGTGATACCCATTGTAGTCACATGATAAAAATTTTCCCCCTTGTCATGCCAAGAACTAGTCAAGTGGAAGGGGATGTAAAGGACATGCTAAGTATGAAAAGTGGATGATATGTGAGACTTGATGTCAACCATTGACATCCATGGAAAGAAAGGGCAGGAAGTCATGGTGAATGTCGTGATGATGTCAAAAAAGTGGGTATTTATTATGGTCCAAGGTAGATGGAGTGACAATAGATGGCAAAGCAACGATTGACTAAACATGGTGCCTATTTTCTAGGTTTCACCATGGTACTTATCCAAAGCGCTTGTTTACCAAGTTTTCACTATTGGACGAATTATTTCTCTTTACTATTTTTCCCATTTTTTCATTTTTTTGGTGTCACTGAGACGCCTATTTGCTAGGTTTTCATTGGGGTGACAATTTTTTTTTGTATTTTCTAAGGTTTTTGACCAAGCTTTCTGATGCTATGTATAGGGTTTTTGAAGATGTAAACTATTGATAGGCTCTGTTAACTATTCACCATATGGAGTAGCCAACTGATATGCACCCAAACCAAATGAAGCAGTGATGATGTATGGGCCTAGCCAATTGGGCTCAAACTTTCCAAGCTTCTCTCTGCTAGACTAAATTTTAGGATTTTGCATTAGAACTAAGTCACCAATGTCAAATTTTTGAGTCATTACTCTCTTATTGTAGCTTCTATAAAGATGGTTTTGATATTCTTGTAAGTGGTTCAAGGCATTATGTTTGCGTTCATCCAACATTTCCATCTCATGGAGTCGTGATTGTCTGTATTCTTTGTCATCAATTAGACCCTTCATAGAGACTCGTAAGGACAATATTTCAACCTCGATGGGCAGGATGGCTTTGGCTCCAAAGACTAAGGTGAATGGAGTGCTCTGGTGGGTGTGTGGATGCTAGTGCGGTAGGCCCACAGAGCAGGGTTGAGTTGTATATGCTAGTCATGGCCAGCGTCATTGACGGTCTTCTTAAGAAGTTTGATAATTATTTTGTTGGAAGCCTCGGCTTGACCATTTCCTTGTAGGTAGTAAGGTGTGGAAAAATGGTGTTGGATGTGGAAGCGTTCACAGAGCTCACAGATGTCTTGATTTTTGAATGGACGACTGTTGTCTGTGATGATGGATTGTGGAATACAATACCAGCAGATGATGTAATTAAGGATAAATTTGGAGATCTACTTGCTGGTTATGTATGTGAGGGGGATGGCTTCGATCCACTTAGTAAAATACTTAGTGGCGGTGATGATGAACTTATGGTCGTTGGAGAAGGTAGGGTTTATTTTTCCCATGAGGTCGAGTCCCCATTGTACAAAGGGCCAACAAGAAGTAATCAACCTCAATTCCTATGCTTGTGCATTAATTAAATCACTATGTATTTGACATTGGCGACACATTCTTACAAACTCAAGTGCATCTTTTTCCATTGTCGGCTAGTAATACCCAAGTCTCGTGATCTTTTTAGCTAAGGTAGGGCCACTTGAATGGGATTCGCATATACCCTCATATACCTCACGTAAGGTTGTTTGTGCTTCGTTAGTGTCAAGACAACGATGAAGGGTGTTTTCAAAGCTTCGATGATAGAGGGTATCATTGATGATGGTGTAATGGGGGACTTTGCGGATAAAGGATTTTCGCTGGTTATTGGAAAGGTTGGGGCGAAGGGTTTGGGAGTGAAGGTAGTCATAGACGTCTTTCAATACCATGGGGAACTAGGACCAACAAGCTCACAAACCATTTCTGATTATGGGATGTCATATGCAGGAACCAATAGTTGCTCCACCAAGAACTCAAATTGTGGCACATTGCTAGGAATTTCTAGAAGAGATCTGATTGTCACCATTACGTCTGTAGCCTTATTTTGTTCCCTCAAGATTTCTTCAAAAGTGAGCATGTGAAAATATGTCTGAAAGCTACCAACCATGCATTTGTATGACACCAAATTTTTTTCCTTGGTGTCATATTCATCAGTGACATGATTTATAACCAATTGAGAATCTCCAAAGACC
Organism: Sequoia sempervirens; assembly: GCA_007258455.2. Taxonomy (NCBI): domain Eukaryota; kingdom Viridiplantae; phylum Streptophyta; class Pinopsida; order Cupressales; family Cupressaceae; genus Sequoia; species Sequoia sempervirens. Next base: position 64,984,546 of record VDFB02105785.1, on the reverse strand, counting down.
AGAAGGTTCTTGATTTTTCATTTCATGGCCATGCATAGTCCTATGATGAGTGCTTCATATTCTACAACATTGTTGGTACAAGGGAAGGCAATGTGGAATAACTTTGGAATGGAGTCACCTTGCGGTGTGATAAACTATATACTTGCTCCCGAGCCATGACTGGTGTGAGATCCATCAAAGTATAGTTTCCAAGGCGATTTAGGCTCTTCATGAAATATGGACTCGTCAGGAAAATATGCTACGAGGGGATGATCGCCTGGTACAGGTGCATCTACAAGTTGGTCTACTATTACTTGTCCTTTTATGGCCTTTTGTTCAACCTATTGTATGTCATACTCACTCAAGATCATAACCCATTTTGTCAAATGACCTGTTAATGCTACGCGACTTAGGAGATACTTTAAGGGATCAATATTTGCCACCACTTGTGTCTTGTGATTTAACATGTAATGCCTTAAATTTTGAGCGGTGAATACGACTGCAAGACTAGTACATTCCACAGGTGTGTAATTGAGTTCATATCCAACCAGCATGTGATTGATGTAGTATATAGCCCATTCTTTGTCCTCATAATCATTTTATGCTAGCAATTCCCCCAATGCTGAAATAGTTGCAGAAATGTATAAGATCAATGGTTTTCCTTGAATGGAAGGAATGAGGACTGGAGGTGATAATAAATATTGTTTAATCTATTCAAAGGTTGTTTGACATTTATCTGTCCACAAAAGGGGGATGCCCTTGCATAGGAGATATTGAAATGGTTGGCACTTATATACTAGTTGTGTGATGAAGCATCTAATAGATTGTAGTCTACCTTGCAATGTCCTTAAGTCACTGATCCCTTTGGGCGGAGGCATGTCTAATATGGATTTCATTTTAGCGGGGTCTAATTCAATGCCTCTATGAGAAACTATGTACCCCAAAAGTTTTCCTAAAGTCACATCGAAAACACATTTCTTCATATTCAAATGAACCTTGTATTCTTCTAGCCTCTTGAAAATTTTGTCTAGTACCTTGAGATCATCTTTATATGTCAATGATTTTTCCAAAAGTTCATCCACATAATCTTCCATTAGATTATGTATCATGTCATGAAATATAGTCATCATGGCTCTTTGATATGTGGCACCTGCATTTTTAAAATTGAAAGGCATGACGTTCTAGCAATAGGTTCCCCAAGGACATGTGAATGTTGTTTTGTACTGATCCTCAGGAGCAATTTGAATCTGGTTGTAACCTGAGAAACCATCCATAAGGGACAACATCTCGTATCTTGTTGTGAGATCAACAATGATGTCTATATTTGGCAGTGGAAAGTCATCCTTTGGGTGTCCCTTGTTGAGATCACGAAATTCTATGCAAATTCAAATTTATCTATTTGGCTTTGTGACAGGTACAAGATTGGATATCCAATCTGCATAGTCTATTGACCTTATGAAACCCACGTCTAACTTTTTTTTTGACTGGTTTAGCATCGGGCAGTAAAGGAAAATGGTGCAATACTAACTCTAGATCTAGTCTCGACATATTTGTGTAAGACCATGCAAAGTTGACCTTTCGTTCTGAGAAGAATTGTTGAAATTTAGATTTTTCATCTTCAATCAAAGATGTGGCAAAGAGAACCATTTTGGGATCCTCTGCCATGGCAATATTAACTTTGATGGTGTCTTCAATAAGCATTGCCAATTTTTCTTGAGTGACAGGAAGAAATTCCAATCCAACATCCTTGGGTGCCTCAGAGAGGTTTTTACCCTCAGATATGTCCTTTATTTTTATTTTTGTATCGCCAGTAGGCGCCTTGCGGTTTTCACCTAAAGAGGTGTCATTTTATTTTTATTTTTATTTTTATTTTTTCGACTAGAGGACAACACAGTCTCCCAAAAATATGTTGCACAATCTAGGTCAATAGAAAATCTCACCTTGTGGTCCCCACTTGGTATTCCTTCTCAAAGGCCTGTGAACTCTGCAATAGCTTCGTAATTTTGAAATACGTCCATAACAGGTGGGCCTTCTTGGTCCTAGTTAATGAGCTGAGGGTAGACGATGGAAATTCCATCATCAGTGAATGGAGGGGAGGACACGAAAAGCATGCAGACGGAGGCAGAGAGGGTAAAGATAGAATTATCATCATCGAATTTCCACTCATATTCTATCCAAGGACCCTCTTCATTAGTGTTAGATAAATCAGACTCATCAACATAGTAAAGGACAAACAGATTGGAATCATGGTCCTTGGTGTCAAATGGTAAGCAGGAGGGGTCAGAGTGATTTTCAATAGGGTCAGATGGTCGGGTGGATGAAGTAGAACAACCAACAATAGGATCAGAAGATGATTCAGGCTTGTCATCATTTTGAGGGAAAATGGATCTGCTCCAGTCTTTTTTGTTCTTTGGTATTTTGGAGTTGTCATTATTCTGGGCCAGATCAATCTTAAACATTTGCTAGAATCTTTCTTTGAAAGTAGGCTCACCAAGTTTTAGGAGCAACTCGTTAAGGAAAAATTCACTTAAGGATCTTTGTGAACCAAATTCCCATTCATCTACATCAGTTTTGGCAAAGGGGTCTTTAGTTGTCTTGACACATTCAGAAGCATTCACTCTCTCACCCAAAAGTATAGTGGTATGTTGATCACCAGATTCAAGTGGTCATAACCCTAACCCAAGATGTTTTGGTCTTCCAGTAGGCATTAGAGGTTCCCGCCTTCCTATTTTGTCTTTTCCAAGGCCACTAGTTCCATCATAGGCTTTTACCTTCAGTATGTTATAGCCTTTACCATATATCTATACCAGCATTGGGGGTGGATTTTCTGGGTCTGTATAGATCCAAGGCAATATGTCTTCAATGCCTTCTTTGCTCATGTCACCCCATTTTATGAATGTTGTTTTTGGAGGCACTTTAAAAATCTCCTTTGGCTCTATTTTGAAACAAGACTTGGCATAGACCTTAGGAGACTTGGGTATTTTTGTTATGCGGTAGGTCATATTCAGCTTGTATTCCCCACACCCTTGGTCCTAGATCTTGACACTTGGATTTGTTCCTGGGGTAGTGGATGATGTTGTGGATGTCAAAGAAGTCGACATGGCTATCAAAGAAGTGGATGTGAAGGTCGAAGAGGTGGATGTCGATGTTGAAGAAGTGGATGTGGACATGGAGGGCTTGGCGAGTGTGGATGGATCAAGGTATTTGGAGGAAGAGGATGTTGAAGCTTCACAGTTAATGGGCACTTGATGATTAGAGATGCCTCTCAAATTGGTACAATACTAAAATGGATCAAGATCTCCATATATGGTAATTTTAGTGCCTTCAAAAGGGAACTTCAAGCATTGGTGATAAGTGGATTGGATAGCCTTTAGGGCATGAATCCAAGGTCGACCAAGCAAAATGTTGTAAGGAAGTTCCCAATCCAGGATTTGGCAGGTTGTATCCATAATGATCGGCCCCACTCGAATAGGAAGTGTGATTATGCCTCGAGAGGAGAGTTCTTCATCATCATATACCTTTATTACTATAATATTGGTAGTATCTACATAAGCATCAGAAAATCCCAATGCCTTAACCAGTTTTAAGGAGCATATGTTTAGTCCTGCTCTGCCATCTACTAAAACTTGTTTGACCTTGTGTTTATGGATGAATACTTCAATGTGAAGGGCATTGTTATGGGACGGTCTGGGTGATGAATAATATTGATTAGAAAATGTAATGAGGTGAGGAGTGGCCAAGTATCCTACCATGGCGTCAAATTGGTTGACATTAATATTGTTTGGGACAAAGGAATCTTGCAAAGCTTTGTCAAGTATGGCCTCATACGTGGGAGAGATGCAGAGAAGTTCAAGTATGGAGATCTGCGTAGGAATTTTTCCTAATTCATCAATAAGACATAATTTTCCCTTGGGCCGAGATTGTTTAACTGATGGATGAGGTTGTGACTGTTGAGTGGATGGACCAGGTATCATTATCTTCAGCTGTCTAGGATGAGGGCCAACTATGGTGACTTTCCTCCCATGGGTAGTGACATTACATTCAGGTGCTCTCTTGATAGTTATTGTATTGATGTGTTCATCAAAAGTTCATAAATGATTGATGATGGGTCCACCAGAATAATCAAACCCTATTTGGGAGTAATTAGCTCAGTTATTGTTGTTCTTGGGACCTAACATCGAGGCATTATTTGAACCATGGTCCTGTAGTGGGTTCTTATGGATAGTATGTGTGCGAACCCCAACCTTGGTACCTACAAAGCAACAAGAATAAACAAGTTAGACAAGTGATTGCAAGCCAAAACAAGGATTCCCCATGAAATCCATTTACAACATTCAAAATAGGAAAGAAAACAATGAAGAACATAATAAAAATGATAAACTAGATTGAATCCTAATTCAAATGTGCAAACTCATGATCCCATGGGGGAATTGGTGCCAATTTGATGTGAAAATTGGCCCTTTCCCAATTCCTAAGATGCAAGCTTCAAATGTTGAAGAGATTGATCCACTTTGTTGATGAAGAATGAAGACTCCAAGCCAAAAATCTGCAAAACCTAGCTATGACTCAATGATAATGGATGAAATTCAAGAGATATTTGAGCATAGTAACTTTGCTTGGATTGTGGATGATGAAATGAGGATATGAGCATTTTATTTATAGGATTCCAAGATGGATAAATGTCCAAATTTGAGCAATGTGGGACTAACATTCATCCAATGATATAATGCCACTTGTCAAGCTATGAATGGGTGAAGGATGTGCAAGATTTGGGGTTTGTGCCAATAAATGCATAAATTTGAATTTCAAATTTGTTGAAATGACATGTAAGAGGGAAGGAAAAATGCAATAAATGCCACTTGACTCAAGGCAAAGGACATGTAAGATTAATTTATTGCCTTGTTGGATGTATATGACTTGGAATTTTTGAATTCAAATTGAGAGAATATTCCAAAAGATGCCTTGTGAGGAAAATAGAGATTTAATAAATGATTTAAATCTATTTTCATATGCAACTTGCATTATCTAGAGGATGGGACATGAGATGAGATTAAATTAATCAAGGGTTAATTAATTTAACATGATATTTGATGATGTGACTTATTTGACTTAGATTTATGGATTTATTTAAATCAAATAAGAGAGGAATATGACAAGAGATTTATTAAATAAGGATTTTGATTTATTTAATTAAAAGGGATGGCATTTCAAATAAGGTTTTAATTTATTTAGTTTAATGGATAGACTTTAGACATTTAATCAAATAAATTGATTATTTAATTAAATAGGGATAATTAGATCAGATGGATTGATTTAATTAACGAGAGAGAGTGACTTAATTAGACAAAATGATTTATTTAATTGAGGGATGAAAGTTGATGAATTTAATCAGATAGGGTAATTTGATTAAATGTTTAGACTAAGGGATGATTCCGGAAGAAATGATGTTAGTGAGTCAGGATCAAATGCACAATGTCAATCAGTACATTTTACGTGTCTACATTTTGCCCCTCTTTGAAGCAATGCACTCGTTGCATTAGTTCAAAGAATAATGATCTCGATCAAAGCCAATAATTTTTGATATTTAAAAAATTTCCCCACTACCGCATGGCGAGAGAAAACATGCCATTATAATGCCCCCTTGAGAGATCAGATGAAAATTTTAACTTTTTGGGTGATCTCGCGAAAAAAGATGACCAAGTACCTGATAGGTCCGAAAGGGGTCGGGGAGGCTAAGAACATGTCTAAATGCAATAAAACAATGAAAAACAAGCCTCAAATGGACAAAAACAGGTTCGGGGGTCCAAAACCCTAGCAGGACAACCCTTGAGGGTCAAAAAACCCTAATTTTTAGGCTTAATAGGGGCCTGAGGGGTCACTTTCAAGTCATTTTCACACACCTCCACTAGCAACCTTGAGATTTGAGCTCTGACCCTCCAACGATATGGCACAACGACAACTTCCCTTACACATCACTGACCGAGTTCAGACCTACCAGCGGCCAGTTGGCATCGGGGTACCAGTATGTGACCCTTATGCAAGCTTTGTTTTTTCATTTAATTCTCTAATTAATGCCTTAAAAGGGGAGCTCGCCTCTAGCAGCGCTATATTGCGTTGCTTGGCATTCAAACTACGCCACACGGTGTTGTTTTGCACCGCAGCGGTGTAGTTCAGAGTTTAGAAACTTCGACGCTGGGCTTAGGCTCGGTGGGTCGGTTTGGGTAAAGTGTGCCGCGGTGGTGCCCTTTTCACCAAAACTGCGACATTGGAAGGGAAAGTGCGCCGCGGTGGCACCATTTTTCATTTTTTAGGGATCGATCGTAGGTGATCCCATAATAGTGGTTTACAATTTTTTGGTCAAATTGGACACTAAAATTATTATTTTTAACTAAATCTTCACATTCGGGCACCTATAGCGGCTAAACTGTGAGGAATTTGAAGATGGTGCAAACTAGAGTCTCATCAAATTTTGTTTATAGATTCTAAAAATGTTTTTTTCAAAATTTTTGGAATCAAATTGCACTTTTTTTCCATCTCCATGAAAATTGATTTTTTAGAAAACAACATTTTTAAAAGTGACACACAAGTATAACGATATAACTTTTTCCATGAAGGATAAAATTCTAATTCTTTCAAATTTAGATTTGTAACTTTGATATCTAGTGCTTCCACTTGGTTAGATAGTTTTTTATTGAATATTTTTTCGTTAATCAAGTTTCAAAGTCAAATGAATTACAATTCGACACAATAGCGACGTATAACGCGTAACTTTTTGTATTTGTCAAAATTTAATTTAATTTTTTTTGGATCAAGGACTTCAATATCTGGTCCACTCATATTTTTCAAAATTTTTTTTGATAATATTCTATTTTTCCACGGTGAAGAACAAAGAAATTCATTTTCGATGAAAAACCTATGTTTAATAAAACTTAAAAAACAAATACATAACAAAACCAAAACATATTAAAATTATATTCATTGGATAGCTTGTTCGAGGAATACCATAATCATTTGAAATAAATTTTAAATGAATTCATTTGATTGCCCAAAAGCTAAATCAAAAGTGATTTTTTATCAGCATTTTGATAGGTGTAAATGAGACACATTTATAGGTATGGTTTAAAACTAGCGAGGTTCTATCCAAGGGGGTTTGATCTAAGGTGATTTGATCAAACCCTCTTCAATTGGAATCCTTAAAATGGAACTTTTTAAGGCTTAACTCATTAAATTTTCTAAAAATATGTGATTTCAGCTAAAATATGTTCCTCTCAAGAATTGTAAACCACTATTATGACAACACCCGCGTCGAAGTTTGAGTAAAATCAAATTGCGACGCCATCACAAACTGTGCCATTGGGGACATTCTTGGAGCATTTGACCAGGAATTTTCAAAAAAAATTGACACACTGACCTTCCTTGATGCAGGATGCGGCGAGGGAGCTCTACTCTCGGGAGCACCGGTCACAATATTTGGCTAGTGTCCTATGGGACTTGAGCGACAGACTAGGATCGACTAGGAGTTGCAGGATTATGGCACATTGCGTACGCGGTGCCTATGCGCACTCACCTAGGGATGCTATCTACGCTGGCCGAGAGGTGGCATAGCGAGATGTCATCATTTCATCTCCCTACTGGCGAGGCCACTGTCATTCTAGAGGATGTTTGGTGCATTTTGCAATTTCCTATTCATGGGTGATGAGCGATATTTGACATGGATGAAGGGCACGAGTGCTGTTGCAGATTCCTCGCCACACGGGATATCATTTACTGCGAGGGATAGATTGAGCTAGAGCTACAAGGTTATAGCACCTCCCTACTGCTGGGTGGTTGCAGCTATCATTTCAGGTCTGGTTGCCCCAGACCAACGAGGGAAATATTTCAGTCTCAGCTGGGGTTATTGCTGGGAGCGGATGGTTTGAGACAGGCTGGTTCACTTTGCATGGGGACCTGTGATGCTAGCCTTGCTTTATAGGGACCTACATGAGTATGTTTATATGGACGATAGGGGGCTAGGGGTTGGAGTGACATTACTTCACGTTTGGGCATGGGAGCACATTTTTGTGCTATGTCCACATGTCGTTCTAATTCCAATGGGGGCAGACGATGCCCTCGTGACACGATACAGAGGCAATGTGTCCTTTACACACACTGGTGAGCACAGGATCCCGTATTGACTAAGATGCTTGTTTTTACATGGAGACTGTACCTTGGTCGGCCCGAATGGGTCGACAATGTTGACCAGCTCTTCTACTGTCACCAGGACTGATATATGTAGGGGCAAGAGCACACGATGATAGAGAGGTACCTACCTAGGCATGCACAACGTCAGTTTGGAGAGCCGTAGGATCAGCCTGATGACAACTATGTAGCCATCTTTGCATGCTGCATGACATGTTTGTAATGGGGACATAGTATTCCTACATTAGAGGCAGTTGACAGCTTTAGGAACTTGGTAGCCCGACCTTGGGCTTATAATTAGGGCCTAGCAGATCTTGGCACCACTCCGGCCTACAGGGATTGGTTCAGACCTCCACTTCGATTGACCATTCTAGGTGAGGACCTAGATCCACATAGAGTTAAGGGTAGAGGGAGAGGACAAGGGTGAGGACCGAGGGTCGATATTCGACAAGATCCACCAGGTGTGCCCCCAGTCCCACTAGGTCACAGAGATGTTCACATGTAGGATCAGCAGCAGGATCAGCCTCATGTGTAGCCAGAGGTATAGCCAGCAAGATAGGCAGATGCATGGGACACCTTGATTCTGCAGCTACAGGCCTAGGTTCAGGTAGTGATAGCAGAGAGAGACTAGGCGAGGGCTAAGAGAGAGTAACTCAGAGTAGAGAGAGATCAGGTTGTGCAGCAGAGATAGGCTGCAGAGCTACATGAAGCCACGGAGCTAGGCTACAGATAGCAGATCGAGAGTATGACAGCCTCCTCCTAGGGTATAGTGCTAGTGTGATCCTACAGGGATGCCATTCAAGAGGTAGAGTACTACCAACGGGCTTATCATGAGGCTGTACCTAGAGAAAAGTGGGTCCCAAAGTATTCAGAGCAGGCCAGCCAGAGACCACTAGAGGGTCATGGTGACAGGGGCGAGGGCAACATCCACCGAGATCAAGCTTGATCGAGATGATACACACTTTTTGTGCCTTATGGGCTAATTTTTGATAGCCTGATAGGCATTTTGTACCGATTGACATATATGTACAGTGATCCAATTTATTCTTTTTACTATGACAGTGACATTATTGATGATATATATGAGCCAATTCGCATGGATGGTTTATTTCTATATGCTTTGCAGTGATATCTTTATGGATGCATTTATTTCTAATGATGTATGCATGATGGTTATGATTAACAGATCTATATTATGCTCACCTATAATATGATGTGTAATGATGTTATCTATATGATGATTTATTTTATGCCAATGTGATATGTGATATGGATTTTATATGTAAAATGATATGATCAATGGTGTATGCAATGATGTGTAGAATGTGCTTATATATGAGATGATTTATGGATGGATGTGATATGATGCGATGGTCGTGATATGATACAAATAAAATGGTGTTAATGGATAATGAAATGGTTTTATGAGATGCTTAGAATAACAAATGTTATTATCCTAAACGTAATAAATGATGATGTATGTGATGCAATGGTATGTTAATGCAAAATGATATGCTGATGTGTAATGTGATGTGAATGTAAAAGTGGTGATATGATGTCATGATGTTATGCACGTATGTATGCATAATGAATTAAATGCTTATATACCTATTGTTTATGATTATGTGAAAAATGATTATGAAATGCTTCCACAGATGTTATGCGATGATTTATATGATAGATGGTAATATGAAATGGTTATGAAATGCAAATGAATGTTTATGCAATGATTGATATAATGCCATGAGATGCAATGTAATGGGTGAAATTCAATGACATGGATGCACCTATTTATGAGAAATGTTTATGATAAAACTATTTATATGATGATGGATATGTGATGCGTATGTTTCCTATGTGATATGCTTATGCAATATGCTAATGGTTTGTGGATGCAGGATCAGTGGGGATGATGGTGATAATGATCCACTGTCATAGTACCTTGTTAGTGTGGTTAGTAAGAAAAGAAGTCATTTCAACAGGACACAAGATGATGCAAATACAAATGATGATGATGATGGTGATGATGATGATTACTTGTCGAGGAATTGGGATTTTCAAAGGGCCAGATTTTCTTATGTTTGATAACACACGTGGTATGATGCATCAAGGTATAAAAGACCAGGATGGCGTGGTACCTAGTGAGATGGAATTTGACTTGACAATTAGATAGGAGCATTCTTGTTCACACCTAACATACAGAAACCTTGCTAGGATGTACTTCAGAAGTTTCAAAAACCTCAAACCAAAACACGGAAAGGTAAACCTATCCCTACACTAGTCAACAAGTTGCCCTATACCTCTTCCATATGTATCTAACAAAGCAAGTATTTGCCGAGGTTATATTGCAAGAACGTCCAACAAGCATAGCAGAAAAAAGATAATGATCGTTGCCCCATTCCTATTTCTCTAAATCCTCTGTTTGGATATCATCGAGACGTCTTGGAATGAGCAAAAATAAGATAATTCAAAAGATAAAGACCAAGTAAACAAACAAACTGATGCTCTTCAATACCGCTAACAAAAAGAGGATGTGTTTTCTATGGATAAGAACCGAAACTTATTGCCAAAAGATAATGCCCATTGTAGGAAGGATTCATCCTAAGACATGTTCGTGGATGGCGGAACATCATTTGATTTATCCAAAGTGCTCTAAGAGATGATTGATATGGGACTGATTCAAATGATGAGTTACCAATACGAAGAGATGACCAATTTGCTTACGCACTGACTTAGACTTAAGACTTGACATTTGGAGTTTTACTTTTAACCTGCTATACTTGTTTCTAACTATTTCACCAAAGGTTGAGGGTGACGATCAGTTTATTATGAGTGATGCTTATTGCTGGTGTAAGTGAGATGAGGTGGATGGGTGTTTTTTCAAATATTTGGATTTTTTTGATGTTTTGCAATGTTTTGAGGTTGTTTTGGTATTTTTCAAGATTTTTGCAAATGTTTTGATTTTTGGATTTTTTGAATGTTTTTGGGGTTTTCTGAGATTTTGACCAAGAAAATAACCTAAAGACCTATCCTAGGGGTCTTGAGGGCTGATCAACAGATGAGCTTTGCCTATGTTATATACGTAGAGACCACATAGTTCGAATGACAACCTGACCGATTTATAGATGATGATATACATGATGAGATGTCAGCATATTATGAGGGAATCCTATAGGACTGACCTAAATGTCTCGGGGGACGATCAAAGATCAACCTTGCCTACGTTCAAGCTTAGAGACCATGTAGTTCGACAAGACGACTCTGTTTTTGACTTTTTGAATGAATTTTATGAATATTTTTTGGATTTTGATGATGTTTTGATGTTTTTGGATTTTCTGATTTTCTAATGTTTTTGGATTTTCTGATTTGAGGACTTTAAGAATATACACGAATCTGATCCAATAAGAACATGCCCCCAGTGTGATACAATAGACTACCCTGATAAAGGTAGGACAAACTGACCTTGAGGATGGGCCAAATAGTACTAGGATGGATCATGATAAGAAAATAGGACAAAGCTAAGGTGCAAATGCGAGTGGATGAGTGATGGATGAAGACCTGAATGTGATGAATGATGGAAGTGAAATGAATGGATGATGTCGAACAAGCTGTAAAGATCCAGGTGGATGGAAATTGCTTATTTACACAAGGTGCCTGTTTGCCAGGTTTTCACTGAGGTACTTGCCCAAAGTGCCACCAAAGTGGTTTTCACTAGAGGACAATTTTTTTCTTTACTATTTTCAATCCTTTTTCTATTTTTTTTTTGGATTTTTTTTTTGTTGTCACTAAGACACTTGTTTGCTAGGTTTTCGCCTAAGTAACCATTTTTTCAGGACTTTTTCTAATTTTTTGGATTTTTTTGGTTCTATACCTTGAAAGATTTAGGCATAAAACTTTTTGAGATGAGCATTATTCATGAACTCCTGCAAAGGTTCCCCTTCGGGTGTTGATAACTGATATGTCCCTGATTTGTAACTTGTTGTGATGAAAAAAGGTCCTAACCAATTAGGTTCGAACTTGCCTTTGCTACTTGGGTTTGGGACATTATTTTGATTTTCTTTTAAGACTAGTTCTCCGACTTGGAAATTCCTGCTTCTAATTTTTTTGTTGTAGCTTCGTTTGAATGTATTCTTATAGACTTGTAAATGATTCAAAGCATCTGTGCATCTCTCATCTAGTAACTCCAGCTCATTTAGTCTTGATACCCGATATTCTTCATCTGTGATGAGGTTTTGCAGTGATATCCTAAGGGATGGGAGCTCGATCTCAATGGGGAGTATGACTTTTGATCCGTAGACCAAGGAGAATGGGGTGGCATCGGTGGGTGTACGGATGCTGGTTCGATAAGCCCAGAGGGTAGGATTAAGCTGTAGATGCCAATCACGACTTGCGTCATTGACTATTTTCTTAAGGATTTTCAAAATGGTTTTTTTTGTAGTTTCTGCTTGGCCATTGCCTTGGGGATAATACGGGGTGGAGAAGCGATGTTGGATTTTGAATTTCTCACACAAGTCATGAACATCCTAATTTTTGAACGGTGTCCCATTATCTGAGATAATGGCTTGTGGAACACCATAGTGGCAAATGAGATAGTTTAGAATGAACTTGGAAATCTACTTGCTAGTTATGTATGTCATGGGTATGGCCTCCACCCACTTAGTGAAGTACTATGTTGCGGTTATGATGAATTTGTGGCCATTAGATGAGGTCAGATTTATCTTTCCAATGAGATCGAGGCCCCACTGTGAAAAGGTCCATGGTGTGACAATGGGGTGAAGCTCTTGAGCTAGAGCATGGATGAGGTCCCCATGCTGCTGACATTGAAAACACCTTTTAGCATGATTATGTGCTTCTCTTTCTATTGTGGGCCAATAATACCCCATCCTCATCAGTTTCTTGGCTATGGTCATTAAACTCGAGTGTGAACCATAGATACCATTGTGTACTTCAGTTAGAGCTATTAATGCCTCCTCAACATTTAGGCAGCATAGCAAGGTACCTTTTATGCTTCTACGGTATAAGGTATCACCTAGGATGACAAATCTGGATGCCTTTTGACAAAAGTTCATTTTAGGTTTGATGGGAGGTCAATGGATATGACTTCTATGTGAAGATATGTGTAGATTTCATGGTACCAAGGATCACCAGGACCAACAATTTTACACACAAATTTTGATTCTGGTACCTCGAATGCGGGAACGAGAAGTTGCTCAATCAAGAATTCATATTTTGGAACATTGTTGGGGATATTCAGTAGGGATCCCATTGTTGCCATAGCGTATGTTGCTCTATTGTTGGTTCTAGGAATCTGCTCAAATGTTATTTCTATAAAAGATTCTTTGAGAGTCTCCACCAATTTCTTGTATGGAGTGAGCTTATCATCCTTGGTCTGATATTCATTATTGACTTGATTTATGATCAACTGAGAGTCTCTGTAGACTTTTAGAGCTATGATATTCCATTGCACCGCTATCCTAAGACCTATGGTTAAGGCCTCATATTCTGCAATATTATTTGTGCAAGGAAATGCCAATTTGTATGACCTTGGTATGCAATCCCCTTGTGGGGTGATGAAGAAGACACTGGCTCCTAATCCATTTTGTGTGTATGAGCCATCAAAGTATAGTTTCCAGTGATCAACTACGTTGATCTTAAAAATACATTCATCTGGAAACTCTGAGACAAGAGGATTCTTAGAATAAATAGGTGCTTTTGCTAGTTGATCTGCAATAACTTGTCCCTTAATGGATTTTCTCTCCACATACTCGATTTCATATTCTGATAATATCATTACCCATTTTTCCATTCTTCCCATGAGCATTGCCTTTGATAGTAGATACTTGAGGGGATCAATTTTGGCGATGAGGTTTATCTTGTGTGCCAACATGTAATGTCTGAATTTTTGTGATGCGAACACTACTGCGAGGCATGCTTTCTCGATGAATGAGTATTTTAGCTCATGACCAACCATTGTCCTACTGATATAGTAGATAGCCCTCTCCATTCTGTTTTCATCATTCTGAGCCAAGAGAGCCCCAAAGGCAATTGCTATTGCTGACACGTATAAGATCAATGGTTTATTTGGGATGGGTGGCATTAAGATAGGTGGTGTCAACAGATATTCCTTGATTTTTTTAAATGCCTTTTCGCATTTTGTATCCCATTTGTACGCTACTCCCTTGTGGAGTAGGTGAGAATATGGATTCTACTTGTCTGCTAGTTTTGCTATGAATCGTGGGATGGATTGAAGTCTGCCTTGAAGACCTCTCAGTTGTTTTAATGTCTTTGGTGCTTCCATCTCGAGGATTTCTTTTACTTTTGCTAGATCCACCTCGACACCCCTCATTGATACTATATATCCTAGTAGTTTACCTGATTGTACGCCGAAGACGCACTTCTTGGGATTTAGTCTGAATTTGTATTCCTCGAGTTTGTCAAAGATAGCACTTAAGGTTGCTATGTGATCTTTTCCTTTTCTTGATTTTTCTAGGATGTCGTCGACGTAGTCTTCAACTGTTTTGTGAATCATGTCATGGAAGATCAATGTCATGACCCTTTGATATTGTAGACATAAAAAATATACTGATTGAGATCATGCATCAGATCCTAACATACTAACATCATTCTTCCTAAATCATTCCTCGGTCTAACCATTTAATCAAATTCCCTTATCTGATTAAATTCATCAGTATTCATCTCTTAATTAAATAAATCATTTTATCTGATTAAGTCACTCTCTCTTGTTAATTAAATCAACCCATCTAATCTAATTATCCCTATTTAATTAAATAATCAATTTATTTGATTAAAATCTCTAAAGTCTATCCATTAAATTAAATAAATTAAAACCTTATTTGGTTTAATCTAACAACATCCCTTTTAATTAAATAAATTAAAATATTTATTTATTTAGCCTCTTATCATATTCCTCTCTTATCTGATTTAAATAAATCCATAAATTTGAGCCAAATAAGTCACATCATCTAATCTCCTGTTAAATTAATTAACCCTTGATTAATTTAACCTCATCTCATGTCACATCCTCTAGATAATGCAAGTTGCACATGAAAATAGATTTAATTCATTTATTAAATCCCTATTTTCCTCACATGGCATCTTTTGGAATATTCTCAATTTGAATTCAAAAATTCCAAGTCAACATGTACATCCAACAAGGTATTTAAAAACTCTTACATGTCCTTTTCCTTGAGCCAAGTGGCATTTATTACATTTTCCCTTCCCTCTTACATTTTATTTCAACAAATTTGAATTTAAAATATTGGAATTTATTGGCACACACCCCAAATCTTGCACAACCATCATCCATTCATAGCTTGACAAGTGGCACCATATCATTGGATGAATGTTAGTCCCACATTGCTCAAATTTAGGCATTCATCCATCTTGAAATCCTATAAATGAAGAGCTCCTCTCCTCATTTCATCATCCACAATCCAAGTAAAGTTATCATGCTAAAATACTTACTCACTTCCATCCATCATTTGAATTCTTAGCTAGGCTTTTGACAGATTTGGCTTGGAGTTCTCATCTTTTCATCAAAAGTGGATCAACAATCTCTTCAACATTCAAATCTTGCATCATAGGAATTGGGAAAGGGCCAATTTTCACATCAAATTGGCAACAATTCCCCCATGGGATCAAGCGTTTGCTATTTGAAATAGGATTGAATCTAGTTTCTATCATTTTCTTTGTGTTCTTGCTTATTTTCATTCCTAGTTTGATTTGTAAATGGATTTCATGGGGAATCCTTCTTTTAGCTTGTAATTCCTTGTCTAACTTGTTTATTCATGTTGTTTTGCAGGTACTAGGAAAAGGGTTCGCACATTTGGCGCTAGAAGGAGGGCTTGACATCAACATTTCTAACATTTCCTCAAAATTTCCACGTTTTCTTGATACAGGAAATTTCAACGCGGGCTCGCCAGCATCATTGTTTTAGCACTGCGGGCTCATCAACGTCACTATTTTAGCACTACGGGCTTGTCAGCATCGCGGTTTTAGCACCGCTGGGTTCATCCCCCCAAAAAATTCAAATCCTAAACTCTGCCACTAGACTCACCAATCTGCATCAGTTTTAAGAAATTCTAAACTCTGACGCTTTCAAAAATTGTGACGCTGGGCGAAAAGAGCAACGTGACTGGTAAAGCGACACTATAATAGCGATGCCTTCATGAGTTGCAACGGTGGAAGATAGTAAAACAGAGAAATTTAATTTTTATCATGTGCTTTAATTTATGATTGCTTCTCCCTCTATTTTCTGCTTTTTAAATTTCTTTGTTTTCCAGAATCTAACTGTTTTTCTCCTTTGTAGGTTGGAAATCGAAAACTAAGGGAAGAGGAGCATGGTGATGATATTTTGTCCAATTAAAGTGTTTTTAAACACTTAAGCATTTGTTTAACACTTCCTTTGGAATTTTGTCATCTTTTCATCTTTAGAACACTAGCTTTCATTTGGGCTTAAAAAGAACTTTTCAATTCCATTTTCTTGCAAAGGTTAAAATGAACAATAGGACCAACAACTTACTAGATTTCGTTTATCGGATTAACAAATTGAGCAAATGTCTTTCACTTGTGATTTGGTGCTCTAAAACGAACTCACATATTGCTTTGAGGATTTAAAAAGAACAAGTGTAGTTGTGTTTTTCGTGAGGGCTTACTTAGACTAAAGCCATTGGAAAAGGACGTATGCATTTCTCTCGCACTTTATGGCGATCTTGAGAATCAAAAGGTCTTTTCCATGACTTTGGCTTAAGACAAAGAAATCACCTCCACACTTCGATTTGGGCTTAAAATTGAACAAACTATTGTGCAAGTGTGAGTGGGGACTTTGTTGCGTACATTCTCTCTCCTTGTTGCCAACAAGGATTGATCGAGTTGTGAATATTGTTGTTCATTCGCTTTTGTTTATCCTAGAGGGCCTGCCTTGGGGAAAAAGTAATCACCCAAGGGAACGACTCAACGGGTAACACTCTAAAGCCAAGAGTATTTTCAGCCGGGATATAAATGTGGATATTGGAAGAAACGCCAATATCACGTGGTTGACTTCGACAAGATGGATCCGAAAGGGGACTCTTGCCACGTTGGGTCAACTCCTATGGACGGGAAGTCCTTACTAAAACTCATGCTAGAATTTTCCAAAATCCTTTTATCTATTTGTTGGTGCAAGAATGGTCGTTTTGAAGCCGCCCCACACTTTTACGGTCTTCTAGTAGAAATGGAAAACATACGATGGGAGTTTCATGGGTGTTGATGCTTGGCTGCCCTGTATAAGTGAGTGTTGTGGAGGGGAGCCAGTGGGGTCAAGCATCTAACCATTCACTAGAGATAAGTGTAGCTAGACTTGTCCAAGTGGGAATCCAACAAATATTGTCTTACACATCCATAGGATTGTACTTGTTCTTGGGTTATAAAATGCATTGCTTGATTGAAAACATCTAAAAAATAAACACTTAACATCATCCAAATTTCAAACCTGTTTGAGGACAAATATAATTGACTCGATCCATATGTTATTGCTTTCCCTTGGGATTCACGTCCTTAGAGGTTTCTAAGCATTGGATTATATCTCAATTTGTCTTCTTAAGTTAACAATAGGAAACTCTTGCCTTAAGTTCATTAAATTTCCACATAATATATCTTGTGGGGTTTAAAGAAATTAAGACATTGGACATCTTAGTTTGAAAACCTAATTGAGGAAAATGCTTTTGGTAAAATAAGGACATTAAGCAAATTTAAGCAAAATGAACTTTCATATGTGTTGAATACTCCAAATCCCAAAGAAAAAAATCATTGATTGGAAATCCGAAAATGAATGTTCAAATGAAATCATTTCTTTGTTACAAAGGTCTTTAGGAAGCATTTTCATGCTCTTCAATACCTAGATCTAGGAAAACAAAGTGTGCTTTTTTAGATTCACACAAGGATCAAAACAAATCAAAACTCTTTCATCCATACTTCAAAACATCAAACATCAAATCCATCTCACCATCACCTTTTGAACAATCTTAAAATAATCCTTGATACTAGGCTTTTTGGAAAAATCAAAAAAATCATCCAAAACATCAAGAATATATCCTTGAAAACATCAATCAAAATCACTTTTGGCTAGGTATGTGTAAATGCATCCTTTTGCATATACTTAGTCAAAATTATCAAAAAAAAAAAAACATCTTGTTTAGCTTAGTGTATGTATATGAATCCTTCTTCATATGCTTAGTAAAAACAAATCATCTTGTTTGAATAGGTGTGGATAGATGCATCCTTCTCCTCACACATATTCAAATATATCCCTTAGATCATTATCAAACATCTTAGGGTCCTTTTGTTCAAAGTCAAAGTCAAAATCAAAGTCAAGGACAAAACCCCAAAAATCTAAAATCCAATCAAATCAAAGCCCTAAAAAGCCTAGTGTCTCATTCAATATTTATCAAAATCCAAAACATCCATATCATCCACCCCTAACATCATCATCATATCATCATCACCTTTGATCCTCAAGAGCATCCTAAAAACTTTATACTTTGGGACATAAAATAGAGATCATTCGAAAGAATCAAGAGGTTCATCTCCCATATTCTTGAAGACTGATCCTTGTTTTATGGTTCAAACAAGATCTCAATACAAGAAGAGTATGGAAGCCAACAAGGAAACACCCACTTCAAGCGATCTTAGCCAAACCAACGCAGAAATAAATCTAGCAGAATCAAGCAATCCATTGACCCTCTCATCATCCCATAATCCGCAAGAAGAAAATCAAGGAGAGGACCTCACTTTTGGAATGTCTTGCAAAGAAATGACAGAAATGATCCAAAATCTAGACAACCATAGAATCATCAACATCATGATGAGATTTAACCCTTCGTTGTACATTATTGAACTAGCAAAACAAGGGGCCAAGTTGCCTTCAGATTTTGATGTGAGCACTATAGTAGAGACATCTTTTCCACCAATCTCATCCACCATCCCTATTTCATCTACACCTCCATCTCAAAACATCATGCAAAACATCCTGCAACTCACAACATCATTTGCTCCAACTCAACCCAACGTTAACAAGGGAAATGCATTTCTCAATGCTCTTTAATCTCATCCCCTTGTGAATAAACAAAACTTGGACGCAAACACCACATTGGAACAAAACATCCCCCAAAATACTTTGCACAAAAATGTTCCTCTCACCTTACACTATGACCCATCATCAACATTTTTTCATGGAGCACCACAAACACCTCTTCTCACAGATTCACAAGAAGAGGGAGATATGTTCAAACCAGGGGGCATATTCGACACCACACAACAACTAATGCCCCTTACATTTCCACCTATCCCACCATTGTCATTATCATCCACACCACTCCTTGGTTTGGGGTTGCCCCCCTACCAAGTATCAATCAAACCGCTATCCCAACCATCAATCAAAGCATCACACCAAACGTTCAAAATTTATCATTGATATTGCACCAACAAACGATAAATATACAAGCAATGGCAACATCATCACAAAGTATGATCTCACAAGGACCAAACACATCAATACCATTATCCAACACACAAAACATCAACACAACATCATCATCTACCATCATTCCAAATCCACCACCACCTCCACCACCACCAATGTTCACCACATCAAACTAATTTGATGCAACATTACAAGCCGCTTTTCAAAGAGGATACCAACAAGTGCAAAAAAAAAATCCATGCAACAAGCTGCTCAAGCTACACAAGTTGCACAAGCCGTATTACAAGCGCAACAAAAAAAACAAGCCCAAGCTTTATTGCAATAGCAACAACAACAAGCTGCCCAAGCTACACAAGCATTGGAAGCACAAAGGGTCGCTCAAGCATAACTATTATCACAGCAACAAGCCGCACAAGCGCAAGTAGCACAATTGCAAGCCCAAGCTCAAGCGCAATCTCAATATCAAGCACAATCACAACTTCTTGCACAAGTAGTGCAATTGAAAGCATATCAGCAAGCATTAAAGCAATACGAAGAGCAACAAGAAGTAGCAGAATTGGCAGCCCAACAACAAGCATTGTGGGAACAACAACAAGCATCATTGGAACAACAAGCGCAACAACAAGCACAAATCCTAGCGAAACAACAACAAGATCAACAACAAGCATTATTTATCCAAAAGCAAGTAGAAGCCTACTTCGCTCACCAGAACACACAGATACCATCAAACAATGCACCAAACACCACATCCACCCAACTGGCGATTGGAACATCTTAAAACACCTTCATCCCACCCCCTGATTTGCAAAATGATGTGATGACACAACTCAGGTTGCTCTCGCAACAAGTGCTCGACCTTCAGTCAGGGCGAACAACCAAAACACCAAGCAACTTGTGTCCCTATCCATTTGATAGGAGCTTAGAGATGAAACCATTCCCCAAGAGATTTGAGATCCCTAAATTTGACAAATATTGAGGGATGGGAAACCCTGAAGATCACATCAGGAAATTCCAGGTTCATTGTATTGAGGTTGCATACGATGATACTTATCTAATGCGACTATTTCCTAGAAGCTTGGTAGGTCCCACTATAGAATGGTTCTCTCGCTTACCTTCAGGCATTAGAACATTCCAGGAAATCAAAGATGAATTCATCAGGAACTACACATGTAACATCGCAATGGATGTCAGTCTCGAAGAATTATACACTCTAAAACAAGGAAAGAATGAATCTTTTGCTTCATTCCTTCAACGATGGTGATCCAAGGCCAATAAGAGAAAGTGGACCATGCCAAAAGAACAACAAGTCTGCACCATCATAGCCAACCTTGAAATTCACTTGTCATTTCATCTCAAGCTTCAGGGAATCACCATATATGATCAATTAATTTACAAGGCGCTTAGCATCGAAAGAGCCCTTGTGACTCAACCCATGGAATCAACATCATACCATGAACAACAAAACAACCGCCCATAATCCAATTACAATGATAAACCTCACACATGGGAAAGGAACAAGAACATTACTAATGATGGTGTCGTAGATGCTAAGGTGGTCATTAGTGGCCCACGCCAAAATACACCCACATAGCAAAACCAAACACAACACCAAAACACTCATCACACAACATATCAACCCAACAACAATCCAACCATCAATAACCTCAATGATCAAAGAGGACCACCCCAATGCAAAAGCTATCCCAAACGAAAATACACCATTTTGGGAGAACCATTGGAGGACATAATGAAAAAAATGATCGACAAAAAACTTATCAAGCCTCCTACATTTGAAAATTATCAAGAACATGATGTCAAACCTCCGTGGTATAACGAAAATCAGCTTTGCGAATTTCACAAAATCAAAGGCCACACCACAAATAGCTGCATGAGACTCAAAAAAATTATCCAAGATCTCATCTAAAAGAAAATCATAAACGTGGAACAACCTACGGGAAATCAGGATCTTAAAATCTACACGAATTTGATGCCAAATAATGGCAACAAAGGCAATAAAAATGATAAAGGGAAGGGCAGTGTAAATCATGTATATGAAATAGTCATTGGCTCCTTAAATGAAGACTACATGGTCATCACCATAAAGGGCGCCCATGCTGAAGATTGTGGAGTCACCACAAGAGGGGGCAAAGTCACCATTGCAGGATCATCCCAACCAAACAAAATTGCTTCATCCAGAGCTGTTCAACATAGCTACAATGTTGTAGAACAACTCAAGAGAATTCCAAAACACATCTCTATCATGGAGTTGTTAAAAATCTCATCAGTGCATAAAAATATTCTCAAGGAAGCATTAGCCTCATCCACTATCCTCGCAGATCTTGATGCGAACCAATTCCAAGCTATGGTCAGAAATATCATAACACCCAATCTCCTTACATTCTCTAATCAAGATTTCCTAGCCCAACCATCTCACAACCATGCACTTCACTTCGAAGCCATTGTAAACAAGAGAAAAATCAAAAGAGTCTTGGTGGATGGAGGTGCAGGCTTGAACATATGTTCCTTAAGCCTCATAAAACAGTTGAAAATATCAGAAGATTCCATAGACAAAGGGAAAGGCATCACGATTAGAGCATATGATGACCAAGAAAGAGTGTCTCAGGGCATAATTAAACTCCCTATTCAAGTATGGCCAATGCTCATGGAAGCCACATGTCAGGTCTTGGACCTCGAGTTGCCATACAATATCCTCCTGGGCCGTCCATGGATCCATGCGATGAAAGCCGTAGCATCAACCTTTCACCAATGTGTGAAATTTACACATAATGGACAAGAGGTTATTGTCCATGGAGATCCTGAACCATTCTCATACTGCAAGAATCTTGAAGCCAAATATTAAAAAATCCCCCAAGTGCCAAAAAATGATGAGGGCCCATCCACATCATACATCGATCCCGCCACCCTCATATCCACTTCTGAGATAGAGACACCCGCCATTCCTGCCATCTCTGACATAAAGCTCATCATCCAAGAGGATAGTTGTGGAGGTTACAGGCTCCCTAACAATGCTTTCGTGATAGGAGAGTTACCAAAATCTCCTAGATCACGGGGACACCCACAAGAAAACCAAGCTTCCACATTGCAAACATCTCCTGAAGACTATCCCGAATTCACAAGATGGGGAGACCTTGGCCATGAGGTCATTGAAGCAGATCCATCTCACTTGCTTTATCAAGATGAAAGACCGACACTAGAATTACCAATGGATGATACAAACAAAGGCCTACACATGATGCTTGCAATGGGCTACAACAGAAATCAAAGACTGGGACAAAATGACAATGGCCTCATAATACCTATCATGTCAAAGATGCAACCCATAACTAATCTTGGTCTTGGATGAACCCTTCCGAGAATAACCATACGTGGCCGAAGTCCTCCGGTTAGAATGGTTAGTATTTCTCCTCATCCGGTACTAGTGCAAGTACATTCACCAATAGTCACAGATAGAGACATGCATAATTTCATAACTGAGCCCTATATTAGTAGTGATGACGAGGATACCTTGATCAATCTACCTAGGTTATTCGAGGACACCACCCTTTTCATGATTAGTACCTTATCATTCGAATCCGATCATCAAAATCATGAGATCCACGTAGTCTACCCCCAATTGATCAACTATGACCAACGAGGACCGCCAGTTCTTGATACATTCAAAAATGATGAGGCGCTCTTAGAATTCATGGGATTAAAGGATAATATTCTAGATGGAGATCACAAGGCAGGGTTTCTAATGGAGTTGGACACACATGCCTATTATGGGGAAATGATTGAATCCTTCATTCGCAAAAGTGAGAAACTAAGAATCATGTCCAAGTCCTTGAGTGAAAACCACACTGTGGCACTGTGGACGTATCCCGAGGATGAAGGATTCAATCTTCCCTTAAGAGCTATTCATCAGGAGAAATCAGCAGTCTTGGCCGAAAAGTGCAATCCAGTCAACATAAGAATAGAGGGGACTTTGCATATCACATTCTATGCAGAATCACTATTAACATAAGAGAAAGAACTCCTAGCAGCATTCCTAAAGAAAAGACAAATAAACTTCGCATGGAGTTATGTCGATATGCCAGGGCTAGATCGAGAGATAGTGGTCCATCATTTAGCAGTATATCTAGAAGAAAAATTGGTCAAACAAAAGCTTCGAAAGATGTATCCTCAAATTGCTTTGTTAGTCAAAATGGAGCTCAAAAAGTTGTTAGATGCAGGATTTATCCGACCAATTGATTATCCAGAATGGGTGTCAAATTTAGTACCTGTTTCAAAACCTGATGGAGCCATTAGAATCTGTACGGACTTCAGAGATTTGAACAAGGCATGTCCCAAGGATGATTTCCTACTTCCCAACATCGACATGATAGTAGACATGATAGCAAGACATGAGATGCTATCACTAATGGATGGATTTTCAGGATACAACCAGATTATGATAGCAAAAGAAGATCAACACAAGATGGCTTTCACTTGTCCATGGGGGACCTACTGCTGGAACATGATGCCATTTGGCCTAAAGAATGTAGGAGCAACCTATCAAAGGGCCATGACACTAATAGTCCATGATATGATTCACAAAATAGTCGAAGACTATGTCGACGACATCCTAGCAAAGTCAAGAAAAAGACAAGATCACATAGCAACCCTAAGTGCTATCTTTGACAGATTGGAGGAATACAAAGTCAGACTAAACCCTAAGAAGTGCGTCTTTGGCGTATAATCAGGTAAATTGCTAGGATACATAGTCTCCATGAGGGGTATTGAGGTGGATCCGGCAAAAGTAAAAGCAATCCTCAAGATGGAGGCACCAAAGACATTAAAACAACTGAGAGGCCTCCAGGGCCAACTTCAATCCATCTGATGGTTCATAGCACAATTGGTAGACAAACAGAACCCATATTCGCACCTACTCCACAAGGGGGTAGTATACAAATGGGATACAAAGTGCAAAGAGGCATTTAAAAAAATCAAGGAATATCTACTGACACCACCAGTGTTAATGCCACCTATCCCGAGAAAACCATTGATCTTATATGTGTCAGCAACAGCAGCAGCCCTTGGAGCTCTTCTTGCTCAATATAATGAAAATAGAACAGAGAGGGTTATCTACTATATCAGTAGAACAATGGTCGATCATGAGCTAAATAACTCCTTCATCGAGAAAGCTTGCCTTGCAGTAGTTTTTTCATCCCAAAAATTCAGACACTACATGTTGGCACACAAGATCAAGCTCATCGTGAAAATTGATCCCCTCAAGTATCTCCTATCAAAGGCAATGCTCACAGGCAGAATGGAAAAATGGGTAATGATACTGTCCGAGTATGACATCGAGTATGTAGAGTGGAAAGCCATTAATGGACAAGTTATTATAGATCAACTAGCAGAAGCATCCATTTAGTCTGAGAACCCTCTTGTCTTAGAATTCCCAGATGAATCCATTTTTAACCTCAACATCGCTGATCAATGGAAACTATACTTCAACGGCTCATATACACAACACGGATCATGAGCTAGTGTCTTCTTCATCACTCCACAGGGGGACTACATACCAAGGTCATACAAATTATCATTTCCTTTGAACAAATAACATAGCAGAGTACAAGGCTTTGACTATAGGTCTTTGAATAGCAGTACAATGGAATATCATAGCTCTAAAGGTGTACGGGGACTCTCAATTGATCATAAATTAGGTCAATAATGAATATCAGACTAAGGATGAAAATCTCACTCCATACAAGAAATTGGTGGAGACACTAAGAGAATCTTTCATTGACATAACATTTGAGCAAATTCGAAGAACCAACAATAGAGCAACAGACGCCATGGCTACAATTAGGTCTCTATTAGACATCCCTCATAATGTGCCAAAATATGAATTTATGATCGAGCAGCTTCTCATTCCTGCATTCGAGGTACCAAAATCAGAATATGTATGTGAAATCATTGGTCCTGGCGATCCTTTGTATCACAACATCTATACATACCTTCACATAGGAGTCATACCTGATGACCTCCCATCAAACCTAAAATGAACCTTTGTCAAAAAGGCATCTAGATTTGTCATCCTAGGTGATACCTTATACCATAGAAGTAGAAAAGGTACCTTGCTACGCTGCCTAAATGTTGAAGAGGCATTAATCGCTCTAACTGAGGTTCATAACGGTATTTGTGGCTCACACTTGAGTGGAATGACCATTGCCAAGAAATTGCTGAGGCTGGGGTATTACTGGCCCACAATGAAAAGAGAAGCACATGATCATGCTAAAAGGTGTTTACAATCTCAGCAACATGGGGATCTCATCCATGCTCCAGCTGAAGAGCTTCACCCCATCGTCACACCATGGCCCTTCTCACAATGGGGACTTGATCTCATTGGAAAAATCACACCCACCTCATCCAATGGCCACAAGTTCATCCTCACTGCAACTGAGTACTTCACTAAGTAGGTGGAAGCCATACCCATGACATATATCACTAGGAAACAGATCTCAAAATTCATCCTGAACTATCTCATCTGTCATTATGGTGTCCCACAAGCCATTATCTCAGATAATGGGACACCCTTCAAGAACTAGGAGGTTCGTGACTTGTGTGAGAAATTCAAAATCTAGCATCGCTTCTCCACCCCATACTATCCCCAAGGCAATGGCCAAGCAGAAGCTATGAACAAAACCATCTTCAAAATCCTCAAGAAAATAGTCAATAGCGTAGGTTGTGACTGGCACTTGCAGCTTAATCCCGCCCTTGGGCTTATCGAACCAGCATCTACACACCCACCGGTGCCACCCTATTCTCCTTGGTCTACAGATCAGAAGCCATACTCCCCATTGAGATCAAGCTCCCATCCCTTAGACTATCATTGCAAAATCTCATCACTGATGAGGACTATCGGGCATCAAGATTAAATGAGTTGGATCTACTGGATGAGAGACGCATAGATGCTTTGAATCATCTGCAAGTCTATCAAAATAGACTCAAACGAAGCTACAACAAAAAGATCAGAAGTAGGACTTTCCAAGTCAGAGAATTGGTCTTAAGAGAAAATTAGAAGAATGTCCCAAATCCCAGCAGCAAAGGCAAGTTTGAACCCAATTGGTTAGGGCCTTTCATTGTCACAACAAGCTATAAATTAGGGGCATATTAGCTATCAACACCTGAAGGGGAACCTCTGCAGAAGCCCATGAATAGCTCCCATCTCAAAAAGTTTTATGCCTAATTCTTCCAGGTATAAAAGTCCTGAAAAAATGGTTACTTTGGAAAAAACCTGGCAAACAGGTGTCTTGGTGACAAAAAATGAGAGCAAGAAAAGTCCAAAAAAATTAGAAAAATGATCAAAAAATCATCCTATAGTGAAAACCACTTTCGTGGCACTTTGGGCAAGTACCTTGGTGAAAACCTGGCAAACAGGCACCTTGCGTATATAAGCATTGTTCATCCACTAGGATCTTTATGACTTGATCTGCATCATCCATCCATTTTGCTTCCATCATCCATCGCATTCAGGTCCGTATCCATCACACATCCACTTGCATTCGCACCATAGCTTGGTCCTATGTTCATATCATGATCCCTCCTAGTACTACTACTACTAAGCCCATCCTCAAGTTCAGTTTGTTCTGCCTTTATCAGAGTATTCTATTGCATCACGTTGGGGGCATGTTCTCATCGGGTCAGATTCATGTATGATCTTAAAGTCCTAAAATCAAAAAATCCAAAAACATTCAAAACATATCAAAATCCAAAAACAGGTCAAAAAGTCATTCAAAAAGCCAAAAATAAGTTTGTCTTGTCGAACTACGTTGTCTCTAAGCTTAAACATAGCCAAGGTTGATCTTTGATCATCCCCCGAGACATTTAGGTCAGTCCTTTAGGAGTCCGTCATAATAAACTGACATTTCATCATGTATATCGCCATCTGTAAATCAGTCAAGTCATTAGTCAAACTACGTGGTCTCTACGTATATAACGTAGGCAAGGCTAGTTTGTTGACTAGCCCTAGAGACCCCTAGGATGGGTCTGTAGGTTAGTCTCTTGGTCAAATCTCAAAAAAATCCCAAAAACATTTAAAAAATCTTGAAAAACAGCCTCGAAACATTTCAAAATGTCAAAAACATCCAAATATTTGAAAAAAATCCATTCGCCTCATCTCGCGTGCACCCACAATAAGCACTATCCATAATTAACTGATCATCATCATCAACCTTTAGTGAAACAGTCAGAAATAAGCCTAGCAGTCTAAAAGTAGAACTCCAAACGTCAAGTCTTAAGTCTAAGTCAGTACGTAAACAAATTGGTTATCTCTTCATATCGGTAACACATCATCTGAAATGGTCTCATATCAATCATCCCTTATAAACGAAACGATGTGTTGCCATCCACTAACATGTCCTAGGATGAATCCTTCCTACAATGGGCATTATCTTTTGGCAATAAGTTTCGCTTATCATCCTTAGAAAACACATCCTTTGCTGTTAGCGGTATTTAAGAGAATTAGTCTGTTTATTTACTTGGTCTTTATCTTTTGACTTATCTTATTTTGCACTCATTCCAAGGACATCTCGATGATATCCCAAAATAGGGGATTTAGAGAAATAGGAATGGGGCAATGATCATTATCTTTTGTCTGCTGTGCTTGTTGGACATTCTTCTAATATAACCTCGGCGAATACTTGCTTTGTTAGGGTGTATGGAAGAGGTCTAGGGCAACTTGTTGACTATTACAAGGATGGGTTTACCTTTCTGTGTTTTGGTTCGAGGTGTCTGAAACTTCTAAAATACATCCTAGCAAGGTTTCTGTATGTCAGGTGTGAACAAGAATACTGCTACCTGATTGTCGAGTCAAAGTCCATCACACTAAGTACCAAACCATCTTGGTTGTCTATAACTTGATGCATCGTACCACGTGTGTTATCAAACATAAGAAAATATGGCCCTTTGAAAAAAACCAATTCCTCAGCAGGTAATCATCATCATCATCTACATTTGTGTTATCTTGCGTCTTGTTGAAATGACTTCTTTTTTTCTTACTAACCACACTAACCAGGTACTATGACAATTGCTCATCATCACCATCACTGTGATTGATCCTGCATCCAAAAATCATTAGCATATTGCATAACATATCATATAGGAAACATACACATTGCATTTTAAATAGGTGCATTCATGTCATTACATTTCACCCATTACGTGGCATCTCATAATCATAAACAATAGGAACATAAGCATTAATTCATTAGGCATACATATCATCGCATTAACATATCATTGCATCACATACATCATCATTTAGGATAATAACATTTGTTAGTCTAAGTATCTCATACCATCATTTCATTTGCATCATATCAGGGCCATCCCATCATATCATATCCATCCATAAATCATCTCATATATAAGAATTTTTTCACATCATTGCATATACCATAAATCAAATCATTTCACATATCACATCAGCATAAAATAAATCATTATATAGATAACATCATTGCACATCATTTCATCACATACATCATTAGAAATAAATGCATCCATAAACATCATTGCAAAGCATATAGAAATAAACCATCCATAAATAAAAGTACACAATACATCTCATCAAAATCGGCTCATATATCATATCATCAATGTCACTGTCATAGTACAAAAGAATAATAATCAGATCACTGTACATATATGTCAATCAGTACAAAATTCCCATCAGGCTATCAAAATGAGCGCATAAAGCACAAAAGGTACATCATAGAATCTAGATCAAGCCCAATCTTTGTGGATGCTACCCTCGCCCCTATCACTGTGACCCTTTGGTGGTCTCTGACTGACCCACTCTGAGTACTCGGGAACCCAATCTGCTCTAGGTACATGGTCATGGTAGGCCCGACAGTAATACTCTATCTCTTAGATAGCCTCTCTATAAGATCGGACTGGCACTGTACCCTGGGAGGAGGCTGTGGCTATCATGCTCTCAATCTGCTGTCTGCGGCCTAGCTCTATAGTTGCATGTAGCTCTGCAACCTGTCTCTACTGCATAGCCTAATCCATCTCTGCTCTAAGTTGCTCCCTCTCGGCCCGTGCCTAGTCTCTCTCGGCCGTCACTACCTATACCTATGCTTGTAACTGCAAAATCAAGGCATCTCGTGTGTTTTCCTGCCCTACTAGCTGTGCCCGTGGCTGTGCATGAACCTGACCTTCACCCTTAGCTCATGGTGGTGGGACTGGCAGATCCTGCTGCTGGTCCTTCATGGGGAAATCCTCATGACTTGGTGGATCCTATTGGATCTCAATCCTCAGTCCTTGCCCTTGTCCTTGTCCTCTACCCCTGCCTCTGACCTTGTATGCCTCTGGATCCTCACCTGGAACAGTCAACCGAAGAGGAGGTCTGAACCAGTCTTTGTAGGCCTGTGTGGTGCCCGGATCTGCCATACCCTGATTGTAAGCCCAAGGCCAAACCAACAAGTGTCAAAAGCTGTCAATTGCCTCTGATGTAGGAATACCAAGGCCCCATGACACCTGTGTCATGCTACGTGCAAAAACAACCACGTAACCGTCATCTGGCCGATCCTGTGGCTCCCCAAACTGACGTTGTACATGCTCAGGTAGGTATCTCTCTATCATAGTGTGCTCCCACCCCTGCATGTATTAGTCCTGGCGGTAGTAGAAGAGCTAGTCTGCATCATCAGCCCATCTAGGCTGACCGAGGTATGGTCTCCAAGTGAACACAAGAATCTCATCTATGACCTGCCTCCAGTAGGGGATCCCATGCTCTCCAGTGTGTGTGAAGGACACACCACCTATGTATTGTGTCACCAGGGCATCCTCTGCTCCCATCAGAACCGGAATGACCCATGGACGTAGCACAAAAATGTGCTCCCATGCCCAAACATGTAGAAGTGTCACCCCAACTCCCAACGCTCTGCCATCCATGTACGCATACTCGTGCAAATCTCTATAAAGTGAAGCCAAAAATACAGGCCCCCATGCGAACTGAATTGGCCTGTCCTAAACCATCCTCTCCTAGCAGTATCCCCATCCAGGATTGAAATACTGCCCTCATCTGTCTGGGGCAACCAAGCTTGAAATGATCATCGCAACAGCCCAGTGGAAGGGAGGTGCTATAACTCTATACCTCTCCAGCTCGATCTGGCCCTCACAGTAAATGATATCTCGAGTGGCGAGGACTTGGGTACAGTACTCGTGACCCTCCTCCATATTGTAGATCACCCAGTGGCCACGAATGGGTAGTCGTAGTATCCATCAGATGTCCTCCAATGTGACGGTCGCCTCACCAGTGAGAAGATGAAATGATGACATCTCGCTGTGCCACTGCTCCGCCAACGCTGACAACATCCCGAGGTGTGTGCGCACGAGCACTGCATAAGCAATGTGCCATAGTCCTCCAACCACCAGCCGATCCTAGTCTCTATCACTAAAGTCCCATAGGATGCTCGCCAAATTCTGTGACTGGTGCTCCCGAGAGTAGAGCTCCCTAGGCCCGTCCTACATCATGCAAAATTGGCATGTTAATTTTTTTTGGAAAATTCCTAACGTAATGCCTCAAACTTGTTCCCAGCAGCACACTTTGTGAAGGCGTCGCAGTTTGAGTTTTCTCAAACTCTGACGTTGGACCCAGAATTTCACCAAATAGTGCTGTCACGGCAAACTTTAACCCCCAGCGTCGCAGTTTTCATGAAAAAAGCACCACCATGGCGCACTTTTCCAAACTGGCCCGCCGAGTCCGAGCTGAGCCCGAGCCCAGCGGTGGAGTTTTTATAGTCCAAATTGCACCACTTCATCGCTAAATAGCACCACTATGGCACAAAATGGCTAGAAACAGTGCACTTTAAACACTGAGTGGCGCTATAATGGCGCCGCTGGAGGCGAGCTCTCCTTAAAACATGTAATAAATGTGCTAAAACAGAAAAATGAAGCTTCAATTAGGGCCACATACCGGGGCACCGATGCCAAGTGGCCGCTGGTAGGTCCGAACTCGATCAGAAATGTGTAGAGGAAGCTGTCGTTGCGCCATATCATCAGGAGGTTAGAACTCGAATCTCAAAGTTTGCTAGTGGAGGTGTGTGAAAATGACTTGAAAGTGGCCCGTTGGGCCCCTTTTAAGCCTAAAAATTAGGGTTTCTTGACCCTCTAGGGCTGTCCTAGTAAGGTTTCGGTCCCCTGAACCTATTTTTGTTTGTTCAAGGCTTGCTTTTCATCGTTTCATTGCGTTTAGACACGCTTTTAGCCTCCCGGACCCCTTTTAGACCTATCGGGCACTTGGTCACCTTTTTTCGCGAGATCACCCAAAAAATTGAAATTTTCGTCTGATCTCTCGAGGGGGCATTATAATGGCATGTTTTCTCTCGCCATGCAGCAATGGGGCAAGTTTTGAAATATCAAATTTTTTTGGCTTCAATCAAGATCGTGTTTTCTTTGAACCAACGCAACGAGTGCATTGCTTCAAAGAGGAGAAAAATGTAGACATCAAAAATATACTGATTGACATCGTGCATCGGATCCTGATATACTAACATCATTCTTCCTAAATCATTCCTTGGTCTAACCATTTAATCAAATTCCCTTATCTGATTAAATTCATCAGTATTCATCTCTTAATTAAATAAATCATTTTATCTGATTAAGTCACTCTCTCTTGTTAATTAAATCAACCCATCTGATCTAATTATCCCTATTTAATTAAATAATCAATTTATTTCATTAAAATCTCTAAATTCTATCCATTAAATTAAATAAATTAAAACCTTATTTGATTTAATCTAACACCATCCCTTTTAATTAAATAAATCAAAATATTTATTTAATTAGCCTCTTATCATATTCCTCTCTTATTTGATTTAAATAAATCCATAAATTTGAGCCAAATAAGTCACATCATCTAATCTCCTGTTAAATTAATTAACCCTTGATTAATTTAACCTCATCTCATGTCACATCCTCTAGATAATGCAAGTTGCACATGAAAATAGATTTAATTCATTTATTAAATCCCTATTTTCCTCACATGGCATCTTTTAGAATATTCTCAATTTGAATTCAAAAATTCCAAGTCAACATGTACATCCAACAAGGTATTTAAAACCTCTTACATGTCCTTTGCCTTGAGCCAAGTGGCATTTATTACATTTTCCATTCCCTCTTACATTTTATTTTAACAAATTTGAATTTCAAATATTGGCATTTATTGGCACAAACCCCAAATCTTGCACAACCATCATCCATTCATAGCTTGACAAGTGGAACCATATCATTAGATGAATGTTAGTCCCACATTGCTCAAATTTGGGCATTCATCCATCTTGAAATCCTATAAATGAAGAGCTCCTCTCCTCATTTCATCATCCACAATCCAAGTAAAGTTATCATGCTAAAATACTTACTCACTGCCATCCATCATTCAAATTCTTACCTAGGCTTTTGATAGATTTGGCTTGGAGTTCTCATCTTTTCATCAAAAGTGGATCAACAATCTCTTCAACATTCAAATCTTGCATCATAGGAATTGGGAAAGGGCCAATTTTCACATCAAATTGGCACCAATTCCCCCATGGGATCAAGTGGTTGCTATTTGAAATAGGATTGAATCTAGTTTCTATCATTTTCTTTGTGTTCTTGCTTATTTTCATTCCTAGTTTGATTTGTAAATGGATTTCATGGGGAATCCTTCTTTTAGCTTGTAATTCCTTCTCTAACTAGTTTATTCATGTTGTTTTGTAGGTACTAGGAAAAGGGTTCGCACAGATATGTTGCTCCTACGTTCTTTAGGCTGAATGGCATCATGTTCCAACAGTATGTCCCCCATGGACAAGTGAAAGTTGTCTTGTGTTGATCCTCTTTTGCTATCATGATCTAATTGTATCCTAAAAAATCCATCCATTAGTGATAGCATCTCATGTCCTGCTGTCATGTCTACTATCATGTCGATGTTAGGAAGCGAGAAATCATCCTTTGAACATGTTTTGTTCAAATCTTTGAAGTCTATGCAGATTCTAATGGCTCTGTCAGGATTTGAAATAGGTACCAAGTTTGATACCCATTATAGATAGTATATTGGTCGTATGAATCCTGCATCTAACAGCTTTTTCAGTTCCATGTTGACTAACAAAGCAATTTGAGGATGCATTTTTTGAAGCTTTTGTTTGACTGGCTTTGCTTCTCGATACGCTGCTAAGTGATGAACCACAGTCTCTGGGTCAAGCCCTGGCATGTCAGCATAACACCATGCGAAGTTTATTTTCCTTTCCTTTAGGAATGCTGCTAGGAGTTCTTGCTCTTCTGATAATAGTGATTCCACATAGAATGTGATATGTGGGGTCTCCTTTGTTCCTAGGTTGACAGGATTACATTTTTTGGCCAAGACTGCTGATTTCTCCTGATGAATAGCTCTTAAAGGAAGATTGAATCCTTCATCCTCGAGTGCCTCAGGGAGGTTTTCACCATTGGATACGTCCTTTATTTTTTCTTTTTTCTTGTCTGAGAATGCCATAGTGTGGTTTTCACTCAAGGACTTGGATATGATTCTTAGTTTCTCACTTTTGTGACTAAAGGATTCAATCATTTCCCCATAATAGGCATGTGTGTCCAACTCTATTATAAAGCCTGCTTTGTGATCCCCATCTGGAATGTTATCCCGCAATCCCATGAATATTGAGAGTGCCTCATCATTTTCAAATGTATCAAGAACTGGTGGTCCTCGTTGGTCATGGTCAATGAGTTGGGGATATACTAGACGAATGTCATGATTTTATTGGTCTGGCTCAAAGGAGATGGTGCTAATCATACAAAGGGTGGTATCCTCAAATAACCTAGGTAGATTGGTCATGGTATCTTAGTCATCGCTACTAATATAGGCCTCAGCTATAAAGTTATGTATGTCTCTGCCTATGGATATTGGTGAGCATACTTCTGCGAGTATTGGCTGAGGAGAAATTTTAACCATTCTAACCGGAGGACTTCAACCACATATGGTTATGCTTGAAGGGGTACATCCAAGGCTAATATTTTTTATGGGTCGCGTCTCTGGCATGATAGGTATTATGAGGCCATTTTCATTTTGTCCCAGTCTTTGATTTCTGTCGTAACCCATTGCAAGCATCATTTGTAGGCCCTTGCTTGTCTCATCCATTGGTAATTCTAATGTCGATCTTTCATCTTGATATAACATGTGAGATGGATCTACTTCAATAACCTCCTGGCCAAGGTCTCCCCATCTTGTGAATTCGGGATAGTCTTCAAGATATGTTTGTGATGTGGAAGCTTGATTTTCTTGTGGGCGTCCCCGTGATCTAGGAGATTGTGGTAACTCTCCTATCACAAAAGCATTATTAGGGAGCTTGTAACTTCCACAACCATCCTCTTGGATGATGAGCTTGATGTTGGATATGGTGGGAATGGCGGGTGTCTCTATCTCAGAAGTGGTTGTGAGGGTGGTGGGGTCGATGTATGATGTGGATGGGCCCTCATCATTCTTTGGCACTTGGGGGATTTTGTAATACTTTACTTCAATATTTTTGCAATATGAGAAAGGTTTCGGGTCTCCATGGATAGCAACCTCTTGTCCATTATGTGTAAATTTCACACATTGGTGGAAGGTTGATGCTACGGCTTTCATTGCATGGATCCATGGGCGGCCTAGGAGGATATTATATGGCAAGTTGAGGTTCAAGACCTAACAAGTGGTTTCCATGAGGGTTGGCCCTACTTGAATAGGGAGTTTAATCATGCCCTGAGACAGTTTTTCTTGGTCATCATATGCCCTTCTCATGATGCCCTTTCCTTTGTCGATGGAATTTTCTGATATTTTCAATTGCTTGATAAGGCTTAGGGAACATATGTTCAAGCCCGCACCTCCATCCACCAAGACCCTTTTGATTTTTCTCTTGTGTACAATGGCTTCCAAGTGAAGTGCACGGTTGTGAGATGGTTGGGCGGGGAAATCTTGGTCAGAGAATGTAAGGAGATTAGGCGTTATGATATTTTTGACCATAGCTTGGAATTGCTCGGCATCAAGGTCTACGAGGATAGTGGATGAGGCTAGTGCTTCTTCAAGGCTCTTTTTGTGAATTGATGATATTTTTAACAACTCCATGATGGAGATCTGTGCTAGCATTCTCTTGAGTTGATCTAGGACATTGTAGCCATTAGGAATGGATCTGGATGCAGGGACTCTATTTGGTTGGGATGATCCTACAATGGTTACTTTTTTTCCTCTTGTGGTGACTCCACAATCTTTGGTATGGGTGCCCTTGATGGTGATGACCATGTAGTCTTCATTTAGGGAGGAAATGACTGTTTCATGCATGTGATTTACACTACCCTTCCCTTTATCATTTTTATTGCCTTTGTTGCCATGATTTGGCATCGGATTCATATATATCTTAAGATCCTGATTTCCTGTAGGTTGTTCTACGTTTATGATTTTCTTGTCGATGAGATCTTGGATGATGTTTTTGAGTCTCATGCAACTGTTTGTGGTGTGGCCTTTGATTTTATGAAATTCGCAAAGTTGATTCTCGTTATACCAAGGAGGTTTGACATTGGGTTCTTGGTAATTCTCAAATGTAGGAGGCTTGATGAGTTTTTTGTCGATCAACTTTTTCATTATGTCCTCAAGTGGTTCCCCCAAAATGGTGTATTTTCATTTGGGATAACTTTTGTGTTGGGTGGGTCCCCTTTGATCATTGAGATTATTGATGGTTGGATTTTTTTTTGGATGGTATGTGGTGTGATGATTGTTTTGGTGTTGTGTTTGGGTTTGTGGTGTGGATGTATTTTGGTGAGGACCACTAATGACCACCTTGGCATCGACGACGCCATCATTAGTAATGTTTTTGTTCCTTGCCCATGTGTGAGGTGTATCATTGTAATTGGATGGTGGGCAATTATTTTGTTGTTCGTGGTATGATGTTGAGTCCATGGGTTGAGTCACAAGGGCTCTTTCAATGCTGAGCGCCTTGGAGATCAATTGTTCATATGTGGTGATGCCCTGAACCTTGAGATGAAATGCCAAGTGGCCTTCAAGGTTGGCTATGATGGTGTAAATTTTTTGTTCTTTTGGCATGGTCCACTTGCTTTGATTGGCCTTGGATCACCATCATTGAAGGAATGAAGTGAAAGATTCATTCTTTCCTTGTTTCAGAGCTGAGAGTTCTTCTAGACTAACATCCATTGCGATGTTGCATGCATAGTTTTTAATGAATGCATCGCTAATTTCTTGGAATGTTCTAATGCCTGAAGGTAAGCAGGAGAACCATTCTATAGTGGGGCCTGCCAAGCTCCTAGGAAATAGCTGCATCAGATAAGTATTGTCATATGCGACCTCCATGCAATGAACCTGGAATTCCCTGATGTGATCTTTGGGGTTTTCCATCGCTCGATATTTGTCAAAATTGGGGATTTAAAATCCCCTGGGGAATGGTTTCATGTCTAGGCTCCTATCAAATGGATAGGGACACAAGTTATTTGGTGTTTTGGTTGTTCGTCCTAATTGAAGGTCGAGCACTTTTTGCGAGAGCAACCTAAGTTGTGTCGTCACATCATTTTGCGGATCAGGGGGTGGGATGAAAGTGTTTTGGGGTGTTTGAATCATGGGTTGGGTGGGTGGGTTGGTCAGTGTGTTGTTTGATGGTATCTATATGTTTTGGTGGGCGAAGTAGGCTTCCACTTGCTTCTGTATGAACAATGCTTGTTGTTGATCTTGTTGTTGCACTTGTTGTTGTTCCAACAACGCTTGTTGTTGTGCTTGTTGTTGGGCTGCCAATTTTGTTGCTTCTTGTTGCTCTTGATATTGCTTTAATCCTTGTTGATATGCTTGCAATTGTGTTGCTTGTGCAAGAAGTTGTGCTTGTGCTTGTGCTTGTTGTGCTCTATATTGAGCTTGTGCTTGAGCTCGTGCTTGTGTGACTTGTGCTTGTGCTGCTTGTTGTTGCAATAGAAGTTGTGCTTGAGCAACCTTTTGTGCTTGTAATGCTTGTGCAGCTTGAGCAGCTTGTTGTTGTTGTTGTTGCAATAATGCTTGGGTTTTTTGGCTTGTTGCAATTTTTTAGTGCAGCTTGGGCAGCTTGCTAAGCAGCTTGGTATACGGCTTTTTGTTTATGTACTTGTTGGTATCCTCTTTGAAAAGCAGCTTGCAATGTTGTGTTATATTGGCTTGATGTGGTGGAAGTTGATGGTGGTGGGGGTGGTGGTGGATTCAGAATGACATTTGTGGTAGTGGTGAATGGTGATATCATGTTGATTATTTGATTAGTGGATGGTGTTGTTGGTGAGGTGGTTTGAGTGATGAGTGGCACTATTGATGTGATTGGCCCCTGAGAGACCATGCTTTGCGATGTTATGGGAGTGTTTGATGTTGTTGCAATTGCTTGTGTGTTTGTCATTTGTTGTTGTGATATCAACGACAAATTTTTAGTGTTTGGTGTAATGCTTTGATTGATGGTTGAGATGTTTTGATTGATACTTGGTAGAGGGGGAAAGCCCTAAACCAAGAAGTGGTGTAGATGATAATGGAAATGGTGGGAGAGGTGGAAATGTAAGGGGTGTTAGTTGTTGTGAAAATGTTGTGGTGTCGAATATGCCCCCTGGTCTGAACATATCTCCTTACTCTTGCGAATTTGTGAGAAGAGGTGTTTGAGGTGTTGCGTGAAAAAATGATGATGATGGATCATGTTGGAAGGTGAAAGGAAAATTTTTGTGTAATGGGTTTTGGGGTATGTTTTGTTCCAAGATTGTATTTGCATCCAAATTTTGATTATTAAGAAGGGGATGTGCTTGAAGAGCATTGAGGAATGTGTTTCCCTTGTTGACATTAGGTTGGGTTGGAGCAAACGATGTTGTGATTTGCGAAATGTTTTGCATGATATTTTGAGAAGGGGGTGTAGATGAGATGGGAATGGTGGATGAGATTGGAGGAAATGATGTCTCCACTATGGTATTCACGTCGTAATCCGAAGGTAACTTGGCCCCTTGTTTTGCTAGCTCAAGCATGTATAACGAAGGGTTGAGTTTCATTATGATGTTAAAGATTTTATGGTTCTCTGAATTTTGGAGCATTTCAGTCATTTCCTCACGAGACATTCCAAAAGTAAGGTCCTCTTCTTGGTTTTCCTCTTGCGGATTTTGCGATGATGAGAGAGTCAAAGGATTAGTTGATTCTGCAGGATTCATTTCAACATTTGTTTGGCTAAGATCACTTGAAGCGGGTGTTTCTTTGTTGGCTTCCATACTCTTCTATTGAGATCTAGTTAGAACCATAAAACAAGGATCAATTTTTGAGAATATGGGAGATGAATCTCTTGATTCTTTGGATTGATCCCTATTTTATGTCCAAAGTAAAAAAATTTAGGATGCCTTGGGGATCAAAGGTGATGATATGATGATGATGGATGATACAGATGTTTTGTATTTTGATAAATCTTGAACGAGACACTAGGCTTTAGGACTTTGTAGATTTCGATTTGGATTTTGGATTTTGTCCTTGATTTTGGTTTTGAACAAAAAGACCCTAAGATGTTGGATAATGATCTAAGGGATAAATTTCCTCAAAGGATGATGATTTGAATGTGTGAGGAGAAGGATGCATCTACCCACACCTATTCAAACAAGGTTATAGCTTTGCTAAGCATATGGAGAAGGATTCATCTACATATACTAAGCTAGGCAAGATGATTTTGATAACTTTGACTAAGCATATGCAAAATGATGCATCTACACATACCTAGCCAAAGGTGATTTTGATAATGTTTTCAAGGATATAGTCTCAATGATTTGGATGATTTTTGATTTTTTCAAAAAGCCTAGTATCAAGGATGATTTCAATATTTTCCAAAAGATTATTTGTGAGATGGATTTGTGTTGATGTTTTGAGGGATAAAAAATATTTTTGATTTTTTTTATCCTTAGGTGAACCTAAAAAAAAGACACTTTGTTTGCCTAGACCTAGGTATTGAAGAGCATGCAAATGCTTCCTAAAGACCTTTGTAACTAAGAAATGATTTCATTTGAACATTCATTTTCAGATTTCCAATAATTTTTGCTTTGGGATTTGTGAGTCTTCAATCACACATGAAAATTTATTTTGCTTAGCTTTGCTTAATGTCTTTATTTTACCAAAAACACTTTCTTTGATTAAGTTTTCAAACTAAGATGTCCAATGTCTTAATTTCTTCAAAATCCACAAGATATGTTATGTGAAAATTCAATGAACTTAAGACAAGGGTTTTCCTATTGTTTACTTAAGGAGACAAATTGAGATATAATCCAATGTTTAGAAACCTCTAAGGATGTGAATCCCAAGGGAAAGCAATAACATATGGATTAAGTCAATGGTATTTGTCTCCAAAAGGGTTTGAAATTTGGATGATGTTAAGTGTTTGTTTCCACGATGTTTTCGATCAAGCAATGCATTTTGTAACCCAAGAATAAGTACAATCCTATGGATGTGTAAGACAATATTTGTTGGATTCCCACTTGGACAAATCCAACTACACTTATCTCTAGTGAATGGTTAGATGCTTGACCCCACTAGCTCCCCTCCACAACTCATTAACGTCAATTGGGGCAGCCAAGCATCAAAACCCATGAAACTCCCATGGCATGCTTTCCATTTCTACTAGAAGACCGTAAAAGTGTGGGGCAGCTTCAGAACGGCCGTTCTTGCACCAACAAATAGATTAAAGGATTTTGGAAAATTCTAGCACATGGGTTTTAATAAGGACTTTCCATTCATGGAGATTGACCCATACGACAAGAGTCCCCTTTCGGATCCATCTTATCGGAATCAACCGTGCAATATTGGCATTTCATCCAATATCCACATTTATATCCCAGCTAGAAATACTCTTGGCTTTAGAGTGTTACCGGTTGAGTTGTTCCCTTGGGTGAGTACTTTTTCCCCAAGGAAGGCCTTGTAGGATAAACAAAAGTGAATGAAGAACAATATTTGTAACTCGATCAATCCTTGTAGGCAACAAGGAGAGAGAATATACACAACAAATCCCCCACTCACACTCGCACAAGATTTTGTTCAATTTTAAGCCCAAATCGAAGTGTGGAGGTGATTGCTTTTTCTCACCCCAAAGTCATGAAAAAGGCCTTTTGATTCTCAAGATCGCTATAAAGTGCGAGAGAAGCACATACGTCCTTTTTCAATGGCTTTAGTTTAAGTAATATTTCACAAAAACAAAGTCACACTTGTTCTTTTTAAATCCCCAAAGCAAAATGTG
Organism: Sequoia sempervirens; assembly: GCA_007258455.2. NCBI lineage: Eukaryota > Viridiplantae > Streptophyta > Pinopsida > Cupressales > Cupressaceae > Sequoia > Sequoia sempervirens. The sequence continues at coordinate 64,943,659 of VDFB02105785.1, read as the reverse complement.
AGTTCATTTTAGAGCACCAAATCACAAGTGAAAGACATTTGTTCAATTGTTAACCAAAACAAACTTTAGTATGTTGTTGATCCTATTGTTTGTTTTAACCCTTTCCAAGAAATAAACAAAAAGGTTCTTTGTAAACCCAAAGGAAGATTAGTGTCCTAAGAAAGAAGAGAAAACAAATCCTTAAAGAGGTGTTAAACAAACACTAAAGTGTTTAAAAACACTTTGATTGCACGAAATATCATCATGCTCCTCCTTCCTTTGTTTTTCAATTTCCAACCTACAAGTGAGAAAAACCAGTCAGATTCTAGAAAATACAGAAGTTAAAAACTAGAAAATAGAATATAAATTAATCATAAATCAAAAACACGTGCTAAAAAATCAAATTTTCCCTTTTTACTGTCTCCCAACGTCGCAATTCACAATGGCGTCACAGTTTGTTTTCTGAGCGGTGCCCTTATAGTGCCGCTTACCAGTCAGTGACACTCTGTGTTGGGACAGAGAGCTCAACTGCGTCACAATTTTCACCCAGCGTCACAGTTTGCGTCCAGCGTCGAAGTTTAATATTTTTTGAAATTTTCTGCAGGTTAGCGAGCCCAGTGGCGGAGTTTAGAATTTAAATATTTTGGTGGGACGAGTCTAGCGGCACAGTTTTTGTTTTAAGCGGTGCCATATAGCAACGTTGACAAGCCCGCAGTGCCAAAACAACAACGGTAAGCTCCCAACATTGGAATTTTCTATGTGTGAAGAAAAACACTGAAATTTCAAGAAAAGATTAGAAATAATGATATCCAGCCCTCCTTCTAGAGCCAAATGTGTGAACCCCAACCTTAGTACCTACAAAGCAACAAGAATAAACAAGTTAGACAAGTGATTGCAAGCCAAAACAAGGATTCCCCATGAAATCCATTTACAACATTCAAAATAGGAAAGAAAACAATGAAGAACACAATAAAAATGATAAACTAGATTGAATCCTAAATCAAATGTGCAAATTCATGATCCCATGGGGGAATTGGTGCCAATTTGATGTGAAAATTGGCCCTTTCCCAATTCCTAAGATGCAAGCTTCGAATGTTGAAATAATTGATCCACTTTGTTGATGAAGAATGAAGACTCCAAGCCAAAAATCTGCAAAACCTAGCTATGACTCAATGATAATGGATGAAATTCAAGAGATATTTGAGCATGGTAACTTTGCTTGGATTGTGGATGATGAAATGAGGATATGAGCATTTTATTTATAGGATTTCAAGATGGATGAATGCCCAAATTTGAGCAATGTGGGACTAATATTCATCCAATGATATGATGCCACTTGTCAAGCTATGAATGGGTGAAGGATGTGTAAGATTTGGGGTTTGTACCAATAAATGCATAAATTTGAATTTCAAATTTATTGAAATGACATGTAAGAGGGAAGGGAAAATGCAATAAATGTCACTTGGCTCAAGGCAAAGGACATGTAAGATGAATTTATTGCCTTGTTGGATGTACATATTGACTTGGAATTTTTGAATTCAAATTGAGAGAATATTCCAAAAGATGCCTTGTGAGGAAAATAGAGATTTAATAAATGAACTAAATCTATTTTCATGTGCAACTTGCATTATCTAGAGGATGGGACATGAGATGAGATTAAATTAATCAAGGGTTAATTAATTTAACAAGAGATTTGATGATGTGACTTATTTGAATTAGATTTATGGATTTTGTTTAAATCAAATAAGAGAGGAATATGACAAGAGCTTTATTAAATAAAGATTTTGATTTATTTAATTAAAAGGGATGGTGTTAGATTAAATCAAATAAGGTTTTAATTTCTTTAATTTAATGGATAGACTTTAGAGATTTAATCAAATAAATTGATTATTTAATTAAATAGGGATAATTAGATCAAATGGATTGATTTAATTAATGAGAGAGAGTGACTTAATTAGAAAAAATGATTTATTTAATTAAGGGATGAAAGTTGATGAATTTAATCAAATAGGGGAATTTGATTAAATGGTTAGACTAAGGGATGATTCCAGAAGAAACGATGTTAGTGAGTCAGGATCAGATGCACAATGTCAATCAGTACATTTTACATGTATATAGTATGATCTAAGTTTGATGCAAATTGTTGTCTACCTAGCTCAATGGTGCAATTCTCAATGAGGTCTTGTACAAGATTTTTTTGTTATCAACAAGAGAAAGTATTGTTTCCTTTTGTGCGATGGTAATCGTAGAATGAATTTTCATCCCACCAAGATGGCTTGAATTGTCTTGGATCATAGGGTTTAGGGTCCTGTAGTGTAATGACACCATTTTGAAGGATCTGTTTAAGGATGTCTTCAATTGGCTCACCCAATGAGCTGTATGTGTGACTCTTTGGGAATTGTCTAGGTTGATGAGGCTACCTTTGGTTTTGATTGCTCTGATTGTTTTGATTGTTTTGATTTGTTTGAATGGCATTCCCAATAGGTTTTGGTGTGATCAATGGTGAATTTTTTGTTTGAGCTCCTTTGAGAGTGAGTACAAGACCTGTCACATTGACAACTTTGGCATCAAAAACACCGTCATTGGTGATGTGTTTTATTTTGACACGGTATTTATTTTTGTCTTGAGGTGGGTTCAGACTCAGGTTATTTCTATTCTTGGTGCCATACTTCAGTTCTCCTTTTGCGATTAAGTCCTTTTCAAGTTGTACTCCTTTTTCTATCAAGTTTGTGAAGGTGGGACAACAATGCACTTGTAAATTGTATTTCAGTGGACCGAGAAGGTTTTGGACGAACATGTTAACTTTTTCCTTCTCGGGTATTTCTATAGGACATCGACTAGCTAAACCTCGTCATTTTTGAAAGAATGGAATTAAGGTTTCACCCGTCTCTTCTTAAGACAATTGGCATAGAGCAGTGATAGTGATGTTTGTGTCAATGTTGTATACGTAATTTTCCACAAATTTGTCGCCAAGTTCATCCCATGTCTTTATGCCCTTTGCAAGGTGGAAAACCATTCTAGTGCGGGACTTGTGAGACTCCTAAGAAAGAGTCTCATTAGATAAGTAGGTTCATAAGTGACGTCCACACACATAGTGGTAAATTCACTGATGTGTTCAAGAGGATTGGTCTTGCCTTTATACTTGGTAAAGTTTGGCATGTATAAATTTGTGTCAAAGGGGTATGGACACAAGTTTTTGTTGGATGTTTGCATGTTTTCCATCTATTTTTGCAAGTTTTCCACTTGAGATATCAAGGCATTAATTATGGGATTGTTGGTTGCATCACACATGGGTGTGATGTGTATATTTTGATTTTGTGGAATGTGTTGTTGTGGGATGTGTTGTTGTGGAATGTGTGGCATGTTTTGATTTGGAATTTGTTGAAATTGTTTTTTTGTTGGGTATGTGTGATCCAACCATATTTGTCTGTATTTGTGGTATTTGTTGTTTAGAAATATTTTGGTGTCCAAGTGAATTCATGTGTTGTGTAATCTAATTTCCTTTTCTGAAATGATAGATGTGACCATGGGGAATGTTCATGTTCTTCCTTTGGGGTATGTGGGTATTGGTGTTAATTTGAGACGATGTATTGATATTAGGTTTAGGTCATAGAATTGAGATTCGTGTCTTATTTATGCCAAAGGTATTCAATGTGTTTGTTCCCATGGTATTGTTTAAGGATCCAAGTATGTGACTTCATGATGTCATACCCATGGTGCTAGATGAAGCTCAAAATAGGATTTTTCATGAATTGGTGCCCATGGTATTGTTTGAGGTGCCAAAGGTAGCTCCAATTGTTTGTGATGATGTTGACATTATGGGCATTGACTGTGAGGTGGATTGTGACATGGTTGACATTCCTCCCATGGATGTTGCATTGATCGTGTTGGAAGTATTTTGATTGGAGATACCACTAGTGGTAGCATTGATGGTGTTTGTCTCTTGTGTGTTGGTACCAAGGGGTGTATTGCTTGTGTTTTGTTGAGGTGTTGAGTGGGGTTGACTATGTTGTGTTGAGTGGTTAGGAGAAGCTTCTCTTATAGTGTTAATGTCAATGCCTCGTGGTAGTTTGGCCCCTTGGTATAAGAGAATAGCTAAGTATCTATCATGATTGTTTAAAACCAATTCCTCTACAAAGGAGGCCACCTCAGGATTTTTGGTTGCTGCTTCCAAGTCTTTTGTGAATACTTGCCCATTTTGGTCCCTATGTATGAATGGTTCAAATGGATTTCGAGAAGAAGATGGTATGTTCATGGAAGATGGTATGTTTATTTCACTAAAAGGATTTATAAAGGATGCCCCCATGTTTTTATTTGATTCCATGTAATAGGGGTTATTGTCTTGTCTGAAAGAGCCCATTTGTCTTCTTTTTCTTTGAAGCCTAGTCTCAACCATAAAAGGGGTTTGCTTAAATGAGGAAGATGGGAATGACAACTAAGTGTGAAGATGATACTAATCTATGTTTTTTGTATTTTTGTAATAAGGGATGACAATGCAAAGTGATAAGGAAATGACTAATGAAAAGTGAGGTTGTCTAAAAGAGATGTCAAATGTCAAAGTGGCAATGAGGACTATTGTGATAATGAAAAGTTGAAAATTTTGACTAAACGGAATGTCTAATGCAAAGTGACAAGGTTGTCTAGATGCAAAATGAGGACTAGGATGAAAGGTATGAAAATATTTTGGGATTTTTAAGAATAAGATATGCAAAATGAGGCCTAAAATGACTAATGGTCTAAGGTATGTAAATGCAAAAGATCAAAGTGATTTTGATGGACTTTAGGAAAAGGTTTCCTCAACCATTCAAAGCTTGGTCTATGTCTCAATTTGGGTCATCAAAGGACTTATTTGAAGGACTAAATGACAAGGAAAAACTGACAAGTGAGGTTTCCTAACTAGACTTTTGAGTTGGAAAGGTCTCACAAAAGGACAACGACTAAAGGAAATGATTTTGAATAAGTACAATGATAACCTACTTTTGAAGGAAAAGGTTTTGCAAGATATGGTAAGTTTTCCTAATCCAAAGTTTGCAAAAGTGAAGGCCTAAAGACTGGTTTATGCTTGAAAATGATGATGATGAAGCCTATGGATGCAACTAAAATTTGCAAGGATGAACCTATGGTAAAATGCAAGCTAAAGGATGCAAGGAATGGAAGATTTGAGCAATTCCTGATCTATTTTTTGACAAAAGCCTCTGGAAAAGGATGTTTGACAACAGATTGAAAATGTATGGATTTGGTTTTTAGTCTGTGACAAAGTTTTTGTTTTTGCCAGCGAATGTGTCATTACAGGTCACAAATGCATCACAGCTTGTCAGATGTGTCACAGTTTCAACAAATGCGTAGTTACATGCAGCAAATGCAGCTCAGTAAAGAAATTGTGATTTTCTGCAAAGCAAATGTGGTTCAGACCAGGTGAATGTGTTGTTACAGAGATAAAATGTGGTATATCAGAGCGAATGCATTGTAGAATATCTCAAATGCGCTGTAGCAGAGCGAATGCATTGCAGAGTGTAAAAAGTCTAATTTGTTTGCAATTTTGGCAAAAATGTCATTTTTTTTGAATGGAAATGATTGTTTCTAGGTCTGTGAAAGGTGTTTGTTTGTACAATGTCTAGAAAACACTTAGAAAACACAATATCTTGTATTTGAAAATTTAAAAACATGCACAATGAAGACAAGCACAACCCTAGGTTAGGCAAGGACAATATTCACTAGATTCCACGTGGGTTTCCCCACCCACACTTATTCTTAGCGGATGAATCCAGAAGTTTTTCCACATGGGCTCCCCCTTACAATGCACTCACTTCTTAGGTCAACCAAGCTTCCAACCCCCATAAAACTCCCATGGAAGGCTGATCACCTCTACTAAGAATTGCAAGGATGTGGATTCCTTTGCAACAATCATTGTTGCACTAGCAAATAGATGGGATTTTGGCAACTACACAAAAAATTTTAGTTTGGGACCCCCGTTCAAGTGGCCACACATGGGGCAAGATTAGCTCTGTTAAGGAGGAACTCCAGCCTAAAGAGGTTAAACTCAATAGGCTTTTGGGGAGTTCACTTGTCCGTGTGACACATCCGCACTCGCAACCATAAGTTTTCCATTAGGATTCACATTTATATACTAGTCGGTGGTAGCTTGGTTAAAGAGCTTTGTTTCTGGTTTGAGTCGCCTTGGGGTGAGTACTTTTTCCCACCAAGGAAGGCCCAATTCCTAAAGTCAATAATAGCTTCTCTTGCACCCAAGATCACACAAGTGTACAAGGGGAGAGGATACTTCTATTATTGAATCGGGGTGACACAAGTATGAAGACACTTGTTCATTTTAGTTACCAAATGATAATGTGAGGAAGACACACAAGACACTTTGTTCTTTTAAAACTTTTAATTTGAAGTGTGAAAGACAAAGTTCATTTTCAAACCATGATGTGAGAATGCATGTTCATTTTAACCATATGAGTTTCAATGCATGATTGTGTTCATTTTAACCCCATGACATGAAAATTCAAGTAAATTTTAACCAATGAGTGTGAATGAAAAATTGTTGTTGTTGTTTATTTGCCTTAAGGAAATTAAAGTGTGGTAGAAAAATCAACAAAAATGAGGTTAGACTCCTCTCCACAAGTTGAAAACAGAAAGTTAGTAACCAAAAAACCCTTAAGCTACTAATAGAAAAATAAAATCTGATTTTTTGTAAAAACTTGAGAGTAAGTTTTTACCAGGAGATTGCGTTACTCTGCAGAAAAAATGCATTTTTATGCGAATGCGTCATTCCTAAGAAAATGCAGCTTTCTAGTTGTCAGATGCATCATAGTAGGACATATGCGTCGTTTTGTATGTCAAATGTGTTGTGACACAGCTAATACGGATTAGGAAACAACAAATGCGGTGTTTCATACCTGTACCTGCAAAACACAAAAATGCCCTCAGATTTTGTGTGAGAAATCTATGACTATGACAAGACCTAAACAAATGTTGAAGGATTTAACCTAAAAGACCTCACAATACAACTAAGCAACTATGAAGCAAGTCTAAAGTATGCATAAAATGTTATGACAACAATGTAGCCAAAAGCCAAGAGACATGAGATGTGCAAATGAGGCCAAAATTGCCTTTTTATAGAAAATACAATTTTGGGTGAATGATCAGGATTGAAGAATGACAAATTCCCTACAATCAATGGACAAGATTCAATATGACAATCCACAATTAGGGTTAGGGAAACATTAGGGAAAATTTGAAATGAGTGGTCAAGATTGATTTTAGAAAATCAAATCAATGGACAAGGGTGCATGTGACAAGAGATAAGAATAGCACGGAAAAAGAAAAACCAAAAAAAAATAATAATAATAGAAATTATTTGATTTAAGAGGGAAAGTTCACTTTTTGAATTAAAAATTAATTTAATTCAAAAGTGGTGGGACCATGTAACAGAGAATGGATTAATATTGACAATTTTAAATAAATGACTTTATTTAAAATTAGAAAAAGCTAGAAATAATTAAATAAATTAAGAATTTATTTAATTATAAGAGGACATAAGATGTTAATGATGTATTTAAATAAATAAAATTTATTTATGTAAATAATCAGGAGGAACTAATGGACAAAGGATACTTAAATAAATTTAGGAATTTATTTAATCACAAAAACACATTAGAGAATTAGTGACGTATTTAAATAAATAAATATAATCTATTTATTTAAATAATCAAGAAGAATAAAAGACATGAATTAATTAAATAATTAAAATTATTTAATTAATAGTTGAAAGTGGACAATAGGGCATAAATAAATTAATTATGCAAGGAAGAAATACGGAGAAAATAGAATTTGCAGGCCTAGGTCAATTTTATGTGTCTACAACTATATGAACATAATTGCATGTGATAGCATGCTCTAGGCATTGAAACATCAGCATACAACATACAATTTCCTCATATTGATTTCTAAATTAGTGTAATGAGATTAAGACATTATAACTATGATCCCAAAGGAACTACACTATTCTAACCCTTCTCACTTTATAAAAGACATAAGCATCATCTTAACCGTTCATTAGCATGACCAATAATAAAATTTCTCACAATGAAAACATGAATTAATCCCACTTTAAGAATGGAGAAGACAATATTGACCATAATAACTGCTATGAACAAATTGAATAATAGAACCACAATAAAATTGACAATAGGTTCCAAATCCATAGGGATGATATAGATAAATTTTATGATCAAACAAACCCTCTTCTCTTGTGATTTTTTATATGGAAAAAAAGAATGTCTACACCAAGACTATTGCTAATAAGAATGATATACAACTTGATTATTGGATCTGTTGAAAATTGAAGGTGAAATTCTAGCTTGTAATCCTATGAGACTGTAGATTTAATTGAAGTGTTCTTTGTCATAAATTCTTTGTGGGTGATTAATCTGATTAATTCAATTTTGCCAATTGTAGAAGTAGACAGAAGATTGTAGAAGAATGAGACAAGAAGATAGAAGTGGCACAACATATACATGGAGAAACCCTTTCAGGAAAAAAACTTTACTACTAGAATCAATAGTGCTTGTATTATTTAACCTTAGAACAAGATTACAATAACACCATATCAATCCTTGATTGAGATGCTTCTTTTTCCTTCAACAATTCTTCTTCACAACCTGTAATAAACTATGATAAAACTATCTTCAAATTGTTGCAATTAATAGAAAATTGTGAACATTGTAAACTCCAAATAGTTGAAAATTACAAGAGGTTAAAGCTCCTCACAAATATCTACACCATTCTTGTGCAAGTAGAGTTCTTCCATGAAAAACAAAGTCAAACCAAGTCCATCAATTTGGGCATCCCAAACTAAATACTTAACTCAATGTTGATTACAAAAATATCTTGTAAGTTTCTCATCAAACTTGGCACCCAAGAATGGGCCCCACTTAACTAAGCCTTGTAAATATCTTCTCATGCAAAGGTGTTAACTTCAAGATCTCGACTTGGGTGCCCAAGGTGGGTCCAAGTAAATCTTTGTTAACTAAAATATATCTCTCCACCATTCATGCAAACATCATGCATGATTGATCATCCCCTGTTAACTAAAAGTATCAACCTGTTATCTGTCATGCAACTTAAGTCAACTACAGTCAACTACGTGCAACTCAAACTAAATACATGCAACTGAAGATAACTGAACCATAACTGAATTGAACTTAATTGAACTAAACTAAAACTAGACTAATAGTGCCACTCCACATACATTGTAAATATCAATCCCTACTTTGTAGGAACAAGACATGCATTATATAAGAGTTATCAATTCACCAAATAGTTAATTGAAACAAGGTGGGTTCCACTTTCCATGTGGGTGCCCCATGTGCTCCTATTTTGTAGGAGCTCTTCTTGGGTGTCCCCACATGTTCCTATCATTTAGAAATAATTACAAATGTCAATTTACATGTTCATTTCATTCAAATTTAATCTCTTTCTAATCCTAGTGTTGGGGAAAACTTTCCAAGGACTTAGGAGATACATGAAATACGTTTAGGATTACAATTAAATGGAATTTTATTCCCAACATTCTCCCACTTGACATTGTACATTTCAATTATTCTAAACAATGAATCATTATTGTAAATCAAGTACATGACTCAAGGCCAATGGTCATCTTGCACCAAGAGAACTTATTTGTAGGAACTGGTTTCATAAGATAATCTGTAGCATTGATCAAAGTGTCAAATTTCTCAATCAATACCTTCCCACTCTTAATCATTTCTCACACAAAGTGATACTGAACATCAACATGCTTAGTACGAGCATGATACATAGGATTTTTGGCTAAATGTACTCTACTTCTATGGTGGACTCCGACTATCCAGGTCTCCTACCCAATCTAAATCAACAAAACCTTGTATGTCCAATTTTCTATGCATAATACCAATATCATTAGCACCATGATAAACCAAATAGTAATAAGGAGTTCCTCATAAATATCTAAACACCCTCTTAACATAAGTCCAATGTTCTTTACCAGGGTTAGACATAAACCTACTCAGAACTCCCACTGCTTGGGCTATATTTGGTCTTGTACAGACCATTGCATACATCAAACTAACAACTACACTAGCATATGGAATTTTAGACATTTCCTCATGATCAAAATTAGATTTATGACACATGTCTAAACTTAACTTCATACCAGCTAGTAAAGGATTAATATTAATTGGTTTACTATCATGCATGTTAAACCGTTTCAAAATAGTATCAACATAGTTTCTTTGACTTAAGGAAATATTTTTGTTACCTTTATCTCTGTTGATCTCCATACCAAGGATATATTTTGCAGCCCCTAGATCTTTCATCTCAAATGTGCTAGATAGTTTTGCTTTCAATTCTATGATCATTACATTGTTGTTACCAATAAACAACATGTCATCTACATATAAGATAATAATTAAAAGCTGATCATCAATACATTTTACGTAAACACAATGATCTTCCTCACTCCTAACATAACCAATTTTCAATGCAAAAACATCAAACCTCTGGTACCACATTCTTGGTGACTGTTTCAATCCATATAAAGATCTCTTTAATCTGCAAACCAATTATTCTTTTCCTTTTACAACAAAACCATTAGGTTGCTTCATATAAATCTCCTCATCAAGATTCCCATGCAAAAAAGCAGTTTTTCACATCCATTTTCTCTATCTCAAAATCATAAGAAACAACAATAGATAAAAAGAATCTAATAGAAGTTAATTTAGCAATAGGAGAGAAGATTTCATTAAAGTCAACTCCCTCTCTCTGGGAGTAGCCCTTGGCTACTAATCTAACCTTGTACCTTTTGAGATTACAATATGCAACAATTTTCTTTTTAAAGATCCATTTACAACCAATGGCCTTTCTTCCTTTGGGAAAACTCTCAAGATCCCATGTGTCACAAGTATCCAAGGATTCCATTTCCTCATGCATATCTTGTGACCAAAGCTTGTTCTCATCTGAATACAAAGCTTCCCTGTAAGATCTAGGTTCATCATTAGTACTCATCATAGCAAATATACAATAGAAATCAGGTGGGCTATACCTATCAATGGGATTTCGTTGTCTTGTGGATCTTCTCAAAGGGGTTTATTCTTGTTTCCCAATATGCTCATCATGAGCATCTATCTCAGAAGAACTCTATGAACTCTCTTCATGTAATCCATCCAATTGTTCTACAACATGTGCATCTTATTCCTTCTCAGTATTTATCTCAAAATGCATTGTTCAAGAAGTATCCTTCTCCTATGGTTGTTATTCTCCTGAATAAGCTCAAAATTCCTTGAAAATCACATCTCTAGATAAAGTAAATTTTCACATTAGAGGATTCCAAAGCTTGTAACCTTTTATATTTTCACCATAACCTATGAATATTCATTTATGTGCTTTTGGATCCAACTTAGATCACTTTTCTTTAAGCACATGAATAAAATCCTCACAACCAAAGATCCTTAAATGTGCAACACTAGGTTTCCAACCTAACCACATTTCATAAGGATTTTTATCTTCAATAGATGAACTAGGGGATATATTGATTAAAACAAGTACTTATAGCCTTGGCCCAAAGGCACCGATCTACTTAGCACTACTTAACATACTCCTAGCTCTTTCCATTAAGGTTTTGTAGACACATAAAATATACCGATTGACATTGTGCACCTGATCCTGATTACTAACATCGTTTCTTCCTGAATCATCCCTCGATCTAACCATTTAATCAAATTCCCCTATCTGATTAAATTCATCAATATTCCTCTCTTAATTAAATAAATCATTTTATCTAATCAAGTCATCTCTTTTTTTAATTAAATCAATTCATCTAATCTAATTATCCCTATTTAATTAAATAATCAGTTTTATTTGATTAAATCTCTAAAGTTTGTTCATTAAATTAAATAAATTAAAACCTTATTTGATTTAATCTAACACCATCTCTTTTAATTAAATAAATCAAAATCCTTATTTAATTAATCTCTTGTCATATTCCTCTCTTATTTGATTTAAATAAATCCATAAATTTGAGTCAAATAGGTCACATCATCTAACCTCTCTCATTAAATTAATTAATCCTTGATTAATTTAATCTCATCTCATGTCCCATCCTCTAGATAATGCAAGTTGCACATGAAAATAGATTTAATTCATTTATTAAATCTCTATTTTCCTCACAAGGAATCTTTTGAAATATTCTCTCAATTTGAATTCAAAAATTCCAAGTCAACATGTACATCCAACAAGGCAATAAATTCATCTTACATGTCTTTTTCCTTGAGCCAAGTGGCATTTATTGCAATTTCCCTTCCCTCTTGCATGTCATTTCAACAAATTTGAAATTCAAAATTATGCATTTATTGGCACAAACCCCAAATCTTGCACATCCTTCATCCATTCATAGATTGACAAGTGGCATCTTGCCATTGCATGAATGTTAGTCCCACATTGTTCAAATTTGAAAATTCATCCATTTTGGAATTCTATAAATAAAGAGCTCATATCCTCATTTCATCATCCACAATTTATGCAAAGTTACCATGCTCAAATATCCATCAAATTTCATCAATAATTCTTGAATCATAGTTGGGTTTTGCAGATTTTAGCTTGGAGCACTCTTCAAAATCAACAAAGTGGATCAAATCTTCATCAATACATCAAGTTTGCATCTTAGGAATTGGGAAAGGGCCAATTTTCACATCAAATTGGCACCAATTCCCCCATGGGATCATGAGTTTGCACATCTAATTAGGATTCAATCTTTGTTTTATCCTTTTCTTTATGTTCTTTAATATTTTCTTCCTAGTTTGAATGTTTTAAATGGATTTCATGGGGAATCCTTGTTTTGGCTTGCAATATCTTGTCTAACTTGTTTATTCTTGTTGTTTTGCAAGTACCAAGGTTGGGGTTCACACAGGTTCAGTTCATCATTTCTGCTACTCCATTTTGTTGAGGTGTATATGGAGTAGTTTTTTGTCTCACAATTCTTGCATGCTTACAATAATCATCAAATTCCTTAGAACAATATTCACCACCATTATCTGATCTCAACACTTTTATCTTATGATCTGGTTGTTTCTCAACCAAAGCCTTAAATTCCTTAAACTTGTTAAACACATCATATTTTTTATGCATAAAATAGATCCGAGTGTATCTTGAGACACCATCAATAAATGTGGCATAATATCTAGATTTTCCAATAGAGTCAATATCCACAGGACCCATAACATTCGAATGAATAATCTCTAATAATCTTTTAGCTTTATTTGTTCCTTTAGGAAATGAAGATCTAGATTGCTTTTCAAACACACAATGCTCACAAAAATCATTTTTGCCAATATTATAATCCGGAATATCATCAACCAATTTCTTATTAAGAATTATCCTAAGACCTTTTTCACCTATATGGCCCAATCTATGGTGCCACAACATACATGTATTTTCAGCTTCAGTTACATTGATTGATTTATTCAAAGCGGAGGTATCAAGCTTAAACAAAGTCCCTTTCTGAGATCCTTTAGCAACCACCATATTCCCTTTCACCAATTTGTAACCACTTTTATCAAATGTCACATGCATTCTAGAATCATTGAACTTAGATACATAAAGTAAATTTCTAGCAAGTCCCGGAATATGTAAAATATCATTAAGGGTAGTAACCCTACCATCACTGAAACAAAACTTTACCTCTCCTTTTCCCACAATCTTTGTTGTGCTATTATCTCCAAAGAAGACATTCCCTCCATCATATGCAGTATACTTAGTGAACCACTTCTTCTTAGGAGTCATATGATAAGAGCAACTCGAATCAATAAGTCAAGAGTCATCACTAACAATATTAGATGTAATGACAATGCATCATTACTGTCATTAGAGGATTTCTCTGTAGAAGCATCAAAACTATTATTCTTGTTCTTACAATCCTTCTTTACATGTCTAGGTTTCCCACAATTCCAACACTTTACCTTACTCGTACCAGGGGTTTTAGATTGTCTTTTATGTAAGGAAAACTAGATGCGGAAAACAATTCTCCTAACGTCAATACCTTAGGAAAGAATGTAGAAGTACTTTTAAATTTTCAATTACAGTCAAGTTGAGATGCACTATTAAATAGATTACAGAAACAAAGTATTAGACAAACACACATGAACACCAGATATACGTGGGAAAACCCTTACGGGAGAAAAACCCACCACACCAAGAGAAATCACTTTGTATTACAGTAATCAAAATTACATACAATTCTAAACTTATCTTTCTGGTGTCATTATATAGCAACATTCATCATGAACCTTCTTCGAATAGAAAACATCCAAGTTATAGCTTTTACATATTTTAAATCCTTCACTGATACAGTTTGAATTCTTCACACTTCACTGTTGATTGAACAACTATCCAACCCCCAAGCATTTGCAACTTGCAACTATATCCATGTCAAATTCTCTCTGTAGAACTTCCTTACAGAACCATCACAATTGACTATCTTCCAACTATTCCCCTTCGGCTCCTTCTATTCATCCACGAGACTCCACATAGGATGGTCAACCATTCAACAAAATTTGTATTATATTGGCATCTCGATGAGACACCAACTGTGTCTTGCTGATGCCACATTGACCTCATATTAATGTCGCCAAGATGTTACATCGAGCTCCAAGAGATACACCGAGACATCACATAGTCGCCCTCACTTATCGCTTTCGCCAGAAGGTCATAGTGAAACACTAAAGTTACACCAAAGTCCCCAAGCCTACCGAGCACCAAGTAGAAGTCGGCAAGACTCACTCCTATTGCCAAGAGCTCATATCAATCTCCATATGTTAAGTGTTTACCCATCACCGAGACATTGCCCCTTCATTGAGAGAACTTACCGATCTCTATGACTTATCCCAAGAGATTCTTTTGTCGCCCAAACACATAGCTTTCAGTGTGACATTATACTGATGAGATTAAGTCATAACGAGCTCCAAAGACTAGTCGGCAAGACAAGAGCTTATCGCCAAGACATTTCCCTGAGTTCATTAAGTTACACCGAAGATTCTAACTTAAGTCTTAGTCGCTAAGACATATCCACTTCGGTAGGACATCTTATCGAAGACACTTCCTTCGGCCAAGTCTCTTCGATGAAACACAGTCGGCATAACATTTGATTTTGCGATGACTTCTCACTGAACCATAATGAGCTACCCCAAGAACCTCAAAGTAACCGCTATCAGCAAGACATTAACACTTCACTGAGACATCTTAGCGAGAACCTTAAGCTTCACCGAAGATCACAGTCGCCTAGAGTCTCACCAATGCACAATTGAATGGCCTGTCGGCCAGAGGTCTCCCAATCGCTCTGATGTCATAAAGAATACATCATGCTACAGTGATAGACTCCATAGTGCAACCTTTCGACAAGACAATGGAAAGTTCATAGTGACCTGTTTAGAAATGAATAAAGCAAACTGCTAGTCGGCCAGACATGGAACCTATCACATCGACTTGGAACTAATGGAGGTTTTAGCCTATAATGTTTGAGGCACCTATTTCTAGCAATCTCCCACTTGACGAAGATCATATAGGCACCTCCAGAACATAAATAATACTTACTAAAAAACATGGGCACTAAGGCCCATTGAACTGGCACACCACCTGAACTTGTCTGTGCTCATTGGCTTCGTCAATGCATCTACAACATTCTCCAGAGTATCAACTTTTTCCAAACTAAACTTTCCATCCTCAACCATATCTTGTACAAAGTGGTACTGTACATCAATATGTTTCATCCTAGCATGGAAAGTTGGATTCTTTGCCAGACAAATAACACTCTGATTGTCACATAAGATTGTTATTTCCCCTACATCAAAACCAATGTTAGAACAAAAACGTTTCAACCATACAACTTCTTTGCAAGCATGAGTAGCTGCCATGTATTCAGCCTTTGTAGTAGACAAAGAGACTACAGCCTGCCGCTTGCTCATCCAACTCACTGCACCACCATTCAACATGTAAATGTATCCACTGGTGGATCTTCTACTGTCAATGTCCCCTACCCAATCAGAATCTACATATCCCCAAATGCTGGGAGTTCTTTTTGATTCAACCAAATTCCCATGGTAACACAATGTAAAATCTGAAGTTTCCTTCAAATACCTAAACACTCTCTTCACAGCATCCCAATGTATTCTTCTTGGATTAGCCATAAATCGACTAAGTACTCCCACTACTTGGGCAATGTCTGGTCTTGTACAGACCATTGCATACATGAGATTGCCTACATCACTAGCATAGGGCACACTGGTCATGTCCTCCATCTCAGTAGGAGATTTTGGACAATCCTCAATAGATAGCTTTGTTCCTTGCATGACTGGAATAACTAACTGTTTGCAATCATTCATACAAAATCTCCCAAGAACAATCCTTATATACTTACTCTGACTGAGCCAAAGCTTTCTATTCTTCCTGTCCCTGGTTATCTCCATCCCTAGAATATACCTTGCTACACCAAGATCCTTCATTTCGAACTTAGCAAACAACTGAGACTTAAGATCAGAAATCATTAGCTTGCTATTTCCTATGAATATCATATCATCAACATAAAGAGCAATAACAAGCACTTGATCACTTTCAGCTTTATAATATACACAGTGATCAGATTTTGATCTCACAAATCCAAAAGATAATACAAATGTATCAAATTTTTGGTACCACATTATAGGTGATTGCTTTAACCCATAGAGAGACTTCTTTACTTTGCATACCAATTTTTCTTTACCTTTCTCAATAAAGTGCTCAGGCTGGGACATATAGATTTCTTCTTCAAGATTACCATGAAGAAATGTTGTCTTCACATCCATATGTTCAACCTCTAAGTCATACGCTGCTACAAGTGACAATAGAAATCTAATGGACATCAACTTTGCTACAGGAGAAAAAATTTCCCCATAATCAATTCCCTCTACCTGGGAATAACCCTTTCCAACCAGTCTTGCCTTGTATTTTTCAACACTGCCATCCAAACCAATCTTTTTCTTAAATACCCATTTGCAGCCCATAGGTTTTATGCCTTTAGGCAAGGGCACCAAAATCCAAGTTTCATTTTTATCCAATGACGCCATCTCTTCTTCCATAGCTTCTAACCAAGAGTCTGAATCAGACATTTTAAATGCCTCTTTTACAGTTCTAGGCTCATCAGTGCTAGAAATCAACGCATAAGCACAAGTAGAATCAATTAATGAGAACCCATACCTATCTGGTTGTTTCCTTTCTCGGGTTGACCTCCTCGCTGGCTGAGGCTGAGGTTCTTCTTCTTCAGAACTTTCAGAACTACTTGAGCTCTCCTCAGTTTCAGGTACGTTTTGAGTTTTCAATTCCTCTTTCTCTGGTGTAGGAGGAATTGATGCTACATCCTTACTATTTTTAGACTTTGTCTCTTACTACAAATCCAAGGTGGAAGGTTTCAGCTCTCAAAATATTACACTCCTGCTATATACAACCTTCTCTGTAACAAGATTCTAAAGCTTGTATCCTTTAATTTTAGCACTATAGCCAATGAAAATACATTTGACAGCCTTGTTCTCCAGCTTAGATCTTTTTACATCAAGCACATAAGCATATGCTTCACAGACAAAGACTCTAAGATGTCTAAGAGAGGGCTTCTTACCAAACCACGCTTCCATAGGTGTATTATACACAAGAGCAGAGTTTGGAGACCGATTAACCAAGTAACATGTAGTAGCAATAGCTTCAACCCAGAACTTCTCCTCCAAACCAACACTACTAAGCATACTTCGTGCTCTCTCCATCACTGTCCTATTGAACCTTTTTGCAACTCCATTTTGCTGTGGAGTATAAGGTTTAGTCTTGTGTCTTTTGATTCCATGGTCTTTACAGTATCTTTCAAATTCATCATAACAGAATTCACCGCCATTATCAGTCCTTAAGCATTTTATTTTTCTACCAGTCTAATTTTCAACAAGATTTTTAAACTCCTTAAATCGACTGAACACTTCTGATTTACCTTTTAAAAAATAAACAAATGCTCTCCTTGAATAATCATCAACGAATGACACATAGTATCTTGATTTAGAAAATGAAGGAACATTCACTAGACCAAACACATCTGAATGGATATAATCTAACAAACCAGAAGATTTATGAGGACTGTCATAAAATGAAACACGGTGTTGCTTTCCATATATACAGTGTTCACAGAATTCAAATTTGAAATTATAATCTTCAAGCCCCTCAACAAGATTTTTGTTCTTCAAGGTTTTTAAACCTTTTTCTCCTATGTGGCATAACCTATGATGCCAAAGCATAGTCTTCTCTGTAGGAAGTTTTACTTCCATAGAGTTTACATAATTAGGGATATTTCCCTCTTTACCTCCATGAGCAGCTTTCAGTGACTTTGAAGTGACACTGTTACATTGAACAGCTTGTGCATCCAACTTGTACAGGGTACCAATTCGAGCACCTCTAGCCAGCACCATTGAACCTCTAGTCATCTTGCAGCCACTTCCCGACAACAAGACTTGTACTCCAATATCATTTAGCATACTTACAGACAATAGATTTCAAGCCAAACCTGGTATGTGCATAACATTATTGATCCCCTTTATTCTACCATCAGGGAATTGGATTCTAACTCTTCCACGACCAACAATTTCCAAGGTTGAATCACTCGCCAAGTACACCTTTCCACCATCGTATTCTTCATACTTTGTGAACCATTCTTTGTGAGATGTCATGTGGAATGATGCTCCAGAATCAATCAGCCAGACATCATCTGATGCCTATGTAGCCAAGGCTGTAATGAAGGCGTCACCATCACTATGAGAAGAACCATTATCAGAAGAGCCCTTCTTTTTTTTCTCCTCTTTACAATCCTTTCGGACATGACCAGGTTGCCCACAGTTCTAGCACTTCACCTTGGACTTCTTGCAAGGAGATTTTGATCTCCCTTCTGATTTTGATTTGGACTTCTTGTCCTTCTTCTTGCCTTTCTCCTTTGACCTTCCTCTGACAGCAAGAGCCTCCTTCACCATCTCAAAATATTTTCTTCTCATCTCTTCTGACAATAAAGAACCAACAACATCTTCCATCTTGAAACTGGATGTTGTACTCCCAATAGCCATCACCAGATGATCCCATGAGTCTGGAAAAGAACATAACAGAAGCATACAACGATCCTCTTCTTCAATCTTTACACCAATAGATGTTAATTGTGCGAGCAACATGTTAAATGCATTCAAATGATCAGCTACAGACCCTCTTTCCTGCATTCTCAAAGAGTAGAGCTTCTTTCTCATGAACAACTTATTCACCAAGGATTTCCCTTGATAAATAGACACCAGTCTCTTCAACAAGAGAGAAGCAGTCTTCTCTTCATGCACATTAAGAAGAACTAAGTCTTCCAAACAGAACCTTATCAGCCCCTTCACTTTTCTATCTGTAAGGTCCCATTCTTCTTGCTTCATGCCTGTAGGTTTAGTTCCAGACACATCAAGCCAAAGGTCTTGATCTACTAAGAGATCCTTCATCTTGAGTTTCCACAATTCAAAGTTACTACCATTGAATTTCTCTATTTCAATCTTCCCAGATGAACTAGACATCTTAATCTGTAAATAGAAATAACAATCTCTACAAAACTCCCACTGAACAGTATTGACACAAAAAACCCAATGTACCCCAAGGATAACACAACTAGCCAGGCTCTGATACCACTTGTAAGGAAAACTAGATGTGGAAAACAATTCTCCTAACATCAATACCTTAGGAAAGAATGCAGAAGTACTTTTAAATTTTCAATTACAGTCAAGTTGAGATGCACTATGAAACAGATTACAGAAATAGAGTATTAGACAAACACACATGAATACCAGATATACGTGGGAAAACCCTTACGAGAGAAAAACCCACCACACCAAGAGAAATCACTTTGTATTACAGTAATCAAAATTACATACAATTCCAGACTTATCTTTCTAGTGTCATTATACAGCAACATTCATCATGAACCTTCTTTGAATAGAAAACATCCAAGTTATAGCCTTTACAGATTTTAAATCCTTCACTGATGCAGTTAGAATTCTTCACACTTCATTGTTGATCGAACTACTGTCCAACCCCCAAGTGTCTGCAACTTGCAACTATATCCATGTCTAATTTTGTATGTAGAACTTCCTTACAGAACCGTTGCAACCGACTGTCTTCCAACTGTTCCCCTTCGGCTCCTTCTATTCGTTCACGAGACTCCACATAGGACGGTCAACCATTCAACAAAATTCGTATTGTATTGGCATCTCGATGAGACACCAACTGTGTCTCACCGATGCCACATTGACCTCATATTGATGTCACCAAGATGTTACATCGAGCTCCAAGAGATACACCGAGACATCACATAGTTGCCCTGACTTATCGCTTTTGCTAGAAGGACATAGCAAAACACTAAAGTTACACCGAAGTCCACAAGCCTATTGAGCACCAAGTAGAAGTTAGCAAGACTCACTCCTATCACCTAGAGTTCATACCGATCTCCATATGTTACCTCGAAGTGTTTACCCATTGCCGAGACGTTGCCCCTTCACTGAGAGAACTTACCGATCTCTATGACTTATCCCAAGAGCTTCATCTATCACCCAAACACATAGCTTTCGGTGTGACATGATACCGATGAGATTAAGTCATAATGAGCACCGAAGACTAGTCGGCAAGACAAGAGCTTATCGCCGAGACGTTTCCCCGAGTTCATTAAGTTACACCGAAGATTATAACTTAAGTCTTTTTCGCTAAGACATATCCACTTCGGTAGGACATCTTATCAAAGACACTTCCTTCGGCCAAGTCTCTATGATGAAACACAGTCAGCATAGCATTTGATTTCATGGCGACTTCTCACCGAGCCATAATGAGTTATGCCGAGGACCTCAAAGTAACTGTTGTCGGAAAGACATTAACACTTTGCTGAGACATCTTAGTGAGAACCTTAAGCTTCATCGAAGATCACAGTCGCCAAGAGTCTCACCGATATACGATTGAATGGCCTGTTAGCTAGAGGTCTCCCGATCACTCTGATGTCATAACGAATACATCATGCTACAACGATAGACTCCACAGTGCAACCTTTCGGCAAGATAATGGCAAGGTCACAGCAACCTGTTCAGAAATGAATAAAGCAAACTGCTAGTCAGCCAGACATGGAACCTATCACACCGACTTGGCACTAATGGAGGTGTATACGTCCAATTTGATCACTTCCATATGATCAAACACGTCTCCTTATTCATCTGGTTGCTCATCCCCTCTGTCAATATTAATTAAACCAGTTGTTTAATTAATACCCTGCATCTTGCACAAAGGTCCTAACGTATTTAATTTAATACTTTACCCCTCTTCCTCCTCTAAATTAAATAAATATGCCCTTTTATTTAATTTAGTCATATCCCCCTTTTAAATTAAAATCTATTTTTAATTCCTCTTTTCTCTCTCATAGTCACATCCTCCAACTTTTGCAAGTTGGTCCCTAATCCATTTTAATTACTTCATCTTCTTCTAATTAACTAAGGTTAGCATGTGCACACCCTTAATCATCATTAAGGTCACATCCTCCATAATTTCCCACTTGCTTCTAATGAGTCATTAGTCCATCTAACTGAGTATTTGTACAACCTTAATCATTTGATTAGCCTAACCTAATCCTCATCCTATTTATGGCATATGTCCTTGAGTCAAACTTATTAAAGACTTTCTCCTTTTGGGCAAGGCACTCCACTTCCACATGTGAATTTTTAATTCACCTTTTAATCCCCCAAGGCACCCAAAAGGAATTTTTAATTCCTTCACTTCTCCCCACATGTCCTTCACTTATTCTTTATTCTTTCCCATCTCCCCATGAGAATATTTGAGGAATTTTTAATTCCTCACATGTCCTCTCACCCACATGGGGACAAGGACCTCCTTTATGAGGAGATCTTGTCCAATCCCAAGGTACTTTGTACTCCTCTCCATGTCATTTCCTTCTCCTTCCACCTCATGTCCACTTCACCTTTTGGGGCTAAATCACATGCCACATGTCAAGATGTGAGGGCTTGTGAGTTCTCAACTCACCTTAGCCCTACATCTTGATATTTGGTGGCTCAATCTTGACCTTCCATTTCCCCTAGGAATTCTCAAAAATCCTATAAATACCCCCTCTTTTCTCTCATTTGGGGAGAGATCATTTGTGCTAGCCAAACTCTTGCAGTTTTGTTTCTCAACCTACACTTAGCCATTTTCTTGTGTTCATCCACTTGCACTCATCCTCACAACACCACTTAGCTTGCATCTACTTGCCATCCAAGGAGCATACACATCAAAGATTGAAGGGCCAACCAAAGGATCGATTCGACACAAGGTATAGAGTTCCATTTTGTTGCTTTTGCTTTGTGTTGTTTCCAACTTAAACTAATCTTGAGGTGTAGGTTGTTTTGGTGTTTATTTGCACTCTTTGGCTTGTTGCTTTGTTTCTAATGCTCACATTCGACCTATCACAGGAGGTTTCAGCCTGTAATGTTTGAGGCACATATTTCCAACACTTTAGACTTACCCTTTCCTTTCTTGTCTTCCTTAGATTCCTTTTCCTTAGGCCTACCTCTTACAAACAAGGCATCTTAGGATCCCGTTTTAGACTTCCCCCTCATCTCCTCTGATAGGAGAGTAGGAATTATATTGTCCATCTTAGGATCTGCACCACTACCACTGATAGCAACAATTAGATTTCCCCAAGATTCTAGTAAAGAACAAAGTACCAAAATTCATTTATCTTCATCTTCTAGCTTTACTTCTAAAGATGCTAACTGACTTAGAATCAAATTTAAAAAATATTTAAATGATGTGCAACAAAATCACCATCTTTCATCTTTAAAGAATACAACTGTCTTTTCAAATACAACTTATTAGTAAGACTTTTGGTTTGATAAATATCACCTATCCTCTTCCATAATTTATATGTGGTAGTTTCATCTAAAACATTCAAGAGAACATCAACAAGACATAACCTTATGGTTCCTCTTTTGTTCTTATCAAGATTATCCCAATCCTCATCTAACATCGTTGTAGATGGTTTTTTGTCATTACAAACAACTAACCACTAATCTCTCTCTTCAAGGAGATCCTCCATTTTTAGTTTCCACATCTCATAACTAGACCCATTGAATCTTTCTATATCTAAACGAGAATTAGAACTCATTGTAACACACTTATTTTACAAATCTACAATAACACAATAGTAAAAGCTCCCACTACAACCAAAAAATCTTCAAAATTTTAAGAGAAAGGCGTCCCAAACTCTACCCAACCTTTAGCTCTGATACCAAATGTTGAAAATTGAAAGTGAAATTGTAGCTTAAAACTTGTAATCCTATGAGATTCTAGATTTAATTTAATTGTTCTTTGTCACAAATTCTTTGTGGGTGATTAATCTGATTAATTCAATTTTACCAATTGTAGAAGTAGATAGAAGATTGTAGAAGAATGAGACAAGAAGATAGAAGTGACACAACATATACATGGAGAAACCCTTTCGAGAAAAAACTCCACCACCAGAATCAATAGTGCTTATATTATTTAACCTTAGAACAAGATTACAATAACACTGTATCTGTAGACATCTGAATTTGACCACCCCCATATGGTCAAATTCATCCCCTTTTATTCCCCTATCTCACATCCCTCACCTGCATTAATTAAATAATTTACTTAATTAATATTCCCATTTTCCTAATGTTCCTAAGGTATTTAATTAAAATAATTAAATATTTTATTTCCTACCCCCTTTCTTCTCCAAATTAAATAAATACTTTAATTTATTTAATTTAGTTATTTGGATTTATGAATTTAAATCAATTTTTAAATTCACATTTTCTCTCTCCTTGTCCCATCCTCCATAATCCCCTTCTAATATGGATTAATTCAATTAATATAAAATTAGGATGTACACACCCCTAATTAGGATTAGTGTCAAATCCTCCATAATTCTCCACTTGCCTTAATCCTTCATTAATCAACTTAATCCCCTATTTGCACAACTTTAATTACTTGATTAGGTCAACCTAATCCTTATGCCATTTATGGCATACCCCCAAGTCAAATTTCATTAATTGATTTCTCCTTTTGGAGAAGGCAACCAATTCCCCATGTGAATTTAAAATTCACATTTATTCTTACTAGGCTTCTCCTCTTCTCCATGTAGATATTTGAGAAATTTTTAATTCCTCATGTGTCACATCACCCACATGTGGACAAGGACCTCCTTTATTAGATCTTGTCCCAATCCCTAGGTACCATAAGGTACCTCCACCTCACCTCCCTTTTGACACCTCATTTGCCATATGAAAATATATGAGGGCTTGTGAGTTCAACTCGCAAGCCCTTGATCTTGTCCATGGTGGCTGCATCTTGACCCTTCATTTCTTAGAGGCATTTCCCCTAAAATTAGAGGATTTTTCCCTCTTTTACACTATAGACATCCAAATTTGACCACTCCTATATGGTCAAATATGTCTCCTCTATCCGTCTATCTCATCAATATTAGTTAAATGATTTATTTAATTAATATTCCCCCTTTTGCCTAAGGTTTCTAAAGTATTTAATTTAATAATTAAATACCTTACCTTTCACCTTTCTTCTTTAAATTAAATAAATATGCCAATTTATTTAATTTAGTCATTTAACCTTTTTGAATTTAAATCAATTTTAAATCCCCTTTTTCTCTCTCCTTGTCGCATCCTCCATAACCTTCTTCTAATCTAGATTAGCTTAATTAATCCATGATTAGGATGTGCACACCCTTAATTAGGATTAATGTCACATCCTCCATATTTGTCCACTTGCCTCTAATCCTTCATTAATTTTATTAATCACATGTTTGCACAACTTTAATCTAATCACATGCCATATTTTGCATGTCCTCCAAGTCAACCTTTCATAATTCATTTCCCTTTTAAACCTTGACCTCTTCCCCATGTGATTTTAAAATTCACATTTATTCATTCAATGCATTTCTCTTCCCCATGCAAGTTGTTGGGAAATTCTAAATTATTTCACTCGTCACATCAATCACATGGGACAAGGGCTTCCTTTATAAGGGCCTTGTCTTATCCACAAGGTACTTCTCATCATGTGAATTTAAAATTCACTTTTATTCTCCCAACCACTTATCCCTTCCAATCATGTGAATATAAAATTCAATTTATTCCCCCAACAACTTCTCTCATCCCCATGATGATAAGAGAGGACTTTCTAAAATTCCTCACTTGTCACCATCACACTCATATGGGGACAAGAACTTCTTTCTTAAGGAGGTCTTCCCCTAATCCCAATGTACTTGCAAGTACCTCCACCTCACATGTCCTCTTTCCAACTCATTTGTCCTTGTAACACCTCACCTTCCACATAGAAAGATGTGAGGGCTTGTGAGTCCTCAACTCACTATAACCCTTCATCTTTCCCATGTTGGAAAACTCTTGACCGTTCAATTCTCTAGAGATTATTCTCTTAAAATGGAATATTTTCTCTCAATTCATTCATCCATCACATTCTCAACTCAAGCATTTAAGCTCTCATACTCTCAAGCACTTTTGCAAGCATTCTCATCCGCCATTATTGCTCTCTTGAATCTCTATTTTTGCATCCATTGTATTCATCCACTCAAATACCCACCTTCATTATTTGAATCTCCATTGAATCCTCATCATTTTGCATATCATTTTAGATCATTTTCTATCAAGGAGCACACATTCATCAACAATCAAAAGGCCAACCAAGAAGATCACTTCAACAAGGTATAAATTTGGTTTTTATCTTTATTTTGTTTAAGTTCAATGTATCCCATTCTTGAGGTGTTGAAGTGTTGTTTTCTTCCTTTTGCTTTCTGTTTTGCATCTTTTAGGCTAGATAAATAACACTGCTCACATACAAAATTCATAATTCATGAACATTCAACACACTTAGCACTTCAACTCTCAAGCATTCAAGCCAAGCCAAAACCTCCATTGTTGCAGCTTCATTTGGATCTATATTGTGCATCCATCCAAATACCTACTTACATCATTGCATTCCTCATCCACCCACGATCATGTAGAGCTAGGTTGCATGCTATTTTCCATCTGAAGGAACACACAATCAAACAAATCAATAGGCCCAACCAACTCATCAACTTGGAAAAGGTAAAACATTCTTTTTATCTTTTGTCTTTTTCAAGTTCAACTAGGTTAATTGTTAAGGTGTTGTTTGTGTTCTTCCTTGTTTGCATTCCTTTTTTTTTGCATTTTTAGACTTGGAATTACACCTGCACACAATATCAATCCTGAGATGCTTATTTTTCCTTCAATAATTCTTCTTCACAACCTACAATAAACTATGATAAAACTCTCTTCAACTTGCTACAATTAATAGAAAATTGTGAACATTATAAACTCCAAAGAGTTAACGATTACAAGAGGATAAATCTCCTCACAAATATCTATGCCATTCTTGTGCACGTAGAGTTCTTCCGTGAAAAGCAAAGTCAAACCAAGTCTTTCATTAATTTGGGTGTCCCAAACTGAAGACTTAACTCAACATTGATTATGAAGATATCTTGTAAGCTTCTCCTCAAAGTTGGCGCCAAAGAATGAGCCCCACTTAATTGAGCCTTGCAAATATCTTCTCATGCAAAGGTGTTAACTTCAAGATCTCAACTTGGGCGCCCAAGGTGGGTCCAAGTCAATCTTTGTTAACTGAAACATATCTCTCCACCATTCATACAAACATCATGTATGATTGATCATCCCCTATTAACTGAAAGTATCAACCTGTTATCTATCATGCAACTGAAGTCATTAGTCGTGCAACTCAAGTCAACTGAAGTTAACTACATGCAATTCAAACTAACTACATGCAATTGAAGATAACTAAACCATAACTGAATTGAACTGATAGTGCCACTCCACATACATTGTAAATATCAATCCCTTCTTTTTAGGAACAATACCTGCATTACATAAGAGTTATGAATTCACCAAACAGTTAACTAAAACAAGGTGGGTTCCACTTTCCATGTGGTCACCCCATGTGCTCCTATTTTGTAGGAGCTCTTCTTGGGTGTCCCCACATGTTCCTATCATTTAGGAATAATTACAAAAGTCAATTTACATGTTCATTTCATTCGAATTTAATCTCTTTTTAATCTTAGTGTTGTGGAACACTTTCCAAGGACTTAGGAGATACATGAAATATGTTTAGGATTGTAATTAAATGGTATCTTATTCCCAATAGGATCTAAAAAAAAGATCTATGTTATGCAAATACAAACTACACAAATAAGGTTGTATACAAAATTACATGTGAAAATAAGATGTACTTTGAAGTAATATTAGGTGATTATATTATAGTTACATTGTTTTACAAATATATGAATGTTTATAGAGAAACCTAAAATAAAAACAAACTAATAAGTGTCACCTAACCACATGAAATACATATTGGGATGAATCAACATATCTTAGTGTATGTCTCAAACTAGGAGGTTGTGCAATTTTTGCACACACGCGACATTGAAAGCAGGGACCCTCTTTTGCTTTCTCTTTTTTGTTTTTCCCCCTTCAATTTTGAGGATTTGCATTGCCTTGGCATGAGCTTAAAGTTTTTATCTTGCTTGCCCAAGTGTTTTCCCCAAGGCTATACATTGAAAATCCTAAGTTTGAGCCAAGTTCGGGTTTTTGAGCCAGTTCGGGATTTTCTGCCCCGTCCAGATTTTCCCGGATTGCATTCGAAGTCTGGCTCGACCTGTTTTACACTGCAGTTCGAAGAATTTGGGTCTTCGCAGAATTCCACATGGGCCGGATTTTCTTGAATTTTCGTCTTGTCGTCGGGTTTCTGAACTTGGTTGACTTTTTGGAGTTTTGTGCCTTTTTTTTTAATCGTTGGCATCCTGATGAGTTGTGATATTTGATCTTGGGGTACTTGGCATGCTGTGGCATTCTGAATTTGTGAATTATTGATCTGGTTTTGTTTCCCTTGGTGTTTTCATCATTGTTGCTTGCTCGGGAGTTCAGATTGCTATATGTTGTTACCATGATCGATTTCCTTTTCATCAAATGGTATGTACATGCTACCTTGCTTTTGATTGATGAATATAAGTTGTGCTTTGGCATTTTGGTTTTTCTTGGAGTTCAAATTTATGTGTCTCGAGCTTGCTCTAGACATTCATGGTTAAAATTTAGGGTTTCATGCCTAGGGCATCGCCATTTCATTTTGATTTGCTTTCGAATAAGCCTAGGATTCAAAGAAGATATGTAGGAGGTTCAGGTTAAACTGGTTTCATGCCCAGGTTCCTCAAATTTGTGATCTTCGATCAATTTGAGCGAAATCGTGTTAGATTGCCGATGTTCGGGTTTTCTGTCAACCTCGAGATTTTCTTGCACTGGCAGATTTTCTCGACTTTCCGTTTTCTCCTGTTTTTCTCGAATTTCGCAATTTTCCAGAGTTTCGCATGCTTCGTGGATTTCTGCTCCCTTCAAATTTTCCCAGGTGTCCTTTGTTCCTTTTTTTTTCTGAAATCTGCTAACTGTTGCTTCATTCGTGAAAATTCGTCCGGTGCAGATTTCTCCAGAATTTGGTGGAAAATGAAGAGTTGTGAGATAACATGATTTGTTAACGAATGACTATGCATTTTATGATCAATTTGAGTTATTTTAGGATCTCTCAAGTTGTTTCTTGGTTGATAATGATCGGATTGTGTTACTTATGGGTGTTTTCATGTTGTTTTCCCTGGAATCTGCCTGCCTTGGATTTTTTTAGAATTCCTCTCTGGCTTGGATTCCACAGAGGAGTGAAAATCTCAGATTGTGAAGATTGCGCTTTAACAATGTTTCTGGATTGATTTCGATCTTTTCTCAAATTTATTTGGATGATGAATATGTTATTTGTGATGGACTAATGCTAATTTTTCATGTTATAATGAATAGTAAAGGTAGTTTTTGCTAAGTGCAGGCTGAATTTTGCTGAGTCATTAAGGAAATTCTGGAGATGAAATTGAATCTATGAAAGGAAATTTGAAATGTTGGTTACTCCACCCCTTAGCTGACTTGGTGAGGTGCGCCCAGGATAAGAATGGAAGGAGGCAATTAATATTGGGGTTGCATTGAAACTTGTGCTTTGGTTCGAATTGTATTGGAGATCCCAGGCCGACCTGGATTGAGTTCATGCATTAAATGCTAGTTTGTTCTATTTTGAATTCTCTTTGGGCCGACCTATTTTGAGGCCATTTATTATTGTAAACATCAATTGGGCCAACCTTTTTGTGGTTGTTTTATTATTGTAAAACCCTTATTGGGCCGACATGCTTTGGAGGTTTCTATAAATTGGGCATTTCTCCTCCTTTGAGATATATAGATAGATAGATACAGAGATAGAGATAATTTTGTTATAAGAGCGAATTAGGTAGTAGAGAAGAATTAGAAGTTAGTCAATTTTTCAGCAAGTTTTGTAACAAAACATTGGAATTGTTGCTCAAATTTGGTGATTCAATACAATTGAAGACATTGTGATTTTCTGGTGATCTCTTTTGTGTTGGGTTATCTTGCATGGTTCTTATGATTCTATCTTTCATATTTCTCAAAGTTATTAGATTTAGATTTATATCTGATTTAATGGTGTTCATGATCTGATGCTTGAAGTGTTTGTAGCAATCCCTGGTCCATACTTTTTGTAGCTAGCTAATTGTTAGTTGATTTGCAAAGTTAGTCTGGACCCTTATATTCATTGTGTTTAGTTCGATTGTGGAGATTTATTCATTTCAATTGCAATTGGGTTGTCTTGGATGAATGTTCATGATCTAAAAATATTTAATACCTTAGAATATTGCACCGTTTTGTAAGATTGTAGATTTATCTTGGTCAAGCAGGAATTCTTTTATGAGGGATTGGTCCATTTCAAGTATTTCATCATTTGCATTGTTAATCTTAGGAGTAGTTAAATTTAGATCTATTTGAAACCCTAATCTTTTGTTATTTCTTTATTATTTGGATTAGATTTAGGATTGAAGTATCATTACATTGCCAGATCTAATAAATTCAAGATTCAGTCTTTGCTTGTAGTAAGATCCATTTGTGATTACCAATATTTTCACATTTATCACTGAGTTGTTTATGCATTGTCAAGACCTGACATTAGAGACCTTGGGGTTATCTCTTGAGGCTTGTTGATAGAGATTTACCTTTCAAGAGAGATAGGATTTCATATTATGTTTGAGTTGTTGCTATGCAGAAAACATCATCAATAGATTGGCGCTAGAAGGAGGGCCTAAATAAGCTAGGTTGGATCAATTTTTGTCTTCCATCTCTCCCGAAAGATTCAAAAGAAGAACCAAATCTACTCCAGGAGATGAGGAATTTCAAGAATTACCAGTCCCTACTAGGTCAAGAAGGACCAACAAAAGGGGAGAATCTTCATCCACCCAACCACCTCCATCATCTCCATCATTCTCATCTTCATCAAGTTCATCTGAGTCTGAGTCTGAGGACATTCCCATCCAACAACCTCAGCCAGCCATAAATCAGCCATTACCTCCCCCACCTCCACCAATGGCTTTCCTAGGTAATAACCTATCTCCATTGAGTTTCACTAATTACAATGTCATGCCCAAGAATCCTGAGCACTTCTATTCAAAGTTCCATGTTAACGATCCCAATAGAATTGTTGAGGAGCCCATCAAGATCTTTCAGACTGGCCTTAAGGATAGGGGAATCAATAATGAGGATGTAGCATGTAGGCTCTTTCCTTATTCCTTAGGAGAGGATGCTTTCTATTAGTATAATCACTTAAATGTTAGGTCTATCCAGTATTGGACTGAGCTAGAGACTACATTCCTGCAGAAGTTTAGGATTCCTATTAGTCCCAATGAACTCTATCTTCAGTTCACTAATGTTAAAAGAGAATTCCATGAGCCTATAGGGTCCTTTAACAATAGGTTTCATCATTCCTATACCCGACTGCAGGCCCCCTATGTTGTTGATGATGCCACTGCTTTAGAAAACTATTATGAGGGACTTGATAGCCTAACAACCACCTTCATGAAATGGAGAAACAATCCTCCTAATACCCTACTTGATGCATATGCAGAGGCTATAAAGGTTAGCACTTCCCTAAGACAACATCTTTCTAGACCTTTACCATCATTAGGACCCATTGCTCACCTTGGACAAGTCCCAACTTTCAACCAGGCTCTCACCAATCATACCCCCATCATGAATCTAGTTCCTCAGTTGCCTATGGTCCCTCACCTAGGGCCTCTAGTGAGTCAAATTCCACCTACAGTCAACTATCCCCAACAAAATGTGAATTAGCCTCTTCATCCACAATCTCATGCTAGCTATCCCCCTTATCTATAGAATTCTGAAGTTTTGAACCAGTCATTAAATACCAATGCTGTAGCAGGATATTCCCAAAGTAATGTGAGTCAGCCTTCATATAGGAATCCTGACCAGTTGAGACTGGATGATTTGACTGAACAAGTGAAGAAGCTAAATATGTAGGTAACTTACTTGAGGAACCATAACGGTCATTTGTACGCTGCTTAGAGAAATATGTAGTCCAATCAAAGTAGAGAAAGTCAAGAAAATCAACAAGGGAAACATCATGAAAGAGGATACAACAAGGAAAGAGGATATAATAATGACAGAGGATATAGTGACAGAGGGAAAAATTATGATAAGGGACAATCCTCAGGCTAGAACTTTGATAGAGGTGAAGTTGGTGGACAAGGTTTCGACAGGAGACAACCACCTAGACAAAACAGGACTTGGAATACGAGGCCTAACAATGGAGGATTCCCCACCACATTGGATCAACCATTCAATCAGCCAGTTAATCAAGAGAACTCTCCTAGTGGTGTATATTTAGCTGAAGCTGCTTTATCAGGATGGTGTAGACTCCATATAACAAGTCATCATTCTAAGTTAGATTTTCAAGAATTCTAGACAATAGCTTTAATCTTCCAGTATGAAGTGGAGAACAATTCAAGTAGTCAAGAAATGGTGCCATCTACTCCCTATGATTCACCAATGTTAGTCCTAAATCATGCTCCATTTCCAAAGAGCGAAGACAATGTACCTGAAGAAGAATTAGACCAGCTCAAGGAAGAGGCAGATCAAGTGTACAATGGAGATGAGATTTCACAATTGTTTGAGGAGAATCCAGTGAATGACAATGGCCCCTTGGATGAAGAAGAAGCTTATGTCGAAGAATTCCAGACTTTCCAAAGGCCTATCAAGAAGTATGATCTGAGGGACCTGCCACATAGACATCCACAGGATGGAGGCCCCTTCACCACCTCTATCCCTCCAAACAACTTCACCACTCCTCCAAATCCTAATGCCAACAATAATCCATCATATCCTCATGTGTCTAAGTAGTATATGTAAAAGGAAGGATAAGCACAGATGGACATGTCAAAAGGAAGAAGTATTGAAGCAAGCAAAGACAAGATGGTGGACTATCCAAAAGAGACTTTTGCTGATCTAAGTGAAGAACAATTGGCTATATATGTTGCAGAAGAACTCAAGAAGTTAAAGGTAAGTCTCTCTGCATTTGAGTTATTGAGGGTTCCAACCATTAGGAATGCAATTATAGGAGCTTACAATGAAAATTTCATATCACAAGATAGATCAGTTAGTGAAAGTATCAATAAAGTATCTAGCTCTCAAACAGTTGGAAGGAAAAATCAGACTCAAAATCAAGTTCAGGTGCCTCCTGGAGATAAGGGAAAAGAGAAAGATAGGACTCAGGTTGCTCAAGTAGATACTCCCTTAACTTTGTTTCAAGGGAAATAGAGACCCCTCCATTTCTAATTTTTGTCTGTATATTTGGTAAGCACTTGCACAATTGCTTGTTAGATTCAAGTTCCTCTACCAATGTAATGCCCTTTGGTGTCTATCGAGCTTTGGGTATAACTCCTATTGATTCCCAAAAGAAAGTTACACAATTGGATAGAATTGAAGTTAATGTTTTAGGGGAATTAAATATGATTCATATAAAGGTTGCTTCTGACCCTAGGATTCAGCAGGTCATTAATATACAAGTGGTTGATATACCTGATGCTTATGGCCTGATTCTGGGAAGAGACTTTACCAGAGCCTTGAATGGATATGTATCAACTGATAACTCTCATATGTGGCTTCCCTAGAAGGGAGTGCCAAACCATATTAGAATTGAAAGAGAACCTAGGATGAAGTATACGATCACAGAATATCAAAATACCTCCAACAAAATTCTGATAACAGAGGTGAGCATGGGAAATTATGTGCTTGCAACCCCTTTTGAGGAGTCAGATGTTGAAAATGAGGATGATCTTGAAGACACTTAGCTCAGTTCACTGGATAATTTCTAGGAATTCATTCAGAATAAGGATCTAATACATACTAGATATGAAGAGTTTGTTGCTAGGATTATAAAGGATTGGTCAAGCTTGAGTTATAGAATTGACCTAGAGGACTTATTGTTACCAACTTGGTGTAGGATACATGAGGAAGAGCATTCAAAATTCACATGCTTCCAATGTCAGGCAGCCATAAAAGAGGTGGAAGAACAAGTACAAGTGCCACAAGATGCGAGGGATACACAAGAGGCTCCACTGGGATAATTTCAACAAGTTGCTGATGAATATCTTGAAAAACATGAGGAAGCGCTTAATGGAGTGGTCAACATTCCTGATGACTATGATCAAGAGTCTAAACCAATGCCAATAGAGGAAGAATTCAGGGAGTCTTTTCATTTATCAAATTATGTTTTTCCTCTATCTATTGATGAACTGAACATTGAAAATTCACAGGTTTCATGCATTAAGGATGAGATAGCTAATGTGACTCATATTGATATGCAGGAAGATTTGAATGATGCTGAAAACAACAATATTACAGTCATAATTGATGGATATGATCACACAGCAGCAAGTGAAAATGTGCTTAAAGGCCAACCTGTGATGCTCCTTCATGAGCATCCTATTGAGAAATTTACTGTACAAGACATTGTTTCTGCATTCTCATCATTGATTCCTCATGAAAACACTCCAACAGGAAAAAAGCTCCATGTTGATAATTCTAGACTTGTTCAATCTAAATTTCACTTTGTACTGCATAGTGATACCTCTAGTTCTGTATTGTATGTTTCCAACAAAAGGGGATTGTTGTACCATCAATGGAGACCTGATGACATAGATATCAGTTCTTTACAATTGAAGAATGATGAATACCACATCCGGTCTACAACAGTACAAAATCAGGTTGTTTCTTTCTTTACTAAAAATTATGAAGCTTATCAATTCAATTATGGAAGTTTAGGAAAGACAGCTTGCATTTGGATTGATCATGGTTTCAATGAGTTGCCTCAATTACTGATCATTCTTGGTTATGAGGTTGATTTTTAATGCTACATTATTGAGCCTTATTTTGGTGAATATAAAGATGAGTTTGCATTCTTAAGTACTGTTACTTTCACCTTATTACTTGTTCATGCACTAAAGAGTCAAGTAGGTGTAGGTATTAGTTCATCATGTCTGGTGATGAGTCATTTCAGTGTTTCTTTGTATATAGTTTGATTTGAATAAATGCAGATTGCTCTTCTCTCTTTAAGTTCTCTTTTCTGCTCTTTCTTTCTTTGATTAGGCTGCATTAGTATAGGTTTGTTTTTGGTTTGGTGTTTTTTGCTCTGCTTTTGCTTTGGAGGTCTTCTTGTTTTCTGCTGGATGTGTTGCACTTGTGTAGCAAATATTCTTTTGTCTGGGATTGTTCTAAGTATTTCCTTGATGAACTTTAATCCTGTGTCTTGAAAGGATGGTTGAGGTCTTTGTTATCGTCATGTAGTCTAAGTGTTTGATTTAAGGAGGATGGGTCACTGGTTTGATTTGAATTTGAAGCATTTTGAAATCTTATATCTTTTATACATCTTAAAAATCCTGAAGTTGCGGTAGGACCCTTGTGAGGTCTTGTCAGGTGAAAAATCTTATTTCTACTTCAGTGCCACTGTGGTTCTCAGCCCTAAGTGTGAACTTCATTGTTCAAAGGTTGAAAAGAAAAATGAAAAGAAAAAAATATCAAAAGAAGAAAAAGAGAAAATGTTGAAAATCAAAAGAATGAATTCAACTTATCAAGGGTATCCAAATATCTCTATCGGGGCTATGGATGCCTAGCTGGCAATAGAGCTATGTTCGGGAGAGTCACAACGATAACCTCGTCAGGGCTATAGACACCTGACTAGCAGCGAGGCTCTATCCAGGTTGCTTTTGAAGTTAGAATCTTTACGTAGCCTATCTTGACTGAACTTGGTTTTTGTAGTAGCTCAAGGAGGGAAATGAACTCATGTGTACACACTTGGATTTTCAGTCTATGGAAGGTTCAGTTTGTCTTTGGTTTTGATTCTTTAATCTTGCATTTTGATTTGTTTGTCTGATAGTGAGGTCGAAACCAAATATTTTGGGTTCATGATTCTTGTTCATCATCAAATGCTCTGGAGCATTTCCCCAGTAGAGTCGCCATTTGTTGTGCAGTTTTTGCACGCACGCCTCGTTGAAAGTAGGGACCCTCTTTTGCTTTCACTTTTGTGTTTTTCTCCCTTTGATTTTGAGGATTTGCATTGCCTTGGCTTGAGCTTAAAGTGTTTATCTTTCTTTCCCAAGTGTTTTCCCTAAGGTTATACGTTGAAAATCCTAATTTTGAGCCAAGTTCAGGTTTTTCAGCCAGTTCAGGATTTTCTGCCCCGTCCGGATTTTCCCAGATTGCGTTTCAAGTCTGACTCATCCTATTTTACACTACAGTTTGGAGAATTTGCGTCTTCGTGGAATTTGGCCTGGGCTGGATTTTCACAAAATTTTGTCTTGTCGTCGGGATTCCGAACTTGGTTAATTTTTTGGAGTTTTGTGCCATTATGCTTTATCGTTGGCGTCTTGATGAGTTGTGATATTTGATCCTAGGGTACTTGGCATGCTGTGGCATTCTGAATTTTTGAATTATTGATCTGGTTATGTTTCCCTTGGCATTTTCATCGTTGTTGCTTGCTCGGGAGTTTGAATTGTTGTCTGTTGTTTCCATGATCGATTTCCTTTTCATCAAATGGTATGTACATCCTACCTTGCTTTTGATTGATGAATATAAGTTGTGCTTTGGTGTTTTGGTTTTGCTTGGAGTTAAAAATTTTGTGTCTCGAGCTTGCTATGTACATTCATGGTTAAAATTTAGGGTTTCATGCCTAGGGCATCGCCATTTCATTTTGATTTGCTTTCGAATGAGCATAGGATTCAAAGAAGATCTATAGGAGGTTCAGGTTAAATTGGTTTCGTGCCTAGGTTCCTCAAATTTGTGATCTTTGATCAATTTGAGCGAAATTGTGTTAGATTGCCAATGATCAGGTTTTCTGTCAACCTTGGGATTTTCCTGCACTGGTGGATTTTCCCGACTTTCCATTTTCTCCAATTTTTCCCGAATTTCACAGTTTTCCAGAGTTTGGTGTGCTTCGCGGATTTCCGCTCCCTTCGGATTTTCTCGGGTGTCCTTTGTTCCTTTGTTTTTCCAAAATCTGCTGACTATTGCTTCATTAGCGAAAATCCGTACTGTGTAGATTTCTCCAGAATTTGGTGGAAAACGAAGAGTTGTGAGATAGCATGATTTTTTAACCAATGACTATGCATTTTATGATCAATTTGAGCTATTTTAGGATCTCTCATGTTGTTTCTTGGTTGATAATGATCAGATTATGTTACTTATGGGTGTTTTCATGTTGTTTCCGCTGGAATCTGCTTGCCTTGGATTTTTTCGGAATTCCTCTTTCGCTTGGATTCCGCAGAGGGGTGAAAATCCTGGATTGTGAAGATTGTGCTTTAACGATGTTTCTGGATTGATTTCGATCTTTTCTCAAATTTATTTAGATGATGAATATGTTATTTATGATGGACTAATGCTAATTTTTCATGTTATAATGAATATTAATGGTAGTTTTTGCTGAGTGCAGGCTGAATTTTGTTGAGTCGTCAAGGAAATTCTGGAGATGAAATTGAATCTATGAAAGGAAATTTGAAATGTTGGTTACTCCACCCCTTGGCTGACTTGGTGAGGTGCACCCATGATAAGAATGGAAGGAGGCAATTAATATTGGGGCTGCATTGAAACTTGTGCTTTGGTTCAAATTGTATTGGAGATCCCAGGCTGACTTGGATTGAGTTCATGCATTAAATGCTAGTTTGTTTTATTTTTAATTCTCCTTGGGCCAACCTATTTTGTAGCCATTTATTATTGTAAACATCAATTGGGCCAACTTGTTTGTAGC
Organism: Sequoia sempervirens; assembly: GCA_007258455.2. Taxonomy (NCBI): domain Eukaryota; kingdom Viridiplantae; phylum Streptophyta; class Pinopsida; order Cupressales; family Cupressaceae; genus Sequoia; species Sequoia sempervirens. The sequence goes on along the minus strand of VDFB02105785.1, from coordinate 64,906,330 downwards.
TAGTTTATTATTGTAAAACCCTTATTGGGTCAACATGCTTTGGAGGTTTCTATAAATTGGGCATTTCACCTTCATTGAGATATATAGATAGATAAATACGGAGATAGAGATAATTTTGTTACAAGAGTGAATTAGATAGTAGAGAAGAATTAGAAGTTAGTCAATTTCTAAGCAAGTGTTGTAACAGAACATTGGAATTGTTGCTGAAATTTGGTGATTCAATACAATTGAAGACATTGTGATTTTTTGGTGATCTCTTTTGTGTTGGCTTATCTTGCATGGTTCTTATGATTCTATCTTTCAAATTGCTCAAAGTTATTAGATTTAGGTTTAGATCTGATTCAACGGTGTTCATGATCTGATGCTTGAAGTGTTTGCAGCAATCCCTAGTCCATACTTTTTGTAGCTAGTTGATTGTTAGTTGCTTTGCAAAGTTAGCCTGGACCCTTATATTCATTATGCTTAGTTCGATTGTGGAGATTTATTCATTTCAATTGCAATTGGGTTGTCTTGGATGAATGTTCATGATCTGAAAATATTTAATACCTTAGAAGATTGTACTATTTTTGTAAGATTATAAATTTATCTTGGTCAAGCAGGAATTATTTTATGAGGGATTGGTCCATTTCAAGTATTTCATCATTTTCATTGTTAATCTTAGGAGTAGTTAAATTTAGATATCTCTTTGAAACCCTAATCGTTTGTTATTTCTTTAGTATTTATATTAGATTTAGGATTGAAGTATCATTACATTTCTAGATTTGATAAATTCAAGATGCAGTCTTTGCTTGTAGTAAGGTCCCTTTGTGATTACCAGCATTTTCACATTTATCACTAAGTTGTTTATGCATTGTCAAGACCTGACATTAAAGACCTTGGGGTTATCTCTTGAGGCTTGCTGATAGAGATTTACCTTTCAAGAGAGATAGGATTTCATATTCTATCTAAGTTGTTGTGCAGAAAACATCATCAACAGAGGTCTCAACTAACTATGGGAGATGGATGTTTAGGAGTCAAATGTTGATACTATAAGTGAGTTCAAATATGCAATATCATAATTTTATTATAATTACATCATGAGTAAAAATAAACTATGAGAAGTGTAATTATACTAAGTACTACAATATGTTCAATGCACTATTATGAATCCTTACCAAATGATCTCGATATACTTCTCTTGACTACACCCCATGGTGTAGTCATTCTAAAGAGAATTGACCAATTTATGAATAAATTCATTCCTCCTTAAAGCAGAGCATTCTCTTCAACTATTTACTCCCATGTTATTTTCTTTGTCATCCCTCCTTTCCTCACCCATACTACTGTTGAACACGACAACTAAGAGGAGGGTGAATCAATTGTAGAACCTTTAAAAGTTTCACCAGAAGTTAGATCATTAACCATTCACAAATCCTTTACTCTCCTAATGTGATTAATCATTAAGTGCAAAAGTAGAAACTGAAAGAAGTAAAACCATACACAAAATAACACTAGATTTACATGGAAAACCCAATGAGAGAAAAACCATGGTGAGGATTAGCTCACAATATAAGGAATTACAAAACCGAATACAAAGGCTCACTGCCAAAAGGATCATTCCCAAGACAGGACTTACTTCTCCAATAGGGGCTCACCACCACAAAATTACAAAGAAGATAGAATAGAATTGTTATAGAGAGAAAACTATCTCAATGCAAGAGGAAATCCACCATAATTTGCTCACACTCTTGCAGACATGCTTGAAAGATGTCAAATCATGCCTTCAACTCACTGCCTTTAGAATCCTAACATGAAATTTGCATTGTACTGCTCAAATTTGCATATCACATACATATCTCGCATCCATTTGTCATCTATCGTGTCTCTCACAAACATCTCAACTTATATTTATACTATCTTCAACCTTGAAACCCATCCAAGGTCAGCCATACACCATTTTTATTTACAAATTCAAATTAGGTTAGCGTCGAAACATTCTATGGTGGAATTAGAATGAGGGCAACCCAAACATATACTTAATGAGGACCTAAATGAGTCCCAACATGCCTCAACACGCTTCCATGAACTTTGTAAGTAGTGTTTAACACAAGGTCAACCAGTACCTATGCAAAACACACAAAAAAATTAAGCACACACATCCTTAACACAATCTAATCTTTTCGAAGAACAATTTTCACTTGAACATAACCTCATCAACTTACTCTTAGAACCACAAGTCATGAAACCAAAATTTGAAGAAATCCTGAGCAACCACATTTCTCCCAGATCATAACCAGACACAATGAAATGCACAGTTCACATACTAGTGAAAATATCTCACACTATACGACAACCCAGAAGCCCAAATTTTGCATATAGAAACTATCAATAATAATGAACAACACCTCAAATCCACACAAGCATAGAAGCACATCCTAGAGCATATCCCAAAGCATACATTGAATACCTACAAGACACTGTTTTCCCTATTTATCAAATTTTCTCAAAAGCACTTGGAACCCAAGTACTAGAGACATCATTGTAGCACATTACTTCACTCTAACATACTTCCAAACTTAGAAACATAAGGATAACTCCATGTACTCATAGAATCACAATTGGCGTGCACAACCTGCAAACCTTCTTTATTATAATTTTCTCAATATCCTTGAAATATACAACCAATAACCAACTTCTATTCACGTAGTTGACATCAATCACAACAACAACCAGTTGACATCAATGACAACACCCTCATATTTGCAACTACATATTGACTAACTCCTCCTACCACCACCTCTCAACCACTCCCTCTTCATATGATCAACCCATCATGTCCTATTCTCGTATATAATCACACTCTCCCCCTTTCTTATTTTTTATATCAAAACCCAAACCTAATCCCTATATTATTAGTTATCCCTAAATATTCCTTTGAGTCAACCCCTTCAATATACTTTTTCTCCTACTTTTAATCATCTTGTCACTACACCACCACTCTCATTTTTTGGGAATTAAGGTATCTCAACCCTTGCAAGTTACCAATTTCATTCATTAATTATTTTACATTTCCCCTAATTAACTTGATTTTTTTATTATTATTTAATTATGTTTCACCAAAATGGGTTGTGGTATTTTTTGTGGAATCATTTACAATGTGTTAATGTTTTGTAAGGTATTGTAAGAAGATTTTATTTGGCTATTTTGAGTCTTATATTTGGGAGGTTCTATGATAGCTTATGGAAAAACTCTTATGACATATAAGAGATAGAAATAAGAGGGCTTACATTAAAATATTAACTATCTTATAATAATTTTTATTATTATACAATTTTTATTTTGAGGTAGGCAAAAATGAAAAGTTGAATTCCCATGTTGAGTGGGTGAGATTGGAGGTGCATATGCAATAATAATTTACTAGTTTTAGCAAGTTATAAGGAATTTACAAGGTGGAATTATTATGCCCAAGAAGGGTGGAATTATTTTTGGGGTTTTGGAACATGGTTTTTAGAAACTATTTGCAGTTTCTATTGTTGGAGTTCATTGTTGAACCCAATAGCTCCCAACAATCACTTGCAAAAAAAAACCTATCACAAAGAGAGGAAAATCAACCAATTTCTTAAGGAAGTCATTAAAATTTTATTGATCCAAAAAGTATGAATTATTATTGTAGACATCCAAATTTGGACACTTAATTTATCCAAATTTATCACTTTTCATCTAGACATCCTCTTATCTGAGTTAATTAAGTAATATTACTATTATTTAATTAATATCCTTAATTCTGCCAAATCCCTAAGGTATTTAATTAATAATTAAATACATTACCCTCCTTAATCCTCTTTTCATCAAATAAATTAAATAAATATTACATTTATTTAATTCCTCACATGTCATTTTTATATAATCCTAATCCATCTCCTAATTTCTTCATTAAGGATGTGCACATGCCTAATGCTTGATTAGATGTGTCACATCCTCCAACTTTTGCAAGTTGGCTTTTAATCCTAATTAGCCCCTAATTATCCTATAATTACTGATTAATTAAGCCTAATCATTCTCCAAGGAATTTTTAATTCATTTTTATTCTTCCTAGATTTCCCTCTTTTATATGTGAATTTTTAATTCACATTCCATCCTTCCAAGGCTTCTAGAACCTTGGACTTGTCACAATCTCCACATGTGACCAACCTTGGACTTGTCACAATCTCCACATGTGACCAAGTCCCACCTTTTTGGAGCCCACCTTTTATCCTCTAGATCATCCCAGGAATGTAATTCACATTTATATCCCCAACCACCTTTCCTTTTCCCATGTAGATTTTTGAGGAATTCTAAAATTCCTCAAATGTCCCTTTCACTCCTACTTGGGGACAAGAAATCCCTTTTTGTGGAAATCCTCTCACCCCCCAAGGTGCATGTCTTTTTTCCACCTCATGTACCTTCTTCACAACTCATTTCCATCTCATCCTCCCTTGGCCACTTCACCCTTCACATGTCAAGATGTGAGGGCTTGTGGGTTCTCAACCCACCATAGCCCTTCATCTTGACCTTGTTGGATCAATCTTGACCATTGAATTCTCTAGAGAATTCAAGTTTCTCTATAAATACCCCCTCCTCAAGGGCATTTACAACACTTTTGATTTGTGCAACTACATGCTGCCCATTTGCTTTCCCAAACATTTAGTCATTTTGCAACTACATGCTGCCATTTTATGAACTCATCCAATTTTCAATTACATCCTTTTGCATTTGTATCCAAGCACATAGCAAAGATCCTCAATAGAGCCATCAAGGAGCACACATCCCATTCTAAGCAAGGGCCAATCAAAGGGGTATCAACAACAAAGGAAGGTAAAACCATTTGTCTTGTGCTATCTATTTTCCTTATTATTTTGTCACTCTCTTTTGGCTAATCTTGAGGTGTCCTTGGTCTATTATCATTCGTATTTTGAGTTATTTTATGCATTAGAATAGGATAAATTCCAAGGTATACATTTCTGGCACGCCCGGTGGGACCCACAAACGGGTTCCCATACTTTACATTTGTTGTTGTTGAAGTTTTTGCAGGAACACGTCGCAAAAGGGCGATTATGCCCCTGTTTTACTGCAGAAGGGCGATTACGCCCCTGTTTTACTGCAGAAGGGCGTCTGCGCCCACGTGGCTGAAATTTCAAATTTTTTCTAACACTTTTCTGTAGAAGGGCGTCTGCGCCCATGTGGCTGAAATTTCAAAAAATTTCTAACACTTTTCTGCAGAAGGGCGTCTGCGCCCACGTGGCTGAAATTTCAAATTTTTCTAACACTTTTCTGCAGAAGGGCGTGTGCGCCCACGTGGCTGAAATTTTAAATTTTTTCTAACACTTTTCTGCAGAAGGGCGTCTGCGCCCACGTGGCTGAAATTTCAAAAAATTTCTAACACTTTTCTGCAGAAGGGCGTGTGCGCCCACGTGGCTGAAATTTCAAAATTTTTCTAACACTTTTCTGCAGAAGGGCATCTGCACCCACGTGGCTAAAATTTCAAAAAAAAAAATTTAACACTTTTTTGCAGAAGTGCAATTGTGCCCTCCTGTTTACTGCAGAAGTGCAATTGCACCCTCCTGCTTACTGCAGAAGTGCAATTGTGCCCTCTTGTTTACTGCAAAAGTGCAATTGCGCCCTCCTGCTTACTGCAGAAGTGCAATTGTGCCCTCATGTTTACTGTAGAAATGCAATTATGCCCTCCTGCTTACTGCAGAAGTGCAATTGTGCCCTCCTGTTTACTGCAGAAGTGCAACTGCGCCCTTGTTATGCTACAGAAGGGAGACTGCGCCCCCTGGAAGGGCTATCCATTTGCTCAAAATTTTCTAATTATCCTTGCTGTTTGCATTAATCTAAGAACATAGCTTAATTAGAGGGAGTAATGCTCATTGCTTGCTATTCTTATCTTTTTGTGTTACCCTAAGGAAGTATTAGCTTGTTTTCGCTTTCCCCTTGCACTTCGTATGAGCCTGGGGAGTAGTTGGAAACGGTTAGTGCTTTCTTCATAGTGGGACCTGCTTGGGGATTTCATCACCCCAAGGGACGATTCCAACCACGCGTACCGGCAGGGTATACAAAGGGGGGAGAGTGAAAGTTGTACCCCAATCCAGTCACGTCGTAATTGGTGGAGCGTCAAAGCTAGGGTGATACCTAGATAGACGTGAAGAGTTGGTCTGAGCCCTTCAGTATCTCGTTGGGGTTCCCGACTCACGCTTGTGACGGGCTGGTGTTCACGGTTGTGCCTCACGTACCGAGAGTATATCGGACTCCCTAGATACCTTGTGCATCCTAGATTAAGACCACTTTGGCCATACCCTTAACACTAGTCATAAGGTTGTATTTGCTTGAGAGTGTTTTCTTGTGATAAACCAGTAAACTTTTGATAGTTTGCCCTTATCATTATCATTTTAAAGTCCTTGCCATAGCCATTTACATCAAACCAAGCCTCTGATCCACTGCAGAAGTGCAATTACGCCCCTGTTTCACTGTAGAAGTGCAATTACGCCCCTGATTCACTGTAGAAGTGCAATTACGCCCCTGTTTCACTGCAGAAGTGCAATTACGCCCCTATTCCACTGCAGAAGTGCAATTAAGCCCCTATTCCACTGCAGAAGTGCAATTATGCCCCTGTTTCACTGCAAAAGTGCAATTACGCCCCTGATCCACTGCGGAAGTGCAATTACACCCCTGATTCACTGTAGAAGTGCAATTACGCCCTTGTTTCACTACAGAAGTGCAATTACGCCCCTGTTTCATTGCAGAAGTGCAATTGCGCCCCTGTTTTACCGCAAAAGGGAAAATTTTCCTTCCTGAACACCCGAAATCCACCCATTTGGATTCATTCAGCCTTTAAACCATCATTTAACCATTCCCAACCATTACCCCATCATCCCAAGCCTTCGTTTTGTCACTTTAAACCTTCAAAAACCTCCATCGGACCCCTTTTAAACTTCCATCTCATTATTCCAAACTTTCGTTCAACCATTCTAAATCCCCATACATTCTCCACATTTATCCTTAATCCACCATTCATTCTAATTTCTCCCTAATCCACCAATCATTTCTTACCATTTGCATCTCCAAACACCACCCATAACCAAGCCGTCCTAACCTTGTCTTACAAAGCGGTTACCCAAATTGACCATAGTGCTTAAACTTAATTATTAGTCCTTAACTTCGAACCCAATCAATTTGCCTCCATCCTGAGGAAAATTCGGTGGTGTAAGTTATCATTTTTGACCCAATCAATCTATTCCTATCTTAAGGTGGATTCGGTGTCGTAATCACCCTCTTAATCAATTAAAGCTCTTGGTTATTAAGGGTAACTTCCTTTGATCAAACTCAAGGTCTCCCTCTCATCTCTTATAATCAAATCCAAATCCAATCAAATCCAATCCAATTCAAATCAAATCCAATCCATTCAAATCAAATCCAATCTAATCAAATCAAATCCAATCAAATCCAATCCAATCCAATCTAATCCAATCTAGTTCGATCCAGTCTGATCTATTCAATCAAAATCCAATCAACCTTATCCAATCCAATCCAGTCACATCACCTTCGACTCAATCAATCTACTTCCATCTCGAAGCAGATTCGGTGTCGCAATCATCTTTTGATAATCAAATCCTATTGTCAGAATCAATCCCATCACATCATCCAATCATCCTAATCTGAGCTTTAGTCCAATCCTGATCTGAGATTGACCCAAATCCCAATTTGAGCTTTCATCCATCTCCATCCAAAATCTTTGATCCATTTTATTTATGCTTTCATCATCATGAATCCTTATCCTCCATCAATAGTAGTCAAGGGAAACCCTAATTGCATTGATGACGATAACGAAGGTCTTGTTGATCAAGAGGTATACGACATAGATCCCATTGACACTATCATCTCTAGTAAGCTTTCTCCACCCACTTTCGAATATCCAATCACCCCCTCGAGTTCTCCCGTTATGTCTTCATCCACGCCTAATCATGTTGCTTCTACTACCTTTGACAAGGGATATCCGTCATATCCATCATACCCTTCATCTACATCATCCTCTTATCCAACACCCGCATCCTCTTATCCTAGTCTACCATCTCAATACCCCTATCCTAAGCCCCCATCCACATCCTCCTATCTAAATCCTTCATCTGCATATGTCCACTACCCTAATCTTCCATGCCAATCTACTCACTCTAATCCTACATTCGTACCTTCATATCCTAATCCAACATCCACATCAACTTATCCTAATCCCATATCTGCAATTCAATATCTCCATCCACCACCCACATCCTTGTGTTCTAATTCACCATGCCGATACCCCTATCTTAACCCTTCACCTAATCCCCCATCTATTTCCAGTCCTCCATCCAATCCCATTCACCCATCTACTCCTAGTCCTCCATCCAATCCCATTCATCCATCTACTCCTAGTCCTCCATCCACTCCTAATCCCCCATCTACTCATAGTCCTACATTCAATCCCATTCCTCCATCTAACCCTAGTCCACCAATCCATAATCCATCATCCACTCCTACCACGCCATCTCAACCTAGAGCATTCAAGTCCCTCACTCAAGAAATTCTCCAAGGACTTATAACAAAGAAGCCACCCCCAACTCCACATCTTGAAGTCATGAAACCATGCCATCTAGATCCATCATCCAAGGTCACTAGTGATGAGACCCTTCTCCATACCACACCTATTATTGATGTTACCACCCCTAGTACTGCTCAAACCATTGAAACCATTGAACCCACTAAATCCATTGAACCCACATCTCCTACCATCACACCCTCTGAATCCATCGAGCCCCCATCTCCTACCATCACACCCACTAAATCCATTGAACCCACATCTCCTACCATCACACCCTCTAAATCCATTGAGCCCCCATCTCCTCCTATCACATCCTTTAAATCTGTTGAATCCATTGAACATCCACCTCCTACTCCAAGAGTCATCGAGCCCATCGATGATGCCCAAATCCATTCTGATGACTGCATCGAATCCTCCATCCTTCCATCTCCCCAACTTGAAGAGTCTCTCCAACACTCTGTCATCCTTCCATCCACACAAGATGTGTCATGCCAAGAGTCTAATCCAAAGCATGCCAGCATATCCCCTTCTCTAGATCAAGATCCTACCATCCCATCTAGTCCACCTCAAGATCACAGTCCCCCATCCATTCCATCCCATGATCCCCTTGTCATTCAAGCTTCCACCACTCCATCTCCATCTCCATTACATGATCCCACTACCACAAATCCAAATCCTATCATATCCCCTAATCCCTCTCCTGATATCACCTATCCACATGCTGCTATCCCACCATCTCCCTCTCATGATCCCCATCATCATCGCCTAAAATTTCTATACCTACACCGCTTGCATATCCCCTTGGTACTCTCACATTCTTCCATGGTGGCCTCCTCGCAGAAGAAAAGCATAGTGTATTTACCGCCCATCATCCTCCACCTAATAATGGAATCGCATCATGTTTTCTGAATAACACAAATCCTATCATGGATCGCATGCTCAAGAAAATGAACTATCAAGGAAAAGGTCTAGGCCTTCATGAGCAAGGTATTTTAGAGCCCATCCAAGTCAAAGAACAAGTCTGCATGCAAGGTCTTGGACCTATTTCTCAAGCCTCACAATCCAAAGATGTTGGTACAACCTCTAGACGTCCTCAACGAGCCTTTTCCAAAAGAAATGTCGGCTCTTCCCATCGCCCCACTAGATCATATGTTTCCATCCCTCCTCCTCTATCATATCGCCTCAAAACCACTGTCCATATCCCTCCTTCATCTGCTCCATCCATTTTGGGTCCTTACATCCCTCCATCCATCATTCACTCCATCCATCTTGGGTCCATATATCCCAAAATCACCTCCTCCATCTCGTCCTATCCATCCTTTCATCCATTCATCACCTATCCATCTCATCCATCATAAACATCCCTCTCACATACCCCATAGTCAGGATCAACAAAGGCAATTACCTAAACATCCTCCATCTACACATAATCCCCATACTCCTACCTCCATCACTCCACATCATCCATTTCCTCACACCCATCCCATTGCTACTAAAAGAACTTTGGTTGTTAAACAAAAAATACATAAATCCAAACATCCACATGAATCTAAGGCTCCTCATGTTCCCTCCAAAAGACATGGTGAAGAAAAGAAAAACAAAATTCCAAATCAAAATCAAATCTATAGCTCGCAAAGAGCCAGCAAAGCAAATATCAAAACCATGTGGATCCCAAAGAAAAAAGATGCAATGCCATCGAATGAACAATCTGTAAGAACATCCAAAGTTGCTAATCCAAAAGCTGATTATACACCCCTTTCATCTCCTAAATCTGTTTTGGGTCCCTATGTCTCAGAATTCACCATTCCATCTCCTCCATTATCCCCACATTCTCCATCCATTAGTCCCCTTATCTTTTCATATCCATCACCACATGTGCCAATGTTGGTCCTAAACTCATCTCCCCATCACGTATCCACCCCATCATTCTATCCATACCCTTTCCGGCATCCCATCCATTATCCCATGTATCAACCCCATCAAATCCCTCTAATTCATCCTCATGCATAAGGTTGTACCAACATCCAACAGTCAGTTCGAATATGGGCTCTTACTACCTCATATAGAACTTGATGCTTGAGTCCTTCATCCATATCCTTATCATGTATCTTCTCAATTCCCTTATCCACATTCCCATCCCTATCCATTTTCATCCCCCTACTATCCAAAGACCCAAAAAAATAAAAAATAAAAAATGTCAAAAAATAAATAGTAAAGAGAAATAATTCGTCCAATGGTGAAAACTTGGCAAACAAGTGCCTTGGATAAGTACCATGATGAAAACCTGGCAAACAGGCGTCATGCGTAAATCCCCATCTGCACTTGGGGGCAATTTCCTGATATGCATTCCCTCCATCCGCTATGCTTCCTGCTATGCACCCATCTGCCTATTATCCATCCTCTTCATAAAACCCCTCCATCCCACCTATCTTCCACATCCTACCATCATATCCCATTTATCTCTCATCCCTCCATCCTTCTTGTGATCTTGATCAAAACAGGGGAACCTATCTATACATGCTTTCGACACCTCTTGGTATACATTCCCTTCCTCCATGCTCTATCATATTCCTTGGTCACTCATCCTATCCACCTCTAGTTATCTTCTTTATCTTCCCATCCACTTGTCTCCCATCCTTCATGCCTCATCATATATGACATATCTAGAGTGGGGGGCATCTGCTTCCTTTGTGACCTAGTCCTTAGAGACATCATCTCTCACAGCATCCCTTCCATCTCCCCATCCTCATCTTCGTATCCATCTATCCTAGCATCTCTTCCATCTCCCAATCCTTTTGTCCCTATCCATCTATCACAGCATCCTTCCATCTCCCCATCCTTATCTTTGTATCCATCTATCCTAGCATCTCTTCCATCTCCCAATCCTTCTGTCCCTATCCATCTATCACAGCATCTCTTCCATCTCCCAATCCTTTTGTCCCTATCCATCTATCACATCATCCCTTCCATCTCCCCATCCTTATCTTCATACCCATCCCTTTCATCTCCCAATCCTTATATTCCTATCCATCCAAACAATCTCTCCCATCCTTCATCCATTCTTTCGTCTTTATCTTCATCCCATCTCACAATCCCTTGTCATCAGTATTTGGCTATAGGCCTCCTTCCATGCAACCCAATGCCCTTTATCTCATCGCCCTCACTTTTGCTTCTCTTACACATCTTTTCAATCTCTTATCTTTCCTCCATGGTCATCACCCCGTCCCTCTTTTCGCTTTTCTTTGTCACAGTGGCTCCACTCCTCCTTGGGGCGTCTGCGCCCTCCCAGGGCGTGTGCGCCCTCCCGGGGCGTGTGCGCCCCTTTGGGGCATCTCCGCCCTCCTGGGGCGTGTGCACACCTCCAAGGCGTCTCCGCCCCTCCCGGGGCGTGTGCGCCCCGTCGGGGTGTTTCCGCCCTCCCGGGCGTACACGCCCCGTCGGCCCTCCCGGGGCGTCTCCGCCCCGCCGGGGCATGTGCGCCCTCCCTCCCGGGGCATGTCCAACCCGCGGCCCGGGGCGCATACGCCCCACTGTGGCGCGCCCCTTTACCCTGCCAAAATTTCACTTTTTTCTATTTTTTTCGAAAAACCAATCCCGACCCAGTTTCTAATTTTTCTCCGCCATCAAAACCCATGTTTTGAAATTTTCAAAATTGATTTTTGATTTTTACACCCAAACTTTCGAAGGCCATAACTTTTTACTCGGGTGTCCGTTTGAGCTGAAATTTGACGGGTAGTTGCGTTATGAGATAACGAGTGGATTTCCAACTAGTTTCTTTGAAAGCCATTGGAACCTGTTTTGACCCATTTTCGTGTCCTCAAACTTTCATCTAGGCCCTCAAAATCCCAATTTAGTGTTTTTTTCCAGCATTTTGAAAAATTGTTCACTCATAACTCAAAATTCATATCTTGAATCTGGGATGTTAGTTGGCAATTCATCATATCTCACCAATGGGTATTTCTTGAAAAAAATTGGGACTCTCAAACATACGACCATGAAGTTTCCTAAAATGGAAAAATTTGACAATTTTTGAAAATTGCCAAATTTGGAATAATTTGCTTGTTAACACCTTACATCCCTTAAGCCCCAGAACTCGGTGTAGAATCAATCCAATCATATCCTTCAATCATTCTAGTCTTCAATCCAATCCTCATCTGAGCTTTAATCTTATCCCAACCTGAGCTTAGCCAAACCCCTAATCTGGGCTTTCATCCATCTGTAATCAATGTCTTTGGATACCAAACAAAGTCTTAAGATCCCTCCCTCCATCTTCTTCAATTTTGTCCTATTCATCCATTCTAATAAATCCATTCACTCATTCCATGTAACCATTCATCTCCTTCGAACTTTCATCCATCATCTCAACACTTCATCAAATCTCCTTCTATCATTTCAAACTCTCATTCCATAATCTTGTCAATCGTTTACTCATTCTGAGTAATCTTCCACTTGTTCCCACCCTTCACCTTCTAGTTCCAAGGATTAGTTATCTATCCATCTGGTCACCTTTTCCTCATCCAAATCCTTATCCCTCTATCCAATCCACCCAAACAATCCTTTTCCTCCCCCCATCCTCTCCCCTCATCCCATCTCATAATCCCTTGTCATTGGTATCTAGCTATAGGCTCTTCCCCACGAAATCCAATGTCATCTATCTTATCGTCATCACTTATGCTTATTTTGCACATCTTTTCTATCTCATCGTTCATCACTTCATCATTCCTCTATATGGCATGTCATTCGCCCACTTCATCTTTGATGATTTGGATAACTATCCCATCCCTGAGCTTTATATCGTCACTATCCTCCAATCCAATCCAATCCAACAGGTCTATCTTCTTCTGTCATGTCAGTTCCATCATTTTAACCCCTTATCTAGGGTTATCTCATCATCTTTCATCCATCACTTGTATGTGGCCTTTTGTCGAACTACGTCGCCCCTGCACTTTCACGTATGCAAGGTCGATCATTTGATCCGCCCCCGGGGTTCCATCCATCATCAATCTATATTGTCCACTTTTCTCCTATTCTCCATCCTATCTTGGTCATCCATCGAAATCTCCATCATGGCCAGTCATCCACCTTTTACTGAACTACGAGGGCTTCACGCTTTCATGTAGGCAAGGCTAATCTTTGATTGGCCCCCGAGCCCCTAGGTCTTTAGGATGTGTCAATCTCATGTCTTGTCTCTCATGTCGCATCGTCAAGCTATTCCCTTATCTAGCTAGTTCTTAACAAACAAGATCCACTTGTATCAACAAATCCAATCAGTTTTGAATATCCTGCGTCATATCGATCTTTTAGCTTAGTATCCATCATCGGTCTCAACAGGATGCATCCTTCCTAACAGACCTCATCAATCCCATCCATCCCCTTGCTACTCTGGCAAAGGACATTTGAAATTGATTGCGATCTTTTGATGCTTTTGGCTTTTGTTTATCATTTGAGCTCCCTATCATCACTTGTCAAAGCCGCCATGATCCATCATATTATGGCGTGTTTTGATTGGTCCACATAGGGGCATATCTTGATCTTTTGTTTGATTGTGTCTTCTTGGTTTCCCTACATAGTACCCACCAAGATCCCCGAGGTCTTGTGCTTATCTCAATACCTAGCCCGACCAAGGTCTTTGTGACCTTGGGGTGTTGGGATAGCTGTCTTGTTTGTTGTGTTTATTTCATGCATTAGACACTATTACGCCTTGGTTCCACATACCCTGGCACTTGGTGTCTTATGCTATAGCAAAAATCAGTGCTCCATAGATGGAAAATTGCATTAGGATTGCATTTCATTTTCCATTCTATCATCTTGCCTGTATCCCCCCATCCATTCACCCTTCATCCTTATCTCACATCCCCATCCAATCCCCATCCATTCCATTTAGCCCAAATCATCTACTCATATCCTTGTTCTTGTTACCAGCCTTGACCTGTCATCATCATCATCCATTAGTATCCTTTCCTATCCCTTTGATGTTGTTTTGGGATGTATCCTTCCCTCATCAACAACACTTTCATCATCATCATCGGGAGGTATTCTTCCCTATCCTTTAGTGGTGTTTTGGGATGTATCCTTCCCTCATCAATACCACTTAGTGGGATGTATCCTTCCCTATCCTCATGTTGTCTCAGGATCCTTCATTTCCTCATTGACAACACTCCATCCATCCTCAAACCCCTTGTGGCTTGAACCTTGACTGGGGCCATATCATCTTTGTCTCTGCATCCATTTGTGCTTCATCCATCTCCATATCACTTACTCTCTTACCTATCACCTTGCATCATCTTCCTCAACTCCCTTGGCATCACATCATCTATTTCGAGAGCACACATGTGTTCTCTTCAACCCGCATGTCCTCTCGAGGGGGCATCCTCAATCCCTACTCTTCATCTTGACCCCCATCATATTTCTTCCTAGTCATCCCTTTGATGACTGGGGCATCCTTCCCAATCTAACCATCTCCTTCTGGGCTCTATATTTTAATATTCTTTGAAATGATGCTACTTCGTAACACCATCTCAAAGAGGGGCAAAATGTAGACATCCAAATTTGGACACTTAATTTATCCAAATTTATCACTTTTCATCTAGACATCCTCTTATCTGAGTTAATTAAGTAATATTACTATTATTTAATTAATATCCTTAATTCTGCCAAATCCCTAAGGTATTTAATTAATAATTAAATACATTACCCTCCTTAATCCTCTTTTCATCAAATAAATTAAATAAATATTACATTTATTTAATTCCTCACATGTCATTTTCATCTAATCCTAATCCATCTCCTAATTTCTTCATTAAGGATGTGCACATGCCTAATGCTTGATTAGGATGTGTCACATCCTCCAACTTTTGCAAGTTGGCTTTTAATCCTAATTAGCCCCTAATTATCCTATAATTACTGATTAATTAAGCCTAATCATTCTCCAAGGAATTTTTAATTCCTTTTTATTCTTCCTAGATTTCCCTCTTTTATATGTGAATTTTTAATTCACATTCCATTCTTCCAAGGCTTCTAGAACCTTGGACTTGTCACAATCTCCACATGTGACCAAGTCCCACCTTTTTGAAGCCCACCTTTTATCCTCTAAATCATCCTAGGAATGTAATTCACATTTATATCCCCAACCACCTTTCCTTTTCCCATGTAGATTTTTGAGGAATTCTAAAATTCCTCAAATGTCCCTTTCACTCCTACTTGGGGACAAGAAATCCCTTTTTGTGGAAATCCTCTCACCCCCCAAGGTGCATGTCTTTTTTCCACCTCATGTACCTTCTTCACAACTCATTTCCATCTCATCCTCCCTTGGCCACTTCACCCTCCACATGTCAAGATGTGAGGGCTTGTGGGTTCTCAACCCACCATAGCCCTTCATCTTGACCTTGTTGGATCAATCTTGACCATTGAATTCTCTAGAAAATTCAAGTTTCTCTATAAATACCCCCTCCTCAAGGGCATTTACAACACTTTTGATTTGTGCAACTACATGCTGCCCATTTGCTTTCCCAAACACTTAGTCATTTTGCAACTACATGCTGCCATTTTATGAACTCATCCAATTTTCAATTACATCCTTTTGCATTTGTATCCAAGCACATAGCAAAGATCCTCAATAGAGCCATCAAGGAGCACACATCCCATTCTAAGCAAGGGCCAATCAAAGGGGTATCAACAACAAAGGAAGGTAAAACCATTTGTCTTGTGCTATCTATTTTCCTTATTATTTTGTCACTCTCTTTTGGCTAATCTTGAGGTGTCCTTGGTCTATTATCATTCGTATTTTGAGTTATTTTATGCATTAGAATAGGATAAATTCCAAGGTATACAATTATAATATACAAAAATAAATCCTAATAATAAGGAAGATGCAACACTAGATGAAACATTGGGTGAGGATTAAATTAGATCATGACATGTTTCCTCATCTTATGAAATTTGAGACAAGAAAAAACACATGACCTTATTTTACGAGCTTCAATTGTCAAATTGGCAAGCAAATCTGCCTCCACATTTATCTCTTGAAAAAAATGATTAATTGTGAATTCTTCCATCAATTGCAATAGGGATATTGTTGTCACAAACATATAGCTTATCTTCCAACTTGCGAAAGACTTAGCATGAACTATATTGATAATTAATGATAATAGATTTCCACAATCCATAGATAATATTATTGATTCTTTTTTGGCTTTGATTGTATAAGTAGTTTTTACCTCAATGTTTTGGATCACACTCTAGGATCCGTCATCAGGATGTAGTAGAGAGCTCAAGGAGAAAAACTATTGGCAGTGCTTGTCACTGATGTCAACACTGATTGATTGCAATGGTTGTGATTGATTTCAATATTTGGGAAGTTTGTTGCATATGTCCGTGAGATTTTTGTTTGGCATTGGTTGTCATTGATGTATGTTGGTGGTGTTGTTGAAGTTCATGGTTAGTTGTCATGCCTTTTCTAATGATAATGAAATAAGTACTGAATATGGTTCTTTTCTACATAGTTGATTTCATTAAGATGAGGATTAGAAGTAACATTTATGATGGAGAGATGTTTCTAATGGTCTACAATATGTTGTTTGTTCTCTCATGTTGTTCCTGATGAAGTATGTGTTGCTACAAGGAAGTTCTGGCCTCCACATATTCGTGAAAGTTTCTCCTTCAAGAAACTATTTTGAAGACTGTTTGGGAGAATGCTTTGCATTCCTCCCTATTGGAGATATGGTCTTGTGGTTTGAGATTCAGTGTTTTTTCTCTATGGATGTTGTACTCCTATCTTTTCAGGTCACCTATGTTGTTCAGGTCATTTATGGTCATTGCAAAAGATTGGGAGTTTTGTTGGTTGTCTAGACTAGTCCAAAAAATGCTCTGATTGGTTTTTTTGCTAATGTGGCTTGGTGAACATGCTCTCAATGTTTGTACGGTGTCTCAATTCCAATTTCATGCGTTGACATGGTCCGCAAGTTGTTTTTTAATTATATCTCGTGACTAAGCATTTTTTGTTTCTAGGATAAAGTGTTATGTTTCTATTTGGTTTGTGGTGGTTGTTGGAGGCATGACATTATGAAAGAAGTGCTTGGAAGTGTTATATTTTCAAGGAACATCTCCTTGTGATCCACACATCAATGGTTGATCTCTTTGGTGTTGCATTATGTTTTGAGTTGGATTTTTGGGTAATTTGTGGATATTTGGCTAACAGGGCTTGTTCTCTTTCTTGCCCCTTGTGCTTGAGGGTTTTTTCCAACTTATGATTTAAGGTGGATTTGGGTCTTGACCTATCTTGTTGAAGACCGCATTGTGTAAATTCAATTGGAATTATGTTTTTGGGCCGATTGGTTATGTGCTACACACTTCATCTACAAATTTCCTTGTTACTATCATGAATTGATGTGTGCCAATGTGTGCGTTGTTTAGGATCACATTGGAAGATGTAATAAGATTGTTTTAGGTCCTCTATGTCTCCTAGATAGGCTTGCACTATGTTTTTGTGGCTGACTTGTTGAGATTATTGTTCATCTTCTTTTTCATTTATCTAATTTTTTTTGATAAGGTAAGAAGCATTTACAGGGTGTTCTACCCTTACACAGAGAGCCACAAGGGCCAATGGAGTTTAAGACCAAAAAACATCAAAAAAAAAAACTAGAGCCAAAAAACTAACACAACAGACCAACAACAGATAGACAGACAACAGACTAACTGGCATCGCCCCATTTCTTTGATAGGAGATTAACAACATCATCTCCAACCCATTCTTGACTATCTTTAGCATTCTTCTTGTCCATTTCATCCTTCATAACCATTGATAAGGTGTTGGTAACATACTGGACCAACTTAACAGTGAAGCAGGTCAAACCACATAATTTTTTCTACAACTTATCCAATCTTTCTTGCATCACTTAGAGCTCCTCCCCACCAACCGCAGTCTTTCCAGTATCAGCACACACAACGTCCACTGGGTCCAAAGATTGAGAAGTCGAGTCCTCCTTCTGCACTTTTCCAATTTCAGGAATGGTGTTGGACCCTCTAGCATACTAATCCTCCTTGCCCTCAGACTCCTCATTTTCCCTACTATCTTTGCTATCAAACTGCTCCTCTTTTGTATCCAAGTCTTTAATCTGCACTTTTTTGCTATATTTGGCTAGCCTACGAGAGCGTCGGATGATGGTATTGCCACTAATCACCACTGTCTTCGTGACCACTGTATCCCCCTCAGAGTCCCTGCCCACCACATTTTTACCTTTACTTGGAGGCTCCTTCAAACTCTTTCCTTCCTCTTTTCCTTTCTTTTTCAGGGCGGGCTTGCTAGCAGCCTTGGCAGGGGTTGATTTGAGTTCACAAAGACTAGTTGTTGCACTAGTCTGGGTTGCACCCACATTTCCTTTAAGATTTTTTACAGTGGGTTTGGGCTTATGCGTATCAACAAGGACTAGGTGTTTTTTCTTAATGGGGCCTTTGGACTCGGCCAGAGATAAATTGGTCACAGTGGGAGGCTCAATCTCTTCAATATGGACGACAGAGATGGGTTTTGGTGGGCATAAAGCAAGATGGAAGTGGTAGAGCCTCAAAATGAGGCCTTGGTGGAGTGGTAGGGGAGGAGGGCCATTAGGATTCAGGCCAATAGCCTCAACACATTTCTCAACAGAACTTTCTAAATCCATCAAAAGGAAAAAAGGAAAGTTTAACAGAAGTTTATGTCGGAGATGGTTCAAAAGAGGGAAATGGTAGAAATAATAGGTTTTGAATCTACCTTCTAGAGTCATGTACTTCATCAAGGTGAGGCACACTTGGTTCTACGACTAAGGAGGGGCCTCCCACTCAAAACCTAACTAGTTGCACAACGGCTCCTCATTCCCCACAAAAAATGTGTTCATACTTTCATTATCCTAAGTTTTAGTGTGCTTTAGGTGCTTCATACTAGTACACAGGAGCCTCATCACCTGTGCTATCACTTCCTCTTTGACATCAAAGGAAATACCTCCCAAAGTCACCCAACGATCCTTCCATGAGTTGACGAATTGCGCAGACAGATTAGGGTCATGGCCCACCAAACTCTCTATCAGAGGAGCAAGACCACCCTCAACACATATGTGCCACACCAACAAATCTTTGCGGAATTCATCATAGTTTTTCGGCTCAGTTCGCACCCTATCACCACCCATAATGTCACTCTGCACATATAATAACCATAAACCATGAGAAAATTAAAGGTTAGAGAAAATGGTAATGTGAAGAATCACTCGCACATTTAGGATTTTAACCCAAAAATGACAGCCTTTGGTAATCAAAGCAATGTACAGGTCGTATGCTTGAGGAGGTAGTTTCCTAAAAGCAATCTTAGCATAATCATAAACGAGGATCTCCAAACATATTTGGCTAAGTAGGACGTGATGGGAATGGAAGGTTTGCCTTCCATGTAGTAATTGCACAGAAACCTAGGTAAGATGGCCACGGGGCCAAATTTAGAAACACCAAAAAGGTTAGCTTTCAGAAGCGGAGACAAAATAGTGAACAAGATAGGACCAATTAGGAGCTTGATTTCATAATTATTAGTCACATCAAAATCAAATTCAAAAAACTTAAAAATACGATGGCTTATCATAATTCCCAAAAGGAGATTACATAAAGTACGGTCCAACTTAGTCTTAATCATCAAGTACCTGCCACAACACCTCATCAGATCCCTTTTAAAAATAGGATCTGTCACATAATTCAAATTATGCCACTTGTTATCCACCTCATCTTTAAAGCACATCCACATAGCCCAAAATACAAGCATGTGGACCCCCCAAAAAATCCAACAAAGCACTTGATTAGTTATAATCATGGGTCAAGTAAGGACTTTGTTCCTTCAATATTATACCTTGAATGCCAAGTGGTAGGTTCCCTAAAGAACACCATCATTTGGATGATTTCCAATGTGTGCCAAAATTGGCTAAGGCATCAGCAACTTGGTTTCCCTCTCGATAAATATGGATGGCAACCTTTAAGTTCAACTTAGACACGAAGAGCCTTATGTCTAAAAGAATGTCTTTAGTACTCCACCCCAGTAATCTGTCAAAGTTAACAGAATCAATAATAGACTTAGAGTCACCTTCGATATGAAGGTTCTTAATTATCCCCATAGAAACAACCAACTGTAAGACCTTTAGCAGCGCTCTAGCTTTCGTAATCATAGAAGAATGGACACCAATCCCCCCGGAGTAACAAGCCAGAAAATTTCCTTTGCAATCTCTGATCACACCTCCTATACTAGCTCTGTCTAGGTTTCCTTTAGCTGCCCCATCAAAATTTAGTTTATACCAGCCACTGTCCGGAGGCTTCCAAATGGTGACACTCCTAGCCAGGGATCTGGAGTTGTCATAGGAGTTTGCATCCAGGTTCTGGTGCTAGGCCTTGGCCATACTTATTTCCTCCTTAGTTAGACCTTTATCTGGGGATTTCCCATTGAAGAGTGAAATGTTTTCCAAAATAAGCTGAGAGCCAATACCAAACACCTCTTTCAGACTCATCTCCATGTTCCTAAAAATCCTATTCTTTCTCTCTTTCCATATACACCAACAAATAATAGGGGGGACCTGGTTCCAAATTTCACCAGGAAAAGGGTGGACAAAGGGTCCAGACCAACTCAAGATAAAGGATCTGATATCCCGACACATAACCCATTGGATCCCGAATCTTCCTAAAGCCAGCTCCCACACTTCAACAGCAAATGGGCAGTGTAACAACAAGTGAACTATTGATTCTTCATAGCACTTGCATAAAAAACATTTGTTGGGGATATAGAATCCCCTTTTTCTTAAAGTGTCTTGAGTTAGAATCCTGCTATGGCAAGTAGTCCACCAAAAGAAGTTAACTTTCGGGATCATGTGTCATTTCCAGACCTTCTTCCAAAGAACAAGGGCAACACCCTGGTCTGTCAACAAATTGTAAGCCGATTTAACTAAAATAATCTCCCTGCTTATCATGAGTCCAGAAGAATTCATCCCCCCTGTTGGTTGAAGGAAGTCTAGTGAGGGAGAGCAACTCCTGCAGGGACTTGACGAGGAGGCTCAAGTCATGGGATAAGGGGCAACAAAGGGCCAAGTCATTCCATTTTCTAGCACCATGAGGGTCGAGGAGGTAATCACTAATATGAATGTCAATGAATTGTTGAATCAATCTCATAAGATTACTAAATTCAGAGCTTTCCAGGGGAGAATCAAGTAACCAAGGGTCCTCCCAAAATCTAATTTTATTACCATTACCAATCTTCCATTTTATTCCATTCCTCAAAAGACCCTGTAGACTACAAATACACCTCCAAACCAAGGAACCTAAAGGGTGAACCTCCAAAAGGCAGTCAATCAAAGGTTTATTTTGAAGGTACTTAGCATTCATGATCTTACACCAATCCTTCCTATCCCTCAAATGGTCTCAGCCCACTTTGGTCATTAAAGCGTTATTGGTATTAGAAACACTCCTAATCCCAAGCCCACCACAACTTTTAGGTTGACAGACCTTGTCCCATTTAACCAGAGCAAATTTTTGTTTTTCCTCGATCCCTGACTAGAGGAAATTCCTTTGAATTTTCTCAAATTTCTCAGCAATATATCTGGGAATCTTGAAAATGGAGAGGAAATAGACAAGGATACCTTGAAGAATAGTAGACAAGAGTTGTAATTTACCAGCATGGCTAAGTATGGAGCCCTTCCACCCAACCAATTTTCTTTGGATCCTTTCTAGTATGGAATTCCAAAAGTCAGAAGTGACTTCCTTGACAGTAAGGGGTAAACCAAGATAAACCGAAGGAAGAGAACCACTCAAACAACCCAAAATAGCAGTCACCCGAGCTTGTAGATTAGGATTGTTGTTTAAAAAGTAAATCATGTTTTATTATAGTTAATGCATTGCCCCGAGCAAGCAGCATAGTTGTTAAGACAATTTTTCCATTTCCTGGCTTCAATCACAGAGGCTTTCCCAAAAGGAAAAGTATCATCCACAAATTGTTGAATCATAGTCGGCTCTAAGGAAGAGGCAGCCTTAATTCCTTTAATAGACCCTTCTGACAACAGATTAGAGAAGTTCTCACTCAGGACATCCGCAATCATGATAAACAAATAGGGTGAAAGGGGGTCTCCTTGTCTAATACATCTCCCAGCAGAGAAGAACCCAAAAGGAGACCCATTTACCAAAATAGAGTACTTAATCGTTGTGACACATTCCATTATTAGATTGATCACAGATTGGTTAAAACCAAATTTAGCTAGGACTTTTGGGACAAAATCCCAAATCACCTTATCATAGGATTTGAAACATCTAATTTAAGGGTCATACTAGCGTAGTTGCATCTATCCATGGAATGGAGCAATTCATGTGTGGTTATGGCAGCATCAAGGATATGACGACCAGGTACAAACCCTTTTTGAGTGGGGTTGATAATTTTTTCAAGGAGAGGTTTGATACGGTTCACCAGAATTTTAGAGAGGATTTTATAAAAAGTATTGCACAAATTGAAGGGGAAAAAATTAACCATAGATTGAGGATCAACAACCTTGGGAATTAAAGCTATGAAGGTGTGATTTAGTTGCTTAAGAATCTTACCAAATTTGAAAAAATCATGAGCAAATAGAACAAGGTCCTCACCAACAATCTCCCAAAAGATCTGAAAGAATGTCGGAGGAGAACCATCAGGGCCAAGAGTTTTGTAAGCCCCCATATTAAAAGCAGCCAACTTGACCTCCTCGGGAGTGACAACATTGAGGACCCCAAGGTTATCATTCTAGGATATAATAGTCGGGAGAGGGTCAAGCAACAAACTATCAAGATCCGGATTAGGAGCCTCAGCAGGAGCCGAATAAGCCATCTAAAAGTAATCCACAACCACTAGACCAATTAGGGAGGAAAAATCGACAACCTACCCCTGAGAATTATGCAATTTAGTTATCGAATTCCTCTTCTTATGTTTAATGGCATAAACATAAAAGAAAGAGGTGCTCCTATCACCTTCTTTCAGCCATTGGACCCTAAATTTCTACTTCCAGAAAATCTCCTCTTTCCTTAGAATTTGTTCCCACTCCCTTCAGCTCTGTTTTTCCTAGTTGCAAGTAGGAAGACTGACATCCCCCTCCATTTTCTTTTGAATCAATTTCAATTTATCCCCAACAATCTTTTTTTTCTAGAAAGCATCCCCAAAAACCCTTTTGTTCCAACCTTTCACCATACATTTGATCTAATTGTTATTTTGAGGTCTTGTGGTGGATATAAATGCAAGAACATTTCATATGCAAGGAGAGTGAATGTGAGTGATTATAAGAGGGGAATTTATTTTAAGATCTCATAGAAGTAGTGCGAAAGTGTGTGGAAGATAGATTAGATGTGGAGGAAACAATTGAATTGGGAAAGCGACACTTTGTTACAATGTGTAAATGGATTGGAAAAGGTCATTGAGATATGCAAGAAATTGATAGATAAGTATGACAGCTTTATTGAAATGTTATCTCGACAAAGCTATGATTCTCACACTTTAGGATAGGATGATAAGGAAGCAAAAGCTTTCAAGGAATGGATTGAAAAGGTGAATAAGGATCCTATTCAATCATTAAGTCGATAGGTTATAGATGAGATCATAAGGTGTCAAAATGTTATGGTTAAATATGAGTTAGAGGTAATGCAGAGAAATGAAAATATCACTCAAGTATCAAAAGAGTATGCTAGGCATAGATACTGCTAGAAAGGAATTCAAGGCGTTCCAAAAGAACGTATGCATCAAGTGTTGATTTCGTTTAGGGAATATTAGCAGAGGAAAGGAAAAGACGAGTCTTCAAACCCAAAGTTCAGTGAAGAAGAATAGATAGTCGAGTACCGGAGACCAGAAGTTTTGTACATGGGTATAGTTTTGAAATGAGTTTTGCAGGCTTATTCCCAGACTCGGTGAAGGTGGCTAATCCTGAAGTTTTGAAGAGTGTTGACAATTTTATTTTCTGTGCGAAGTACCTGTGACCCGAAGCGCGACATTTGGAGTTTGTTGCTGAAGAAAAGTCAAAATATATTTGACTTTGCCGAGAAAGTTTTGATGCCAATTGTCACTTGCCATGTGTTGCACTTTGATTTGTTTCTCTGATTCTCTTTGATGAGATTAAGTTCAAACTCTTTGGAGCTTTGTTCCTATAAAAGGCAATTAGTTGCTTTATTTTATTTTAAGTTCATAATTTGTGGATGTCGAAGAATTAAATTTTTTTTAAGTTTTGTTCTTTTTTCCTGTTTTTTGTTCCATTCCAGACTTTAAACTTGTCTATTTCATTAGAAGTTAACTAATATTAGAGCCAATTTTAAAGCTATTTCCTGTTATGAAATCTTACGTAGTTGATTGTTTGTTCCTATCGAAAAAGATTGTGTTGTGTGTCGTTTAAGGGTGCATACTGACACTATCTAGTGGCAAATGATCCTCCTTTCTTTAAACTCTTGCATCATTCTATGCCTAGCTATGAAGCAATCTGGTGACGTATGGAATGGTTTGCTCTGGTTTGGTTCTTTCTTGAGGCATGCATGGATAATACCTGGGAGAAATTTTACTTTTTAGTATTTTTTATGCTTTATTTTAGAAAAGATGCTTTATATTACAGAAAATGTTCCAAAATGATAAATACAGGGAGTTTTATAATAAATATTTCGATTCCATGAAGTTGTTGAATGATTAATGCTAAATCTACTTGAATGAATGCAAGTTAATTTGAGTTTCATGAAATATTATTGTAAATTCTTTGATTTCATGAAGTTATTGAGTGGCATTTGAATGACCAAACTGAGATAATGTTTCCATCTTTCGGATACCATCCAATTCTTTACAACCATTTACCCCTCGTATTTAACAACAATATCACAAGGAACCCTAAGTGAACCTAGTGCATCAAGACTTGACATAAATGAGTCTTGGGATCAAACTAAGTTTGCCTTAGATTTAGGTTTCCCAGTGGAGTCTTTCAAGAAAGGTAGGTTCTTGCGGTACTCTATGAGAATTTATCTTCCTATTGTTGTGTGTGTGTGTGTAACATCCACATCAACAAAAGCAAACAAGGACAAGTTTCAAGAGAAAGGAGTGCTCTACTATAATGTCATTGGAGCTAATTCACACTGACCTATGTGGACCTACAAAAACAAGGAGTCGACAAGGTGGAAGGTACTTCATGTTTCTTATAAATGATTACACTAGAATCTTTGTATGGTTTCTAGAAAGCTCCTAGAGCTTGGTATGCTTAGTTGGATAAGTACTTGTAGTGTAGAAAAATGTACACCTTTACATTTTCACATTATGTTTGGGTCCCTTAATTAATTGGACTTAATTAAGCTTCTAATTCACCCAATTATGCATGTAAAAGGCTAATTAATCTTGTTTTCTGAAAGGGGGGCTATATTAAACAATTGCAAACATCAAATTACACATCTTGGAAAATGTGTGTCTTACGTTTAGGGCCTAGGACCCATTCACCCAAGGGCGAATGGGTCGTCCTTAGACTTAGGACCCTATTTTTTAATATGTTTTTGATGGTCGGACTTTGATGTTTAATTGTCAGGAAATTAGAAAATTACCTATAAATATAAGGTCTTTTTATCAATTCAAATCCTAGAGAATAAAGAAGTTGCATAATTCAATCTTCATAAGAGAAAATGTTATTGTCAAGATCTTTCAAGAGCTAATTTATCAATCTTCTACATCAATATTTAAGATTTGAAGCATCATGTCAAATTTATTTGCATCTATGCATGTTTTTTTGAGCTAACATTGTGATATAGGTTTTAAGCATTCAAGTATCAATTCAAGCATCAAGATCAACATCCAATAAAGTCATTTCGTGCAAGATCAAGACCTTGGAGAGATGTGTTAGACTTTAGTCCTCTAAGGATTTCCATTCAAGGTTTTGGTGAGTTGCAACAAAACATTGTTCATTCATCATTCCTTTCATTCATGTTTCATTTCATTTCAAGGTTTCATTACCAAAACAGGGTTTGACCAAGGAAAACCCCCATTCACCAAAAATAAACAATTTTTCCCTCACTTTGTATGTGCATATTTGCAGGTGAAGAAGGATTGAAGATTAATCAAAAGTGCAATTTTGAAAAGTTGTCAAAGTTGTCAAGACACAAAATGTTACTTGCAAAATTTAATTTTGACTTTCTGACAATGAGATCCAGAGGAATCAAGAGTGTAGATCCAAGAGTAGAGGACTGTGAAATTAGATTTTGGATCCCTGTAGCAAGACCCATTCATCCTAGGGCGAATCTATCATAGGACACTACAACTTTTGGTGACTGGTACACATCAACTTACCCATCTCAAATCTGTCGGAAGTCTGTTGTTTCTAATTGTTTTATGCTTTAAATTGATGATTCAAGTTTCACATTGCATAATTGAGTTCATCTACTATTTTTAGCTTTTCTCCCCAAAGTGTTGTTTAGGCATATTTTACCCTATCTTGTCATAAGGAAATTTGAAAGATCTCCAATAGGGTTGACTCACCTAGGGTTGAAAGTCAATCCTACCTTTGGGGACTTCATTTCCTAATGAAATAAGGAAGATATGTGCATCACATATTCAATCACACCATTTCCCATCCATTTTGGTTAAGCCCCTATTTCTCTTCATTTCAATACTTGCTTTAGCAAGGTTTCAAAAATGGTACTATAGATAATAATCTTTACATTAAGGTCCAAGAAGACAAACTGTTGATTGTGGTTACATATGTTGATGACATCATCTTTGGCGGAGATGATGATATGTGCAAGAGGTTTGCATAAGAGATGAAAGAATTTGTGATGTCTATGATTGGTGAATTGTCTTTCTTCCTTGGACTTTAGATTGTGAAAAATATGATGTCATCCTTATTTCTCAGGCTAAGTATGTAAAGGAGATGTTGAAGAATTTTGGTATGGAGGATTCCAAACCTATAAGTATTCCTATGGTGACTAGCTACCACTTGAGAAAAACTGATGAGTCTCCAAAGGTTGATTAGACTCTTTATAGTTCTTTGGTTGGAGGTTTATTGTACTTGACTACTTCTAGACTTGTTATTATGCATGCAGTATGTTTGGTTACCAGATTTTAAGTTAATCCTAAGCAATCTCATGAGAAAGTTGTGAAAATAATATTCAGATATTTGAAAGAAACTTCAGATTATGGTTTATGGTATAAGAAGGATGATATTTTTTCTTTGTGTGCCTATATTGATGCTAATTGGGCAGGATGTGTGGATGACTGGAGAAGTACTAGTGGAAGTGCATTCCTTTTGGGAGACAAATTGGTCACTTGGTTTAGTAAGAAGCAAGACTCAATGTCCTTATCCACAACAGAAGCTGAATATATTGTTGCAGCATCTTCATGCACCCAAGTGCTTTGGATGAAGCAAAATTTGAAGGACATAAAGGTGGCTTATGATGAACCCATTCCAATATTGTGTACTAATTCTAGTGTAATTAATATTTCCAAGAATCCAATAATGCATTCAAGAATCAAACACATTTCTATCTAGTATCATTTTATAAGGGAAAAGGTTGCAAAACAGGAAGTCAGATTGGAGTGTGTGCCTACCAAGGATCAAATTGTAGATATCTTCACTAAGGTACTTTTAAAAGATACTTTTGAGTATCTCCAACAAAAGCTAGGGGTTATTGACCCTCCTTTTTCTAACTAGATGCATAAATGGTGCATCTTTCCAAGGGGAGAAATTAATTTCATATCCTTTCCTCCTAGATTGATGGGTGCTCCCTCTCAAGGGGAGTACGTAATAGGTCGGTTGATGTTGATAGGAGGAGTTAGTATGTTTGATGCCAATGTGAAGATGTTATGCATGTATAGTTGATTAAAGAAAAAGTGATGTTTTTCCCTTTTTCCTTGAAGTCAAAGAATGAGTTGTTGAGTAGGTGTGTGTGTGTGTGACCCTTTGTCCTTGATGTTGAAGGGGGAGAGTGTGCAAGTGTGTGTTTCCATCAATGCCCAAGGGGGAGATTGTTGGCAATGGTTGTCATTGATGTTAATATTTGGGAAGTTTGTTGCATATGTCTATGAGATTTTTGTTTGGCATTGGTTGTCATTGTTGACAACATTTAGTTTGGGCTATCATTGATGTATATTGGTGATGTTGAATTTCATGGTTAGTTATCATGCCTTGTTTGATGATAATGAAAGAAGTATTGAGTATGGTTGTTGTTTGCAGAATTGATTTCATTAAGATGAGGATTAGAAGTAATGTTGATGATGGAGAGATGTTGTCAATGGTCTACAATATGTTGTGTGTTCTCTCTTGTTGTTCTTGATGAAGTATGTGTTGCTACAATGAAGTTCTAGCCTCCACATGTTTATGAAAGTTTTTGTTTCAAGAAACTATATTAAAGAGTGTTTGGGAGAATGCTTTGCATTCCTTCACCATAGGAGATATGGTCTTGCGGTTTGAGATTTAGTGTTTGTGCTTTATGGATGTTGCACTCCTATCTTTTTAAGTCACCTGTGTTGCCAAGGAGGTCTCTGGTTGTTGTAGAAGGTTGACAGATTTCCTGGTTGTTTGGATTGGTTCAAAAAATGCTTTGTATTTCTCCATATTTTTTTTTTTGCTCGTGTGGCTTGGTGAACAAGCTCTCAGTGTCTATGTAGTGTCTCAATTCCAATTTCATGTGTGGAAGTGATCTACAAGTTGTTATGTTAATGTTATATCTCATGATTGTGCATTTTATGTTTCTGGGATTACGTGTTATGTTTCTATTTGGTTTGTGGTGGTTGTTGGAGGCATGATAGTATGAAAGAAGTGTCGTTAGATGTTCAAGGAACATCTCTTTGTGATTCACACATTAGTGGTTGATCTCTTTGGTGTTGCATTATGTTTTGGGTTGGCTTTTTGGGTAATTTGTGGATACCTAACTAATAGGGCTTGTTCTCTTGCTTGTGTCGTGTGCTTAAGGGTTTGCGCTAACTTATAAAGTTGTGTTAAGGTGGATTTGGGTCCTAGCCTATCTTGTTGAAGACCATATTGTGTAAATTCAATTGGAAGTATGTTTTTGGGCCAGCCGGTTATGTGCTACATGTTTCATCTACACATTTCCTTGTAATTTGATGTGTGCCAATCTGTGGGTTGTTTGGGTTCACATTGGAAGATGTAATATGATTGTTTTAGATCCTCTCTATCTCCTAGATAGGATTGCACTATGTTTTTGTGGCTGACTTGTTGAAATTATTGTTCATCTTCTTTTTGATCAACCTAATTGATGTTTTGAGGTCTTGTGATGGATATAAATACAAGAACATTTAAAATGCAAGGAGTGAATGTGAGTGAGTGTAAGAGTGTGGATTCTATTTGAAGATCTCGCAAAAGTTGTGTGAAAGTGTGTGGAAGATAGATCTCAGATGTGCTTTAACGCCTCAGTTAGTAAAGTTTTGTGTTGACAAATATTGTAATTTCTATAAACTTCTTGTATCTTGTTCTGAGACACTGAGTCTCATTAGGTCCTTGTGTCTTGCCCTAGAGTTGTGTGCTTCAGTTGTACAAGTACCTTGTATCTTGCCCTAAGGTTGTGCACCTTAGCCTGCAAGTCCTTAGCAGTGAGCCTAATTATAATTTTGTAAGCAACGAGCTTCTATATTTTGAGTTAACTCTCACAGTGGTTTTTCCCTCATTGAGTTTTCCACCTAAAAATCTTGGTGTCCTCTTGTGTTTATTGTCTTATCTTTCTTTGTTGTTGATAAGTTTAAGTATTGTTGATCTATTAGAGGACTATTGATTTCATTAAGAGTTAAATTGTTGTATCTTTCTTTGTTTTTTATTTGTTTGAGGGTTTCTAATCTATTAAATAAGTTTGAGGTTTCTTTGAGCTGAAGGGTTTAACCCCCTTCAACCCCCCTTCGCCCGCCCTTCCCGCCCAACCCCCTTCAATCTCTTGGTGTGTTCAACAAAAACCACTACCTCTTAATGATGGATCATGGAGTGTGATCCAAGACATTGATGTAAAAACTACTTACACAATCAAAGCCAGAAACAATTCAACAATATGCATTAATAATGATAATAGAATAGTCATCTATTTCATTTTTTTTAGATCAAACATCTTACATGTTTGCAATCCAAGAATAAACTTGCCTACAATTTAGTTTTGGTATTGGTACCATATTCAACTTTTTTGAAGCCACACACACCAAAGCTCCCCAAGTTTATGATAGTACAACCAACTTGTGATTTTCCAAAATTACTTTTAGAGGCATTGTCAAAGTTTAGTTTATGCCAACCAATTGGGGGAGCCATCAATCTTGTTTCTTCTCTCTTTTTTTTTGAAATTGAATAGTTCCAAAGACCCCATTAATAAGGGATTTTAGAGTATAAAAACTATAATTATATATAAATATTATTATTGATATGAGTACCTTTAATTTGCAACAATGTGTATACATATATAATTTGATAATGTTTAATAATAAAATACTTTTTTAGTAAAATAGTCTTATGTTTATTGTGTATATAAACCCTCAAGCATAATCAATATAATTAAAAAATAAAAAATAATTATTTAGTAAAATATAATAAAATAACTCCCATATGTTTTCATGTTTAGATATATATGTAAATATAATTACATATCTATATACTATATATATAATGTGTATAATAATATTATTTTTATTTATGTAGATTTTTTTTTATTTGTAAAATTGATTTTGAGAATCATACTTATTATATTAATGAAAAATACATTGTTATGATTACTTCATCATGAATGATTTGGTGTCAAAAAGCTTCATTAGATATAAACTACAAAACTCCTCATGAACACTACACAAAAACCTCCAAAATACACTATAAATACTAACTATATGTTCACAATATATCTCCTAAGCTTAATAATTATATCAAAATTGATATTACATATTTATGTAAAATAGATTGTATTTTAAACCTACTGAATATTTTTTATATTGACAAATCACAAGAAAGAATCACATAAAACCCTCCAAAAGACGCTACAAATACTAACTATATGTTCACAATATATCTCTTAAGCTTAATAATTCTATGAACATTGATATTACATATTTATGTAAAATAGATCATATTTTAAACCTACTGCTCAATATTTTTAGATTGATAAATCACGAGAAAGAATCCAGACCCATTACATAAAACGTCAAAAAGTCAAAAGAGAAGAGTCTCATGAGTAATGAGACTACAAAACATTACAACCAAAAGAGACAAAACGAGGAACGCCAAATAAACCAGCAAAAAACCAGAATCAGCACAAGAATAGCAGAAGCAGAGTAGAGACAACAATTACATTAGCAAATCTTTTCAATCCACTTATTACCTGCCATTCACAATTCAAGAAGTTGATTTTATCAATAAAAGTAACCCCCTCAGGACTTTCCTTCACATCTTTGGCCTTGCCTTTCGCATCCAGCCCCTTGGCTCTAGTTCTATTGGCAGGCCCTCCTTGCAACACTGTTTCACTGTTGTCTAATTTCTTGTCTTTCCTCTTAACCATATCAATAAAAGTAATATTTTTAGAACTTTCTTCCTCATCTTTGGCCTTGTCATTCACCTCCAGCCTCTTGGCTCTAGTTCTGTTGATTGGCCCTTGTTGTATCACAGTACCACTGTTGTCTAGATTCTTGCCTTTCCTCTTATCCAGTTCAGAATGGAGAACATATAAGGAGGTAACAGAAGTTTTAATACTTTCCTTGCTGAAAGCAATAATCTTGGCCATATTTCCTTTTATAATTTCCTGATTTTTCCTTAGACCGTTTGTCTTGCTCAAGAGCTTCCCATTTTCCAAAGGTGCTAGAAGACTTCTTTACCTCTTTCTAGATAACCACCTCAGCCTCTTCCCTATACCACTGCAATTTTTTATTATAATGATTTTTTCCAGTTGCTGAATTTTTCCCTGTACCTCTTCCCGATAGCCTACTGCTCAATGTTCTATATGTAAACTTTGAACCTATTACCACGGCATATTAGATATGAGACTTCTTTATGTGTTCAATGTGAAGAATTAGAAACTTGATATTATTTCAATTTCTTCTTTTATTTATTCTAGATTTTATATACACTTTTGTATGTTCTACAAACTCAATAACTTAATACACTAATTTACAGATTTATCCTGCAATCCTCCTGAGAGTTCAGATCATATCCTCCATAAATCTGGAAAACACTTGAAAGCATCTCAATAATCATTAAGCCTCATCCAAAAACTATTTTTTCCCAAATTCTAATCAAATTAAATATGAAGCCTCTTATACTCTTTTTTCCAAACATAGCTAATATGGTCAATACTGTGTATCTACACAGAAACTTCCATTAACAGGATTTGATAGCAATGCAAGGTCATTTGACGTCAAGGCCTACAACCAATTCTTCCTTTTGGTTTAGAAATTACAAAAAAAAAAATTGAACGTCACTTCCAACAATGTGTAGATCTCCATCTCTTAAATTAGCTCTGGTGCTTACCAATTTTTTTTTTTTGTTTGATTAACAACGTTCATTAAAATAATCAAGGAGACAAGTTGCTTTGGATGGAAACTATCAATTACCAGTTTCAATAGTTGATCATTATTGTGCTATTGCTGATTATGGCATTTGGGGACGAGCGCATAGTAGTTCAGGTTGTTTTGGATACTGAAATTATAAGGGATATAAGCTGATATTAAATGGGATTTAACATTTGATTGGAGACGTCGTATTTCAATTAGGACATCATGTGAAACTGCTCCAATTAATGACAGATCTCTTCTCATTGTGCATGAAACTGTGTTATTCTCTTCTAATGTCCGGAAATTCTTTAAACAAATTGCTTAGCAAATTCTTGTCAAACTAACATTTTGAGTTAAACTCGTTAACCCATATCATTTTTGAAGCCGATTGGAATTTATACATTGACTGAGTACTGTGTGGAAACAATCTGGATAAGATTGAACTAGGATGATCTGTAATACTGACTGGAAACAAAAGGTTCTTAATTTTTTCAGTGTAGCCTAAATTGATAGTTATGAACAGAGCACTTTGGATCAATATATTGTGTGAAACCTGACACAGAATTGCTGTTATGTTTCTCCTTGGCTATTTTCATGTCATTGGGAGTGATCATGCTTTGATACATTTGAAGGAAGAAGATTTGTTATTTGTTGATTTAAGTCTTCATTTTTTATTGCAATCCGTACTTGCGGAGATTGAATAAACAGGTTGGTTGTGAGATTATAAATTGCCTACTGAGATTGCTCTGTAGGATGCTGAGAACCGCAAGACTGAACCAAGAAGAGGCAGAGCTACATAGCCGCTTCAGGGTTCTGCATAGGGTGGCTGTTTTTCTGTTGGTATTTCTAAGTCGGAGGTTTTTACTCATAGAATTCACAGGTGTAAAGCCAGTCTCCACAATATTTTCTCAGCATTCTCTCAGCCTGTGCCAAAATGGGATCTTTAGAATTGGACATGAACATCTGTCAAACCGTTATTCAAATAAGACTTTTTTTGGATGCTGTAATTGTAAATGCCCTGCCAGATATGCATACAAAATGTGGAAGCATACTCAAGGCACAGAAAATGTTTGACAAAATGATTCGGAGAAACATAGTTTCACCAAGTGAAACAATTACAGGCCATGCACATAATGATGTGCTCCATGAAGCTTGAAGGCTTTTTGAAGAAAAGCTAAGAGAAATGTTGTCTCACTGAATGCAATGATTTCAGGATATGTAAGAAATGTAATTGTTAAAAAAAAGCCTCAGAAACATTTAAGCGAACACAATTGGCAGGTGCAAAGCCAAACTTTACAAGCTTTGCCAGCATCCTTCCAGCCTGTACCAAACGAGAACTTTGGAACAGGATATGGAACTCCATCAAAGCATGAATGAATGCGGATGTTTGTCGGATGTTAAAGTTGCAAGCACCCTAGTAGACATGTATGCAAAATGTGGAAAGCATAGACAAGAAACGTGAACTGTTTGACAAAATGCTTCAAAGAAATGTCATCTCATGGAACATCATTATTGCATGATATGCACAAAATGGCTTTCGCAAAGATGTTCTTAACTTGTTTGAAATAATGAAGCACTCTGAAGCATACCCTGATCGTGTAAGTTTTGCTTGTGTTTTATTAGCATGCAGCCATGTTGGTTTAGTGGGTGAGGGCTGTAAATACTTCATTGGAATGGGTGACTGTTATTGCATTATGCTTACAATTCAACATTATGTGCACATGGCTGACCTTCCTGGTCTTTCTAGCTATCTTGAAGAAACTCTAAACTCTACCATCAAAATGCCAATTAAACCTGTGGTTGGTGTGTGGACATGCTTGCTTGCTGTTTGTAGACCACATAAGAATATAAGGTTAGGAGTATTTACAGCAAATCTTATTTTTTATCTGGATCCTAAATATGCTGCAACTTATGTTCTTTCTCAAACAACCACGCTGAAGTGGGAAGGTGGAGTGAGGTTCAAATGTAGAGGAGATTGATGAAAGATAGAGGAATTAAAATGGTACCTGGATGTAGTTGGATTGAAGACCATAAAATGGTACATGCTTTTTAGCATAGAAGACAGATCACATCCACAGACGAAGGAGATCTTTGCAAAGCTGGGGGGATTGACTTTGGAGATAAAGGCAGCAGGTTATTTTCCAGATTCAAAACATGTATTCAATAATGTTGAAGAGGAGGAAAAAGAATAATTCATCTACCACCATAGTGAGAAGTTGGCAATTGATATTTGGATTGTTAGACATGACCTCTGGAACAACTAATAGAATTGTAAAGAACCTCTGACGGTTGTTATTTTTCTGTTCATATTCTGAGTATACATAACCCATGCTATCTTTCCGTTGGTATTTCTAAGTCTGAAACTATAAATCTTATTTTGTAAGCAAATAGATTATTCCATAGAATCTAATATTATGACCATGAAATGCCAACTGTTATATAGAAATCACTGACTTGTCCCTGATACCATACTACTTGCAGATTGATTTGGTAGAAGAATCAATCAGCCAGTCACTTCATTTGACTCCTCCAGAGTCCATGAATATGGATGCTCGGGTAAACATATGCAGGCTTGTAGCATTGCCCTTCTAATAAACAACTAAGGTATTACTCGTTGCATGACTCATTATACTGTAAAATTTAAATGCCTTTCAATGCAGCAAATGCTAATTATTTTAGTTCTGTTACAAAGAAAAAGAACAGGAGATCTCGTTGAAATTCATTCATAACCACTGAATGTAGGATTTAATGGCCAACCTTCTTAGCTACAGTTTATATCCATTAATCATAAAGGCACTTATGAGACTAAGACAACATTACAACAACAGCAGCTCAACATGGTTATCATGTAAGTCTGGCAACTAGTTCAATAAATAAAAGTTATAACAATTGAATAATCAATGTAATGACTTCAACAGAGACTTAACTTTAAAAAGGAAGAACAGATACATAAATAAATGAAAATTAAACCCATGGAAACTGAGTTATGATACTTGGATTTACACCTAAGTTCTCGTGGTTGGTTACATAAATGGAGCTTAAACAACATGGTTGAACTAAGATTAAACACCTCAAATGTAAATAATCCAGCTAGAACTGATTGACTGGTTTCCGTGGCCATCAACATTGCCTCTGTATTGTCTATAACAATAATGACCACTTCTCCCTACTTCTTTAGATAAAGTATATAATATATCTAGATGTCTTTGTTAGAAAGTGGAATCTATTGAGAAACATGTAGTTAAAATATCTATTTTTCTTTAGTATTTAATAATCCACTATAGATAGTGATACAAGTATAATTGGTTATAACAAGAACCAATACTTTGCAGCTTTATAGTGGTTTCAAGAATCGCAGAAATTAACAAACATGATCAAGTAATGTATTCTAACAAATTATAGCAAGTTAAGCTGTTTATTTTTTTGTTCCTCTCATAAGTTTTCTGAGGGCTGTGATTCATAAGCAGGCATCTGTATCTGAAATAATCACCCTTTATAGATTTAACCAGCAACCTGTCACTTCTTTTTGTCATGTTGCTCATAGTAAGCTGATTAGCAAGAGAAGTAAAATCATAATGAAAAAATCTGATGAATCTTGATTAGGATTTGCGTTCCTTTCCCATTATATGTGCCAGAAACTTAGAACAGAAATAACATTGATCTGATCTTCTGGGCCGTGTTGAGAGTGAATGCTCCTCATGGGACTGACATGGAGTGGGGTATAAATACTAGTAGATCCTTCTTGGATAGAGTATAAGTCATTGCTTCCTAGGTGAACTGGCAGCCAAGCTGCTATTAAAATCTATAAAAGTGACTTATCTTCCTTATTCTACCCCACAATAACTTTGTAATACTGAACCACCGCCTTAGGAAACCCATGGGACATTCTCTATTGCATGATTATTTACTTCACCATACCTTTAATTCTTCCTCTCTTCTATTTACATTGGGCATCCAAACACACCTTTTGTTCCTTCCAATAAGTTAATTGCATGGGATCTTTGCGTTGGACAAGGTTTTCAACATTAGCATCTGGTCAAGGGAATCAATGGCTCTTCAAGAATAGAGATGCCTTGTTCAGATCGCCTTCAAATGATTGTCCCTCTCTTGTTAAGAGGTCTTCTCTTATTAGTCTTTTACATGTATAATCTTGCAATAGTAAAAGGTACACTATGTTGTCACATCTAACATGGATACCAATCAGCTAAGACCGCAATGACTTGATTCTTTATGCCCTCCACGATCAGCCTTCATCTCAGAGATCAAATAAGGTAGCATTTACTTCTATTCTTATATTTCTCTTGGGCCACAGGGCAACACAATACCCACACAAATCCTGTCAAAGAATTAATAAGGTCTTTTAAGATTGATGTCATGTCACTTTGCAATCAGCTCACCGTGAAAATCATGATTAGGAAGAGTAGTAGATTACCAGATAAATCCATAAAAGAGGTAGGTCTGCTATAGGAAATGTAAGTGCTTGCACATGAATTGAAAACCAGGGCAGACATGTAAGAGGGTCAGAAGAAGAGCAGTCCCTATTCATCCAATCGAACAACCATGACAAATCATTACCATTCAGCAGGAGCTGCAGGACACACCTTTAGAGTCAGTCCCTAAATGTAGCCACATGGGAAGTGCCATTATATCCCCAACACTTAATGAGGTACAGCGTTTAATCTCTCTCTGCGCATCAACTCTTCATCTTGGAGAAATTCTGTTAAATCAGCTTTATTGCACCTAACACACGTAGCCATGTGGACCTTGCCCTTCAAACATGTCCCTTGTGCTGCAGGCTTATTTCAAGGACCCAGCAAACCCCAGCTGCCCTTTCTTTATTCTCCTTCATATGGGTTTCTTTTCCCTTTCAATGCAACCCTATCCATTACCATAGGCATTACACTGGGATAAGACCCTGCCTTGAGGCCTAACCGCTAACATATTCCACTGCTCTCATCCTAACCAAGTGCATTGCCCTACAAAAGTAAGAACTCTTTGCTCCATATAGCCTTTGTAAAACTAAATATTAAAGAGTTTCTCTAAAGACCATTGGCTGCTACAGAAGAAAACAAGCAATGTTTCTCTCACTTTTGGTGATGGGGGGTTAAGGATGGAGGGGCTGATTTTGGGGACTGCAAATTAAAAAAATAATATATAAAATCTAATGTTGGAAAAAACTAATTATAAAAAGTAGTAAAAGAAATTGTAAATTCGTCGTTTATGAAAATACTGAGTAAAAGAAATTGAAATTTACACAATTTTGACATTTTGACAATCACTTAATTCAATTATTTGTATTATTCATCTACTTTAAGATGCTAAGTACAATGAATAATCTAACTCAGTCTCCAACACAAACATTGTAGCATACTCATCACTAGAAGAATTAGATTCATGTAACTCTAAGTGGAACCTATCCAACTCTATATGTGCACCCTAATCCTCATCAATCTACATGTTTGAGTATTGAGAGGTAATAGTTGATGGGCACACAAATATACTGAGAGTGGGAGGGGTGAATCAGTATATTACAATTTTTTACCCTCTCAACTTTTATCAACTTTAAAGTCTAACACAATAACAACTATGCAAGAATATAACAATATGAACAAGTTGACACCAAGATTTTACGTGGAAACCCTTACGGGAGAAAACCACAGTACAAAATTATGTACTTTATAATAAAATAGGTTTACAATGGTAGTAGGCACCAACCTACTAGAGGCACCAACCAACAAGGAGCACCAACTCCCTAACTTGATTTAGTAGGCACCAACCCACAAGGAGCACAAACTCTTTTCTTGCAAGGCACCAACCTTGACTTTCTTGACTCAAAATTTCAAATGTAGAATGAGATCTTTCAATAGATCTGCTTCATGCTTCAATCTATCCCTTCTTTGTGATGTATGCACTTCTTTAAGGCTCACACAAGAGATACTTCTGCATTTCTACACACAAACTCTACATTTACTTCTGTTTAAATCTGATTAAGAAACAAATGATATTGCATTGTAGGCTTTAATCATTGCTGTGCTGACCAAAATAAATGGCTTTCAAGTACGTTATCTTCAGTTGTGATAATCATTTGACATCAATGACAATTTCCAACAATCTTGACTAAGTGCCTTTGACATCAATGACAATATTGCCAACAATAGTATGCTAGATTCCATTTATATCTATTATCAAAATACACGTATATTTTTATATATTTAGTTGGTTGGCAAAGGTTTGAAAGTTTTATTTATTTTGCAATAAAAACACTCAAATGTGACACATGCTAATATAGAGGCTTGAATTTTAGATTTTGTGCTACTAAAACACTTGTATACATCAAATTTGGAGAATCTTGCCCTCATCAAGTCTTTAGTAATGCCCACTTCTTCACATGCTCTGTTTTTTTTATTTTATTTTTTTAAAAATATGAAGTTTTAGTTTAAAAACCAATAAAAGATTTTAATTTTTTCATGGTGAGTTCCATACATTATACTTAAGAAAGTATTTAAGAAGTTCACCACCACCTACAAGTTGAAAATTCAATCAAATAGCAATATCTAAATTTAATAGGAATAACATTATTTAAGTTTTGCTCAAAATTCTTTATATTTAAGCATTCAGCTACTTTGTATCTACATTTTTAGTTGGAAGGTGCACATCCAAAATGAAAAAGGACTTCTAAATAAAATTACTGTAAATTGATGTTAAGTTTATGGCAAAACCAAAGCTTGAACACAACTAGCTATTGTAGGTACATTAACATCAACTATATGGGCTAGGCTACGTAAAACCTCTAATCCTTGAGCATCACTAATCAATTTCCTCAATGATGAAGTGATAAATGATAGGAAGGAATAATGAATCCACAAAGTGCTGCAACTCACCACCCTTCAATGGCTTCCTTGAAGGACTGAAGTCATGCACATCACCTCAAGGTCTTGGATCTTGCTTGCTTGATTGCTTGAATTTCTTGGAGAACTACAAAAGGGGTTAGCCTTTACAAACAATGATAACATGAACATACATAAACTCACATAGGATTTGACCTAATGATTGGATCTTGAATTGCTGCAATAAAACACTGAAATGCTACTCTTGACTTGCCTGGATGCTCTTAACAATAATGCTTGCTCAATATTTCCTAGATGATTTCAAATGATACAATAACTACGTTATTTAGTTGCAATTATTCTAATTTCTTGAAAATTAGATCTCGATAGCCCACATTTGTAACTTGAATTTCAAATGTTAAAATGCCGACACCGACATATTCAAATTTTGAGCCCGACAAAATAGGGGACATAGCCACCCAAGGGCGTCCTTGTCTTGGCCCTATTTTCTTGGAATTTAGGTGCCAAGGAAAAACAATCTGAAGGTCAATAGGGAAGGAGAACCCCAACAAAAATCTCTCTTCAAAATGAGAAATATAATTTTTTTTGGAAGAGACTCATAAAAGTAATTCATCAATCTAGGAATGCAATTCAACATTTATGAAGTGCAACAATGTAAAAGTTGCATTCTTTCCAATGCATGCAACTCTTTGATTCCAAACATGTCTAATAATGTACATTAAGTTTGACATTACAATTTGAAATGAGAAACAAAAAAAAACTCTTTGTTCATTCACAGTAAATTCCTTTAACTTTACAAAAATCTAGACAACTTATGAGAACAAAGGGAAAAACAATTTGAAGATCAATAGTGGAGAAGAAACCCAACAAAGAAATACAATTTTTTAAAGAGAATCATGAAATAAATACCTTAAACCTGGGAATGCAATTGAGCATTGTTGCAGGGATGCAATCTAAAAGTTGCATTCTTTCCAATGCATGCATCTCGTCAATTTCATCTATGACCAATAGCATGCATTAAGTGTGATGGCACAATCTGAATTGGGAAACAAAAAACTCTTTGCTCTTGCACACTGCACAGTAAATTTTTTAACTTTACAAAAATCTAGACAACTTATGAGAACAAGGGGAAAAGCAATATGAAGATCTATAGTGAAGGAGAACCCCAACAAAAATCCCTCTTCAACACGAGAATTATGGTTTCTTCAACCTGAGAATGCAACTCAGCATTGTTGCACTGCTGCAATCTAAAAATTGAATTCATTCCAATGCAGGAAACTTTTCAATTTTATCTATGTCTGATAACATGCATTAAGTCTGAGTGCACAATTTGAAACAAGAAACAGAAAACCCTTTGTTCATCCACAATAAATTCATTAACTTTACAAAAAATTAGATAACTTATGAGAACAAAGGAAAAAACACTCTGAAGACTTGGCAAGTCAGACTGGCAAGACTTGGGAACCCTTCAAACTGAGGACACTGGTTAATATTCGGATTTATCTGCTTTGTAAGATTACCAATTGCTGCAACAGTTCGCAATATTCTGCACAGCTTCAGACTGAGTTTTATGAGTGTTGTAGGAAGTGTTATGTTCTGTAGCTTCACGCATTCAACAATGTCTATCCTCTCTTGTCTATTCAAACCAAAAAGATGCAACTTTGTCGAAGCTGGGAACAACTATTAACATTAAACTTTGTGAGCTTAGTAAGAGTGGATATTCTTGTAACCATTTTCAAATCTCTGCAACCTTATAGAGTGAGTTCAATGAGATTTGTTGGCATTGTCATGCTCAAGCCGGAAAGGCACAACTCAAGTTCAAGTTCTAAACAGTGAGAAATATTTAACTCTGCAAGCTTCATAAGATTAGATATTCCTGATATACTATTCAGATGAGCAATGGTTATCTTTTTTAGCAATCTTAGATGTGCTACACTCAGCTCCTGAAGCTCACTTAAATTTTTTTGAGGAACAGAACGATAACATTTACTTATATTTAGTTATACTAAATTGGAAGAGTAGAAATTGCTGACACACTTTCAAGTAAACCATTCAACTTAAGATGATTTAGTGTTTCTTGTAAAAATATGTTCTGCAGCTTCATACATCTGAAAATGCAAATCTTCTCTAAGCAAGTTAGAGTAGCAAAACATGTTAGTTCTTCAAGCTTTGGACAAGCCAATATAGATAATCCAACCACATTAAAGTTACCCAAAACTCCTCTCAAATTTTCACAATATAGTTCAAGGTAACTGAGCTTCCCACATCAAACAATTGTAATTCTCACTAAGCAACTTAAATATCTCAAATTAAGCGAACTGAGCATCTCACATCTATGAATTGTAATCCTCTCTAGGCAACTTGGACCATTAAAAACGGGCAACTCCTCAAGCTTCGGACAATCATGAATGTTTATCAATTGAACATTTTCCAAATCATACGTTCTTGATATTGCTTTCAAATTTTTACAAACATTCAGCTCAAAACATTTAAGCTTCACATACTTACCAGGTTTTATCCTTTTTAGATAGTTCAAACCCACTAGGTGCAACTCAATCTAAAGCTTCCAACAACCAGAAATACTCAGTTCTACAAGCATTGTAAAACCAGATATGCTTGACACACTTTCCAAATTTCTACAATACACAATTTTTATCCTTTCTAGACCGTTCAATTTCAAACGATCAAAGACTTAAAGATCCTCAACCTCAAGGCATGCAATAATGTTCAATTCTACTAGGTCAAAGTTACTTGATAGACTTTTCAAATTTGGATAATCACTCAACTCAAGGTGATTGAGCTTCCCACATCCATCAATTGTAATTTCCACCAGGCAACTCAAATGTCTCAAATAAAATGAGCTGAGCTTCCTACATCCATCAATTAT
Source organism: Sequoia sempervirens (assembly GCA_007258455.2). Taxonomy (NCBI): domain Eukaryota; kingdom Viridiplantae; phylum Streptophyta; class Pinopsida; order Cupressales; family Cupressaceae; genus Sequoia; species Sequoia sempervirens. The sequence goes on along the minus strand of VDFB02105785.1, from coordinate 64,863,527 downwards.
AATCCTCTGGAAGCAACTTGGACCAAAAAACGATGGTGATTCCTCAAGCTCCAAACAATCACGAATGTTTACCAATTGAAACTTTTGCAAGCCCATTCCTGATATGGTTTTCAAACTTTTACGCCCATTCAACTCAAAACACTCCAGCTTAACGGACTCATCAAGTATTATACTCTTCAGACAATCCAGGCTCACTGGAAACAACTCGAGCTGAAGCTTCCAGCAACGAGAAATGTTAAATTCTCTAAGCTTTGCAAGATCAGATATCCCTACCACACTTTTCAAATCTTTGCAATACACAATTGTTATAATTGCTAGGCAACTTAGACAGCCAAGACTTATTTCCTCGATCTCATGACATGCACTTATGTTCAACTCTACAAGCTTTGTAAGATCGGGAGTTCACAACAATCTTTTCAGATCCTACAAATCAATGTTTCTAGTCTGGTAAACTGCACTTCAATAAGATTTTTCAAGTGGGAAAGTTCAAAGGATTGAAGGTTTGGACAATGATTTCCATTAATTGCAAGTTTTATTATACTTTCTTGATCGCTAATTACTAGATTTTCAAGGAAACTCAAGTGGGTCTTAACAATACCAGACTTTTGGACATCACTAAAATGCAAAGCAGGAATATCCGTTGTAAGGGATCCTAATAAAGGCCCGCCTTCTATCACCATTTGTTCAGCGTCAATGACTTCCTTTTCCAAAATTTGTTAATATTCCTAAGAAATCTGGAAACCCTTTCAAAAAGGTTCAATAAATCTCCAGCTCTTTCAATTGCAAGGGAGTCTGGAACTCCAAATAAAACTGTCTCAAACTTGCATTGGTAAAAATAGTCAGAACTCTACTATAACACAATGCATTTCATTATGTAATGTAATATCCTAGTGTTTAATTTTAATTCGCTGCAGATATAAATAAGATCGCTGAACAACACTTTAAACCCTTTTGTATTGGAAAATAACAACAGTCTTGAATGATATTATTCAGATCAGATTGACCTTCTTGATCAACATACAATTGGAAATCTATCTAGATTCAGAAATAATGTTGCTGTTTACAATTAACACCCTGAATAGAGTAGTCTGAAACTAACCCAGGGCTCCGCCTTACTAGAGATCTGAAACTTCACCTTAACAGGATAAAACTTGAGTCTTGCAATATCAGGTGAGCATTCGACCGGTCAGAACTCCTTCGCTGCCCAGATAGATGTGGCTAGGGTTTGTTAAAATCTGAATCTGGCACCCTTGCTGCATACACTACTGAGTGAAGATGGGCGCTCCAAGGATGATCACCTCCAAGTTCCAACAGGTAACTGCCAACTACTGTAGCTCTTTATACTCCAGCAATTCCAGTTGCATGGGGTTTGATGCAGATCTGATTATGAAACTGTTGAATTAGTCCTTGGAAAGGTGAGTTTAAACCCCGATGCCTGGATCTGGCCGGTTTCTTGATCATTGGCTTCGCCTGGGTTATTTCTGCTGTTCACTTCTATCTGAGAGCTCATATAAATGCCGAAAATCTGTCCAGCACTCTTGTCAAAGGCCTGTCAACATGATGGTCTGAGATGATGATGGGATTGCCTCCAGATTGACGAAATGAGTGGCCTGCGGCCTGATCGATATGTGAACCTTCCCAAATCCTCAGGAATAGCAGTCAGCTCTTGCGCTGGCAAGTGTGAAATTAAAACAGAATTATTCCCGGTCTGATGAGAAATAATAGAACCAGGTTAGGGGTTTTGTCCTGACCTGGATTGCTGCTAGGGTTTTCGTCCCAGCAGCACAACTTTAGGATATTCTCCCAAAATTCGACTCAAAACCCTTTCATGCCCACTTCAGCGCCCAGCACCCTCTATTAATAGGCCTTCAATTGAAACGTGTGGCCCAGAAAAGGTAGGCGCCCAATATTTAAATCTAAATTTATTTATTTATTCAGCGTTCAACATTCAGTTTATTTATTTAAAATATTATTATTATACTTAATTTAAAATATCAAAATTAGTGTTCAAAAATAGTTTTCCCCTTTGCAAAAATTTGAATTTCAAATCAGATTGAGGACATGAAGTGTGATAAATGAGCGCTTATTTTTTTAAGGAGAACACAATACCTGTACATGTCTTTGCCATAATCTTTCCAAACACCCATTGCTGATTCTTAAAAACTGCAAATTTTGAAGAGGAATCCATGAAGGGATGCTTGGCTGTAAGTAGCGCAAATTTCTAACGTGTAAGGTGCAGTTTCCTTCCATTGAGCTTGGAGTCCATTTCATAGAATTTGGAGTGCATGTACACTATCCTGTACAATATTTTTGACAGGAAATATGAGCCGCTTTATGCCATTCTCACTGGATTTCAAGTTATTCTGAAGCCCGTCATCTAGGTACTCAAGTGAAGCCATAGCAGAAGCGATGAAATATCTTCACTATCATCCGATTCCCCTAAAAAGAATGTGATTTCAGAATTTAGGGATTTGTCAAAAATGGAATGGAAACACCTGCCTTTGGTTTGGGCGAGAAGGTTTCCTTTTGATTCCTGCATTCACAGTAGTGGCTCAGAATTTGCTGTAGTATGAAGTAAATATTTAGAATACCATTTGATAAAAAGCAATAATCTAGAGGAGGAATAAGCATACCAAATATTTGAGATCTTGAGGATGCCAAAGGCCACAAGGATGGTTGAGTTCATCTGCCATTTCTCTTCCCAAGTCCCGCAGGTGGTGGTGCATTCTCAGTACAGGCATTATGTATTCTATATTTTCAGTAACATGAGAAGCAGCTCCACCAAACACCAGGCCTATTCTGCATATCTTTCCGAATAGATTGCCACGTGAGCTGAAGCAGAGTGGATGGCAATTTCAATGGTAGCCAGAGTTTCTTTGACATCAGGGCCTCTGTGGTTACCGAACACATCGAACATTCTTGAAGATTCTTCTACTGTTCGCTTTATGCCGTCAGGTTCGATTTCAGAGAGAGCGTGGTGAGATGAGGAAGAAGATGCCATAAATGCTAACTGCGACTTAAAGACACAGAGTTACCTGGAAAAAGAGGAGCAGAGAGACGAACAAACCATCTAGATAGAGAGCAGGTGCGTTTATAAGAAAAAAGATTGGATTTTATATGAATAGACGGCAATCTCTCACAAGAAATTTGAGCCTCTTTTATTCAAGTCTAAGACAACGCAAGAGGGCTGCATTATTTCAATATTTAAAAAAGGGTAAGGAAATTTCATTATTGTATTTATAACCTCTGTATTGGGCATAAATGAAATCAAACCATTGTGTAACACAACCCCCCCTTAGTATCATTCCAATTAATATTCTAAGTTAAAAAAATTAATAGTATTTTTTAAATATTATGTGTGTTCAAGTAGTCAATCTAAGATGTTTAGAGATCTAACATTAATACATAGGATTGTAATGTTAATAGTACATATCTTAACAATAGCAATTTGGGTGATTGGATAATGGAAGGTCTTGTGACCGTAGATGAAAGAGACAAGGATATGTGATACATCAGTTTGATAATGTATATTTTAGGAGGTGTATAGATAGGAGTTAAGTTATACGAAATGAGTGTGAGCATAGAAGTACTAAATAAATGGATAGGGTGAACGTATAAGGGTGTGTGAGTATAGAAGTAATAAATAAATGAAAAAGGTGAATGTATAAGGGTGTATGTACATTTGAAAAAAGATAAGGGACAAGTACATAAAAGAGTGTGTAACTTTAAACAAGATTATATCATTTATCAATATATCTATATATCAAAATACTTTACCTATTATAAACACAATATTAAATAATGAATAATATAAATATACAAATTTCATTGATATAACTTCAACCCATCCCTGCCCTTTTTTTTATTATAAATAAACACAAAGTACAATGCTTTTCCTCTACTAATAGTTAGAGAAATATAACAAATTCCCCCACAACTAAAACCAGAAATAAACGAAATTATTAAACTACAAAGCTACCTTAAAAAATTTACATAACTTTTCGAGTCAACACAGAGGGAAGGCAGGAATTTGTCAGTGCTGCACCCTTTCTCATGTAGCCTATCAATAATTCTGCATAATATATCTAGAGTTCTCCATTCTTCCCCTTTCCTTACTGTCACCCTGCATCCCTTCTTCATTATTCCATGCTCGACGAAAACTTTTTCAAATTGCCAATAATCATCGTAATCATATATTTCTTCTTGGTCAGTACTTACCATGGTAATTACCCATTTTCCCTGGCACACCTCAAATGACAGCAAACTATTTTCAGATACGCGGCGAAGGGATTTATTTATCTTGTCTAGTGGAGTAGAGCTATCAACCACAATCACACAGCATATGATAATTGCACTCAGTGATCCCTCGGGGTAACGGTCAGAACCTTGTACACAATCAAGTTCGATAACTGCATCGGCGTCAATAGCTTCAGAAAAAAACTGTGGATTTAAAATTGACTCCGCTGCATCCACTGCTTTTCCGATCACGTGCATAAAGTTTGACGGCACACTCTGAAAGGAAATGAAAAAATTCTGTTCATCCACATAAATTCCTATTTAACTTATAAAAATCTAGACAACTTATGATAAAAGGGGAAAAACAATCTGAAAACCAATAGTTAATGGGAGCCCCACTAAAAATATCTCTTCAAAATGAGAAAATATAATTTCGTGTCAAGGGGGTCTTTGAAATAAATACCTTCAACCTGGAAATCCAATTCAGCATTTCTGCACTGCTGCAATATAAAAGTTGCATTCCTTCCAATGCATGTTCTCCAATTCCTGCTATGTTCTCCAGCTTCTCACAATCGTCAATTGTAATCCTCTCCAAGCAGCTCAGACCGGCAACGTTTGGCAACTCCTCAAGCTGAGGACACTGGCTAATATTCATCTTTGTAAGCTTTGTAAGATCACTGATTGCTACAATAGTTTGCAATTCTTCGCACCGCTGCACAGTGAGTTTCATGAGTGTCGTTGGCAGTGTTATGTTCTTCACCTGGGGACAACTTGTAATAACCAGCTTTGCAAGCTCAGTAATAGATGATACTCTTGCAACCGTTCTCAAATCTCTGCAACCTTGTAGAATGAGTTTTCTGAGACTTGTTGGCAGTGTTATGGTGTGCATCTTCCCACATTCAACGACGGAAATCTTCTCCAGACAGTTCGAGCCGGAAAGGCACAGCTCAAGTTCAAGCTCCCCACAGTGAGAAATATTCATCTCTACAAGCTTTGCAAGATTAGATATTCCTGATATACATTTCAGGTTTGCAATTGTTAATTTTTCGAGCAAGCTCAGATGTGCAACACTCAACTGCTGAAGCTCCCAACATTCACTGATATTCAGTTCTACCAACTTGGTAAGAGCAGATATTCCTGGCACACTTTGAAACTGACGAAAACCATTCAACTCAAGAGAAGTCACTGATGTTGGTAAGGTTATGTTCTGTAGTTTCTCACATCTGAAAATGTGAATCTCCTCAAGGCAAGCTAGACTGTCAAAACATCTCAGTTCTTCAAGCTTTGGACAATCCGATATGGATAAGCCAACGCCATCAAAATTACCTGATATTTCTTTCAAAATTTCACAATCTCTCAGTTCAAGGTAACTAAGCTTCTCACATCCATCAATTGTAATTCTAACCAGGCAACTCAAACGTCTCAAATAAAGCGAACAGAGCTTCCCACATCCATGAATTGCAATACTCTGTAAGCAACTTGGACCATTAAAAAATGGTAACTCCTCAAGCTCTGGACAGTCGCAAATGTTTATCATTTGAACGTTTTCCAAATCATACGTTCCTGATACTGCTTTCAAACTTTGACAACTATTCAGCTCAAAACATTTAAGCTTCACAGATTTATCAACTTTTATCCTCTTCAGACAGTTCAGAGCCAGTAGACGCAACTCAATCTGAAGCTTGTAACACTGAGAAATTTTCAGATCCACAAGCTTTGTAAGATGAAATATCCCTGTCACACTTTTCAAGCCTGTACAACAGTTAATTGTTAACCTTTCCAGGCAGCTCAGACTGTCAAGACTAAGCTCCTCTAGTTGACTGCATCCATCAGCTTCCAATTCTACCATATCAAAGTGACCCGATACACTTTTCAAACATTGAAAAGCTTTCAAGTAGAGATGATTAAGCTTCCCGCATCCTTTAATTGTAATTCTCTGCAGGCAACTTGCATGACAAAATTTGGGTAACTCCTCAAGCTGTGGACACTCCTGAATAGTTACCAATTGAAGCTTTTGCAAATCACACGTTCCTGATACTGTTTTCAAACTTTTACAACCATTCAACTCAAAACAGTCCAGCGTGACAGACTCATCAAGTGTTATACTCTTCAGACAGTTCAGACCCACTAGACACAACTCAAGCTGAAGCTTCCAACAAAGAGAAATGTTCAATTCTACAAGCTTTGTAAGATCAGATATCCCTGTCACACTTTTCAAATCTCTACAATACGCAATTGTTAAGCTTTCTAGGCAGCACAGACGGCCAAGACTTACATCCTCAAGCTCAGGGCATTTATGAATATTCAATTCTACCAGATCAAATTTAATTGATAGGCTTTTCAAATTTTGACAGTCACTGAACTTGAGGTAATTGTGCTTCCCACATTTATCAATTGTAATCCTTTGCAAGCATTTTGCACCAAGAAAAACTAATGGTATCTCCTCAAGCTCTGGACAGTCATGAATTTCAACCAATTGAAGCTTTTTCAAATTATACATTCCTGATACTGTTTTCAAATTCTTACAACAATTCAACTCCAAACATTCCAGCTTGACAGACTCATCAAGTGTTATCCTCTTCAGATAGTTCAGACCCACTAGACGCAACTCAAGCTGAAGCTTTCGACAGCGAGAAATTTTCATTTCTACAAGCTTTGTAAGGTCAGATATCCCTGAGACACATTTCAATTTTTTACAATATACAATTGTTATCCTTTCTAGACAGCCCAGACGGCCAAGACTTAGCTCCTCGATCTCGAGGCATTCACTAATGTTCAATTCTACAAGATCAAAGTCACCTGATAGAGTTTTGAAATTTTGACAATTTCTCAACTCAAGGTAACTGAGCTTCCAACATCCATCAATTGTAATCCTCTGTAGGCAAATTTCACCCAAAAACACTGGTAACTCCTCAAGTTCTGGACAGTTATGAATGTTTATGAATTGAAGCTTTTGCAAAGCATACCTTCCTGATATTGTTTTCAAACTTTTACAACCATTTAACTCAAAACATTCCAGTCTGACAGACTCATCAAGTGTTATACTCTGCAGATACTCCAGATCCACCAGGCACAACTCAAGAAGAAGCCTCCAACATAAAGAAATGTTCAGTTCTACAAGCTTTGTAAGATCGGATATTCCTGACACACTTCTCAAATCTCTACAACAGTCAATTGTTATCGTTTCTAGGCAGCACAAACGACCAAGACTTACATCTTCAAGCTCAGGGCATTTATAAATGTTCAATTCTTTCAAACCGAAGTTAACTGATAGACTTTTCAAATTTTTACAAAAACTCAACTCAAGGAAATTGTGCTTCCCACATCCGTCAATTGTGATCCTCTGCAGGGATCTTGCACCTTGAAAAACCAGTGACAATTCCTCAAGCTCTGGACAGTCAAGAATGTTTACCAGTTGGAGCTTTTTCAAATTATATATTCCTGATACTGTTTTCAGATTTTTACAACCATTCAACTCCAAACATTCTAGCTTGACAGACCCATCAAGTGTTACCTTCTTCAGACAGCTAAGATCCACTAGACACAACTCAAGCTGAAGCTTCCCACAACGAAAAATTTTCAGTTCTACAAGCTTTGTAAGATCCGATATTCCTGAGACACTTTTCAAATTTCTACAATACTCAATTGTTATCCTTTCTAGACAGCCCAGACGGCCAAGACTTAGCTCCTCCATCTCGGGGCATGCACTTATGTTCAATTCTACAAGATTTGTAAGATCAGATGTTCCTGACAAACTTTTCAGATCCTTACAATAGGTAACCTTAAGACAATTCAATGCTTCTAGTCTGGTAAGCTGCAGTTCAATAAGATTTTTCATGCCAGAAAGATCGAAGGATTGAAGGTTTGGAAAATGATTTCCATTAATTACAATCTTTATTATATTTTCTTGGTCGCAAATTACTAGATCTTCAAGGAAGCTCAAGGGGGTCTTAACAATACCAGACTTTCCGACATCATTCAAATCTAGAGCATGAAGATCGGTTGAAATGGATCCTAATAAAGGCCGGCCTTCTATCACCATTTGTTTATCATCCTTTTCCAAATTTGTTAAGATTCCTAAGAAATCTGGAAACCTTTCAAGAAAAGTTCCATGAATCTCCAGCGCTTTCAATTGCAAGGGAGCCTGAAACTCAAAATAAAATTGTCTCAAACATCCAATTGTCGAAACACTCAGGACGCTACCATAAGACAATGCATTTCATTATGCGATAAAGGAAGACTTAATTTTTGATGTGGAAGAACAAAATACCTGTACGTCTCTTTGCCACAATCTTTCCAAATATCCATTGCTGATTTTTAAAAACTGTAAATTTTGAAGTGGAATCCATGAAGGGATGCTTGGTTGTGTACTGGAATTCAAGTCATTATCAAGCCCGTCATCTAAGTACTCTGGGTACTCAAGGTGAAGCCATAGCAAAAAAGATCTCTCTGCCCTATCATCCGGTTCCCCTAAAAAGAACGTGATTTTAGAATTTAGGAACTTGTCAAAAATGGAATGGAAACACCTGCCTTTGGTTTGGGCAAGGATTTGTTTGAATCCTTTTGATTCCTGCATCCAGAGAAGAGGCTCAGATTTTGTTGTAGTAAGAAGTAAAGATTTAGAATAACATTCGTTAAGAAGCAGAATTCTGAAGGAGGAATAAGCATACCAAGGATTTAAGATGTTTAGGATCCCAAAAGCGACGAGGATACCTAAGTTCATCCGCCATTTCTCTTCCCAAGTCCCGAAGGTGCTGGTGCATTCTCAGTACAGGCATTGTATCTTGTAATTGTATTTCTTCAACAAGACTCTTGTCTATTAGTGTTTTTAGTACATAGTCAGCGCTCCATCTTGATGCCTTCCATATTCTCATGGCTATACACTTCGATTGATTATCAAAAAAGCATGCAATATCCATGAAAACTTGTTTCTCCTGACTGCTCAATTCGTCAAAGCTAATCTTTAGCTTTTGTTGTATGTCTCGATGCAGCGGCCCAGTAACTTTGTTTACTTCTAACCTCCAATAATCCTTATCTCTGCCATGAACATGACTGCCCAGAACCTGAAGGGACAGAGGTAACCCTCCACACACGCCTAAGAAGGCCTCAACAAGATCCTCGTATCCACCTTTCGCATGGCGTTGGCGGAAAGCATGCCAACAAAACAGCTCCCTCGCATCATCTTTATCCATCCCTTTTAAGTGATACCTGTCCTTAATTCCTGCTCTTATAAGAACTCCTTCATCACGGGTTGTAACAATTATCAGACTATTAACAGACTTATTAAGCATGTCCACGATCAACAGAGCATCTAATTGTTCCAGGTGATCAACGTCATCTAGAACAAGTATGAAGCTCAGAAAACTGCTCCTTTCTATAGAATTCCAGATACAGCTTGTTCCTTCTTCTCTACTTTGAAAATTGAGCTGATCTTCATGGAAGACATCTCTGAGTAGTTTCATTTGCAAAGAAGGCAAATTGCATTTGGTAGAGAATTCCCGTACATCAAACAGAAAACAGGCCCGAGTATATTGAGAACGCTTTCTGTTGAACAATTCTTTTGAAAGAGTTGTCTTACCGACCCCACCCATTCCAAAAATTCCCACGATTTGAGCCTTTCCCTGGTTATGTTTGTTCATCTTGCACTGGCTATCAAAATCTTGTACAAGCACATCAAGGCACCGCTTTCTAAAATATTCCACAAGTTTGTGAAGTCCCACTGGATATTTGGCAACATATAACATTTGTTTTCTTTCTATTTCTTTTTGCAGAGCTGACACTATGCTTTTGCAGTCACCGACACTTTAACAGGGAAAAATGGAAATTGATAAGAAAGAAATTTTGATGGCTAAACTAAACCAATTTCGATATCTGAAAACATATAACTTTAGAGTAGAATGGAAAGGCAGAAATCTTACTTGAAATTATTGATTTCATAGCCTGCGGTAAATGAAATTTTTTGGAGAGCTTCCTTCCACTGCTTAAGCTTCTGCGGGTACCTGCCCTTCTCTTCATGTTTAGCGAACGCATCAGCATACACGCCCTTTTCTATGTAGCGAAGATCGGAAGGCTTCACACCATAGAACACTGGAATAATCTTAGATCTACTTTGTAACATGAGAAGCAGCTCCTCCAAACACCAGGCTGATTCTGCGTATCCTTTCGAAAAGATAGCCACGTGAGCTGAAGCAGAGTGGATGGCGGTTTCAATTGTAGAAGGAAAAGAAACTCCGAGCTCCTTCTCTTCCGAATCAAGAAACGCCCTTATTCCTAACTCCTTCAGCGAATTGTAAAGCTGTGTAGCCAGAGTTTCTTTGACATCAGGGCCTCTGTGGTTAATGAACACATCGAACATTCTTGAAGATTCTTCTGATGTTCTCCTTATGCCGTCAGGTTCGATTTCATAGAAAGCGTGGCGAGATGAGGAAGAAGATGCCATAAATGCTAAAGGAGGAGCGGAGTGACGAAGTAATCGTCTAGAGAGATAGCAGGTTTGTTTATTTTGTGGGGAAATTCACGGACCTTAAGAAAACAAGATTGGATTCATAACCACTGTAATGCGCATGGTGCGCCTTCTGTCTGTCTATGATACTGCACGGAGCGCAGAGCCAGCAAAGGCACTGTACCGCAGCACTTTCCTGACTTGATAAGTAGAGGTATTTTCCATTGTTATCAGATTTCAATCATGGAGTTTTATCAGTCAAACTCATTGACCCATGTTTGATGAGTAGTTCACAAGAACCCATCTCTAATGAATGGTCCACTTTCCTCACTTTTCAATTGTTCCAATGAATCTAGTTTCTTAGTGAATCTATCTACTTCCACTAATCTCAAAGTTTAAAAGTTAAAAAAGTTTTGGAAAATAGTTTTGCAGTGACGTTACTTATAATATATGGATAGCTTTTTGATTTCTCCATACTAATAGAGTTTTTAAATTTTAATTATCAGATATTTTCAAATAAATTATATGTTGTCCTTTTAAGTGTTTTTATTTATGTACATGTATCATCTTTATATTGCTGACACTAAATAATTAATTGAAAGTCTATTTTCACTTCTTTTTTTTAATTGTCTCTTTCAATCCCTCTCCATTGAGTCCCTCCAACCCCCTCTTTCTTATCCATCTTCTCCTCTTTCTTTCCATAAAGTAGTTCTTTCATAATTGTCTTTGTCTCTTTTTAAATTTCAATTTCAATAAATTAATTAATTTTCGTGGGTTATTTATAGTTTTTGTTGATGTCTTATTGTTGTTATTTGACAATGTATAATTAAAATATTAAGAAAATATATAAATTATTTTATGACATATAAATAATATTTTTAAATTTTCATATAAACAAATTAAATTATTTTGGTAAATAAACATGTGCATATTTTACTTTGTTTATTCTAAAACTCATTGGGTATGTTTTGATTCTCTTGATTATCTATCAACTAGTGTAAAACATAACACTAACATAGAAACACCATAGATCTCTAGTCTATGATTTCTTGTCAACACATATGATTCAGTGGATATTTACATGTTGTTTCACCAACATGGCTAGCAACCCCTACATTACACCAACAAATAAAAAAATAAATAATTATGATGTGTCGCAAAATAAAACCATGCTTTTGTACACTCTTTGACACAAGCATTGATTCTATCAATTATTAGGGTGCCTTGTTTTAGTTTGCATAATAGGCAACAATAATCACTAAAAAGCTAAAAGAAAGAGGAAACGTCAAGTGGTGGAAATTGAAACAATTAGGGAAAAAGGTAGATGAAAGAAGAGGATGGGAAGAAAAGGTATGGTGGATGCTCTTGAAGGTGAAGGTGGGTGATCCCACAATAGTGGTTTACAATTTTTGGCCAAACTGGACACTGAAATTATTATTTTTAACTAAATCTTCATATTCGGCACCTATAGCAGCTAAATCATGAGGAATTTGAAGATGATGCAAACTAGAGTCTCATCACATTTTTTCTGTAGATTCGAAAAATATTTTTTTCAAAATTTTTGGAATGAGATTACACTTCTTTTTCCATCTCCCACAAAAATTGATTTTTTTCAAAAACAACATTTTAAAAGTGGCCTTCCCGTATAGCATAACTTTTTTTACATGAAGGATAAAATTCTAATTCTTTCGAATTTAGATTTGTAACTCTGATATCTAGTGCTTCCACTTGGTTAGATATTTTTTATTAGATATTTTTTTTTAATCAAGTTTAGTTAAACCAATTTCAATTAGACATACATGCGGCCAGATAACGCGTAACTTTTTTGTATATATCAAAATTCAATTTTTTTTGTTGGATCAAGGACTTCAATATCTGGTGCACTCATATTTTTAAAATTTTATTTTTGATAATCTGCTATTTTCCATATGTGCATAACAGATACCTTCATTTTCGATGAAAAACCTATATTTAATAAAATTAAAAAAATAAATGCATAATAAAACCAAAACATATTAAAATTATATTCATTGGATAGCTCGTTCTGAGGAATACCATAATCATTTTAAATGAATTCATTTGATCCCCCGAAAGGTCAATCAAAAGTGATTTTTTATCAGCATTTTGATAGGTGTAAAGGAGACTCATTTATAGGTATGGTTTAAAACTAGCGAGGTTCTATCCAAGGGGGTTTGATCTAAGGTGGTTTGATCAAACTCTCTTCAATTGGAATCCTTAAAATGAAACTTGTTAAGGCTTAAATCATTATATTTTCTAAAAATATGTGATTTCAGCAAAAATCAGTTCCTCTCAGAAATTGTAAACCACTATTGTGGCCGCACCCAGGTTCTTATTTACTCTTAAATGAAATTCGAATTGGGGTTTCTAGTGTTGAATACAATGAAATGTTTGAAAAACATGAATTTGACTATGATATTGAAAATAAAAGTGTTGAACATGAAAGTGAAAATATTACAAAATATGATAAAATGCTTGTTGATAAGAGTAGCAACATAGGGAAAGAAGAAAATAACCAAAAAATTCTTGAACAATGTGGATATGAACCCCATGATATTGAAATTGTATTTTATAATCCACTTGTTTATAATATTGATAAAATTGATTACACACATGAAACAATGAAACTCAATGTATCTCCAAATTACATAAGAGAGGACCTTTGCAAAGATAACAATTAAATCCCACATCCATCATTTTGTGATGAGCCTAATAAAATCATAAAATATTGAAGAACCCCAAAATGGTTACCTGAAATTGAGAGAATCTAATAGAAAGTCTTGAAGGGAAGGGATCATCAAAAACTATTTAGTTGTGGGCTTCAAAAACTTTCGATGAATACTTTGTCAATAGCACATTAACTAAACAATGCTAACTTTTTATACAATTACTAAAGATGTACAAAATGAGATCTTTACTAAAAAAAAAAAAGATTTGGGTGAACAAAATGTTTGATCCAAATATTATTATTGTTAACAGTCTTTTTAATGCATTTAATTTTATTGGAAAGACTAGTAACGATAAAAATAATATAGTTGCTTGTAGAGTAATAAAAACTATTGGTAGGGTATATGACACACAGTATAACTTATTGCAACTCACTGTAAAGCAAATGCAGAGGATGTGATCAACAAGGGAGATAGGTTATGGGGTACCCTATAAGGGTTACATCTTTATAAGAAGAAAAGGACAAACATAGCCCAAGATTTTATTTTTTGTAGACACTTCTCTTAGGTACTACCTCTGTGAAAGGGGGGTAGGCACTTAAGGGATGGCAAATGGAGAGGGGGGAGGGATATGAAAAGACCCCTAAAAAGATGTAACTATTCAAAAATTAAACGACCTATGAAATATATAAGGATTAATGGAAGTCTAAACCAAGAAGACCTGTGGTAACAAGATATAACAAAAGGAAAGGAGAGATAATTGAAAGGATTAAGTTGGGAATAGAGATAAATGAAAAATAAAGGAGGTTGAAATAAATTCAGGAAAGATAAGAAAGATGTGAGTATGTGCAGGATTTTCATGGAAAAAATAGGCCCTTACGTGGCAATGAAAATTCAGAAAAATCAGAGTTAGGCAACTTGACATAAAAATTTGAATAAGTTATCTATATTATTTCAAAACTATGTAAGAATAGAATCTGTGGCAGATTGAATGTAGTTTTTAAACTACTAAGTTTATTTTATTTTTTTTAAAAGTCTATTTGGTGAAAAATTGAAATTTCAATGCAGCAGTACTTAAATTTCAAAAGAAAAATAAGTAGGTGTCTGTCTGACCACCCTAACCACAATAAAATGATAATATTTTTTTATAAGATTTTAGATATAAGTAGACGACTCATGTTTGGATGTGACACATATTTTTTTGTAATTTTTTTCCAAGTAAATAATTAATTATGATTTTTTATTACAACTTTTAAAAAATATAAAAACTCATATGGCTGACCACCTTAACTCGGTCAAAAATTCAAAATGAACTTATAGTATAAACATGGGGAATATGACAATCGCTTGTGATTCAAAAATATGATACCCTTTGAAAGTTATAGATGTTTCTTTTCAATCACCTCATCAATCAACACTTTAGTCATAATTCTAATAGAAAATGAATAATTATTTATTAAATCCAAAGTAGCACAATTTATACGGTGGAAAGTCGGTGGAGCCCCTCTACAAACCCTTTTCGCTTTCATCAATTTTGGCTAAAATGTTTTGTCACCACATGGATCTAAGTCTAAAAAATAAGGTGAGTTGTCAAACACGTTTTTTGCGTTGACTTTTTAGGATTGGCATGTCCAAGCCAAATACCAAAGCAAGCCCGAGGCTAATCCCAAGGCAATAAATTCTTTGTCAGAAATATCGGATATACGTTTCAAATCGGATATCTGATTTGGTTTATATATGATTTTAAAAAATGTTTTACACTTTATAATAAATGATTTAGAAAATGCAATAAATATTTTATAGTTTATTTTAATATATCTAGTTTAGAATATACAATATAGTTTATAATTTAATATATAATATATTATATTATTATGTATAATATTTAAATATTATTTCTATATTTTAGTTAATGTATATATATATTATTAATATATAAAATATTATATAACTAATTAATATTATTAACATATAAAATATTTAAATATTATCTCTTTCCCTCTCTCTCTTGAATTATTCCCCTCCTAATTCTCTCTCCCTCTCTCTACCCTTCTTCCCCTCTTCCCCTCTCCCTTCCCCCTCCTAATTCTCTCTCTCTCTCACTCCTATGTCTCTCCACTCTACCCTTAGCCCTCTACCGTTAAACTTTAAATCCTTAAACCCTCTACCCTCTATCTCTCTCCCACTCCCTCCCTCTCTCTCTATCTCAAGATTCTCCCTCATCCCCCCTCTCCCTCTCTCAATTCTCTCTCTCACTCACTCCCTCTATCTCCCTCTCCTTTACCCTTAACCCTAAACCATAAACCCTTAACCCTTGAACCCTCTACCCTCTATGCTTAACCCTTGAACCTATATCTCTCTCCCACTCCCCTCCCTCTCTCTCTCAAGTCTCACCCTCCTGCCCCCTCTCCCTCTCTCAGGTCTCTCTCTTTGACTCCTATCTCT
>VDFB02105785.1:64708720-64845813 GCA_007258455.2 Sequoia sempervirens | reverse complement strand
CCTCTATCTCTCTCCCACTCCCTCCCTCTCTCTCTCTCTCAAGTCTCTTCATCCTACCTCCTCTCCCTCTCGTAGGAATCTCTCTCACTCACTCACTCTCCCATTCTCTCCCTCCCTCCCTCTCCAACTCTCTCCCACTCTATCCTAACCTCTCCCACCCTGTCCCACTCTCTACCACCCTCTTCCACTCTTCTAATCTCTTCCTCCCTCTCTCCCACTCTCTACCACCCTCTCCCACTCCTCCCACTCTCTCCCACCATCTCCCTCCCTCTCTCCCACTCTATCCCACTCTCCCACCCTCTCCGACCTTATCCCACTCTCTCAAGTCACTCTCTCACACACTCACTCCATCTATCTATCAACCCCTATACCCTTACCATGAAACCATAAACCCTTAACCCTTAAACCCTCTGCCATATACCCTAAACCCTAAACCTTTAACCCTTAAACCCTCTACTATCTATCATTAACCCTTAGGTCTATGTGTACACAAATCGAATATCTGATTTGCAGAACAAAAATTATACCATTACAAGTATCGTAATTTGTTTCAAGTGAATAAGATATCAGATCATAACAGATATCGGATTTGTGGGCCATAGAAAAGCCCCATGTGGGTTGTTTTGTGCATTCCAAAGGACCCTACATTCTGTTTGTAGGTGAACACATGTGGTTTCAGATAGGAAGAGACAAAGATCAAATTTTTGGAGCATCTTCTATTGAAATTTGTCATAAGCAATGATTTTTAGCATCTTTTATGAGGTATAATGGGGAGCAATAGTCGTTGGAAGCAAAAACATAAGAGAAAGCTTACAAAAGAAGAAATTGAAGCATATAGACAAAAAGATAGAGAAAGTCATAGGAAGAGAAGACAAGGTATGTTAAATATTGGTGAACCTAACCCCTATGGTATTTCAAGTGAAGAGGAAATTGAAGATGTTCAAGGTGAAAATGTTGGAATTGAATATGTTGAACATGATATTCAAATTAGGAATGAAATTACTGAAATTGATAATGAAAATGTTCAAGGTGAAAATGTTGGATTTGAAGATGTTGAACATGATATTGAAATTGGGAATGAAATTATTCAAATTGATATTGAAAATGTTCAAGGTGAAAATGTTGGAAATGAATATTTGGAACATAATATTGAAGCAAGTGTAAATTATGTTTCACCAAATTACATGAGAAATGAAGAACCTTGTATGGAAGAAAGACATATTCCAATTTCAAGACCCTCAAGAACCCCTAAATGGTCACTTGAATTTGATGAGAACATTATAAACAATTTTGAAGGCAAGAGGTCAACACGAACTGTTCGGTTGTGGGCTAGAAGACTTTTCAACCAATATTTTAGTGATAAGACATTGACCGAGCAATGCCAACTTTTTGTACAATTGCTAAAGATGCAAAAGATGAGACCTTTGCTAGCCAAATTGAAGATTCGTGTGAACAAGAAGACTGAAAAAAAATTCTATTATTGTCAAAAATATTTTTAATGCTCTCAAGTCTATTGGAAAAAGTAACAAGGAAAAGGATAAGAGAGTTGCTCAGAGAGTCATTACAACCACCCTAGTAAGCCATCAATTGAAAAAGGCTCACTTTATGAGACAAACTTGTATTGATTTTGACATAAATCATAAAACTTTGGATAGAGCACTTGCAAGAAGAGAAAGAATAGATGATCCTCTTGAAAATGATACATGGGCTTTTTCTGGGAGGCTTCCATGTGTTCATAAGAAGCTAACCAATAATGTAAAGCAGGTAATTCAACAATTTTGGCATGATAACTCTAGAGTATCACCCAATGCAAAGGATTTTTAAAGTTAAGAATTGGAAATCGAGACCACACACCACATCCTAAACATTTCTTAGAATCAAGTGAAACAATGTTGTTCAAAAAAATTATTGAAACACATAAAAATATGGAAATCTCGCAAAGGACTTTTGAGGATTTGAAGCCATTTTATTGTGTGCCTCTTAAGATTCGTAATACTCGTTGTTGCAAATACTATGTGGAGTTTTCAATGTACCATGAGCTATTATGTTATATTCGTTCTACTTTGCATACTAATGAAATGTTGCAGGAGTGTGGTGCAATGCATCTTCCAAAATCATCAGGGACTTGCTAGATCTATTTTTATGTTCTAGAGATGATGGTTGTTTTTTGTATAGAAATGATTGTTTAAATGCAAAGTGCTCACAATGTGGTGGCTTGTCAAAGTTTGTTCAATGTTTTCATGAGAGTTCTAAACATGAATTTGGAAAGAAGCTTGTTGAGAAAAAGAGATATGAGATAGTCAAATATACTTTGCAAAGTGGAGGTGAAGGTTCTAGATGTGAGTTGGTTACAAAAAAATGCAGTGTTGCTGATTTTATTTCAGATTTTAAGTACAATCTTTTCAACAAGTATGCAACGCATAGTCATAGGTCTCAATGGTTGGATCAACAATTTAGGATGTGTAAGGACTCTTTTTCGATTGGCACTATTATATCAGTGGTTGACTTTGCAGAAAACTACTCATTGCAACCACAAAACGAGGTACAATCTCAGTATTACAATTCCATTTAGATTGCTATTTTTGTCCACATAACATTTAGACATGCACCTGATAGTACAAAGGAGGATCAAAAGATAATCAAAGAGTATTATTTTTATATGAGTGATGATAGATCTCACTCGTCTGAGTATGTCCAACATTGTTTCAAGAATTTTTTTGAGTTCTTGCAGGAGCATGATATAGCATTGGGCCGACATCTAATTTGGTCAGATAATTGTGCAGGTCAATTCAAGAATGCTCGTATGTTTTATTGGTTGAATAGAATGCATGTAGAGAGGGGTCTACCTAATATTTGGATTTTTTTTGAAATTGGACATGGGAAAGGGGAGCATGATGGAGCAGGTGCATGCGTAAAGAGAGCTCTAGTTAAGGAGCAATTGAAGATTTCAGGAGCAAAATTTAGCGATGCACATTCTATAGTTGATTGGTGTAGTTCAGCATTGTCACAGGGAGCGACACTTGATTAAACAGTGCACATATTATTTTGGTTCATTGAGGAGGGTATAGTGGGAGGTAGATTAGATTGTCATACAATCAAAGATTCTTCAAAGATGCATTCATTTCGAAGCTCAGATGCAGGCACATGGACCATTTGGACATGAGAGTTGGCTTGTTTTTGTCAGAATTGTATTCAGTGCGAGTGGGATCAATGCAACTCAAGTGAGTGGGTGGATACATGGGTACTGTTAAAATAAATATTGAAATAGCTCCCTCCGGGTTCTTTTGAAATATGTGCGCCGGCCTGTGTGTCGCTGAAGTCTGGTCGACTTTCCTTCGAGTTTTGACCTCCCGCTGTTCACATCCTCTCTTCGCAACTTCGGGTAGAGGCTTCCCTTTCGGCTCCAAAGAAGCTGCGCGGGGCCTCCACGTGTCGCACTTATGGAGGATTTCATTTGTTTTCCCTTAAGGTCTCTTCGGGTTGCGAAGGCCTTCCACTGGGGCAATCACTCCTAAGATGGTCAGAGGGGCCCACACTTTGGTACGTGGCGGCATATCGCAAACTTTTGATGCAGGGATGAAATAAGCAGCTGCGGACTGCGAAATTCTTCCGCAGGCCTTCTTTTATTTTGTGGCGGGCCCTATCTTCAGCCACATGTCAACCACTCGCAGCCTTTTCAAAGCAGTAAGGAGGTGAACGACGAGAGGCTGCGAAACGCTGCCACGCGTCTTTCGTACCCGGTTCACGCAGCTTTCTCTCCACTTCGGGAGCGACCTCAGCCCCTTTAGCACGTGTCGCTTCTTCGCAATCTCTTGGGAGCGGTAGGAGGAATTCTCATTCGGGAAGCGACGGGCTGCCACGTGCCTTACACTGATCCTCGAAGCGGTGAATGGGCTAGCTGGGTAATACTATGCTATCGGGTGCTGCTCATCATGTTTCTCTAAAGCAGTGGGTGACATTGGTGGCCACAGATGCGGCTAGGACCACTGCCATCATTACAAAGGGCACGCCTGCAACCAATCGAGCGGATGCTGTGTTCTAACTGGTTGCTGTTGTAACGGCATTGGGAATATTTTGATTCGGGCATCATGACGGGAGATTGTGCGATCTTTTTTGTTACGGCTCTCCAAAGCGGTGGGATTTTGCTCTCCGGCTATATATACTCTCTCTACCAGGGAGAGATGGGTCCAAGATTTTTGAAAGAATACTGGTTTTAGCAAGAGACACCAGGTCTCTTTTGCATGTTTATTTGCAAGAAATTTTCAGACTGTGCCTATTGTTCGGCTTTTCTATTTTTCATGTTTTGATTAAACTGTAAACTGTGCTTTTTATTGTCTTAAGCAATTCATTTGAGGAGACTTCTATATATTGAATACAAGCCTGCTTATATA
Organism: Sequoia sempervirens; assembly: GCA_007258455.2. Classification (NCBI taxonomy): domain Eukaryota; kingdom Viridiplantae; phylum Streptophyta; class Pinopsida; order Cupressales; family Cupressaceae; genus Sequoia; species Sequoia sempervirens. Next base: position 64,841,422 of record VDFB02105785.1, on the reverse strand, counting down.
AATCATGTCCAGATGACTCTTCTTAGTAGTAGGGGTGTATGCAATACTATTTTATGTCGATAAATGAACTTTTTATGCTATAACTTTAAGTTTCCGATGTTTTGGAACATAACAACATTCAGGCCCTTAAATTTATGATTTATCGTGCCCCTCAGCAAATTTCGGCGCATCGCCTTAGAATAGAATTTGCTTCATTATATCCACTTCCTTTTCCCTTTTCAAAAACCCATTAGAGAAGAAGCTGGCTTCTTTAAAATCTGGAGGTCACTCAGTTTGGTGCAAAAGGGTCCTCCTTGAACTAAGTTTCCCATAAGGCACTGTTACCTCATCAAATTTTGGCGTCAACAGTTTGTACCTTTTTCTGGCACGCCCGATGGGACCCAAACTAATGAAATTGTCTTATAGAGGGGTGTATGAGCCACCGGCCTGTAACTAGATCCCAGACTGCAAATAACCCAGGTTTATTAGTACCTCCATTAGGGACAGTCCAGGCCGCAAATCAGTTAGTAACCGTTCCATTCCCACCACCCTTTCCTCTCACAATGTTGCCAGCCGCGAACAGAAACTATGTAGCATGGGATGCTGGAAGTCCCCTAGTAGCTCCGGTAACACCTGCTATTTGGGGCGCTATTCCAGTCTCGGCCCTAAAAGCTCTTCCTAAATTTGCCAGGGACAACACAAAAACACCAGCAGAACATTTGCAGGATGTAGCGGATGTATGTCTGGTACACGGTATCGCAGCGTAGAATGTAGCCCTGAGACTCCTCGCCACGTCTTTCAAAGGCAAGGCCCTGGATTGGTACCGAATGCTGAATCCTAATACCATTCGCACTTGGGATGACCTCAGAGACCCATTCTATGAAAGGTTCTCAAATGATGGAGATCGTTCTTCGTTATATTATCAGCGGTCGGTCATAAGGTGAGCATCCCAGGAGGCTCTGACGGACTTCAATGCCCGATTTCACTCAAGTTGGCGAAGGATTCCTGTAACTATCCGCCCGACTCCAGAACTGGTGTTCATGTTTTATATCTGAAGTCCATTAACCCCGGCATTTCTATGATGATCAAGTCTTTGGGAGGAACCACTTTACCAGATGCTTATGCCACCGCTATCAAAGCGGAGAATCACTTGATAGATTATGGGAAATTGCCTGCTCGACCTATTGTGCTGATATTTCCTGAGATATCAAATGCAACACAAGAGGTTGCGTCGACTAGTGCGCCAGCAACTCCCCAGTCAGCGTACTCATATGCAGCCGCTCCCGAAAACTTGGCTTCCACATCAGGTTCTCCCAAGAATGAAATGGGCGACCTCAAGGAGATGTTGCGAACTATGGAAAATGACATAACAACTCTCAAACGGAACCAAGCAATGCCTCCGCGGCCTGCATATCAGAACTATCAAGGTGGGCGGCCTACCTATCAGCAAAATCAATATCAGAATACGCCTCGCACTAATTCACCAGCGGTGGCTACAAACCAAATGGTTTCGGTGCCTACGCCGCTGATAGGTGCATCGCCAAGCTCAAGTAGAGAACTAACCGCGGGACAAAACAATCTTATTGATGACATCAATCCATGGTGCTTCCCTTGCAATGATGCACATATGCCCCGAAATTGTCTGCGTGGCAACTTACAATAGAAGGTGGCAGAACAACGCAATCAAGGTACCGCTGCAGAAAATGGAGAATACATATATGCTTCGGCAATGGAGAATGCGGTTCTTACCGCACAAATGCAAGGGATGTCCTTAGAACAGGAGTTCGATATTGTGCCTGATCATGCGCTCTTCTCATGGATGGAAGATGAGGAAATGGTGTTTGCAAATGGCACGTCCACAGCCGAAACACCACAGGTACAGTCTGACTATAACACACGCTCAAAGAGGAGATTCACCGGTGAGCCTGTTGTTTCACTTTCAGACAACCCGCAACGCAAAGACATATCCGATCAAATTCCTGGTGTTTCGACTATCTCTTTGTCTTTTCAACCACGGAGGGAGATTGTTATAACAAAAGCAAAGGAGCAGAAATCTCTGAGCTCCTCGCCTTTTAATGTGGTGGAACAATTAAAGAAATCATCCACTAATGTGTCTTTATGGGACATTCTAGCTATCCCGGAATAGAAAACTATGCTACAAAAAGCGCTTCAACAAGAGATCAGCTTAGTACCAACTGAACCTTCGGCCAGTACCGAGGCAGTTTATCAAATGTCACCAGCTAAGGTTCTTGCAGATAAAGCTAAGAGATCCCATGCGGAAGGCGGAGGTAGGCCAAAACCTCAACCATTCTTCTTGACTCTCATTATAGGGAAGAAGCTATTACACAATGCTATGATTGATTCTGGTGCTAGTACAACGGTTATGCCAAAACTAATAGCCGAAGCCTTGGGGCTTAGCTACGAACCTATGAAGAAAGGGGTGATGCAGCTAGATGGAAATAAGGTTGATACTGTGGGCATCATCAAAGCGCTTCCGCTAACTCTATTTGCCTGCCCAAGTATCACGGTCCCGCAAGATACAGTGATCATAGATGTTCCACCAATGTTTGGTCTTTGTCTTTCTCGAGAATTTACTTCGAAGGTGGGCGGATATTTGTCCTTAGATTGGTCACATCTAATACTTAGGACCAAACATGGTGCGAAAATGAAGATTGAATCGGAGACTCTACATTCCGAACATGTGGCGGATGAGGCCCTGATCAATTTTGAAGCCGCACATACCTCCATCACCAAACAGGACATGTACAATGTCGAACTGCTAGAGGAGGAGAAGGTGAGTGGAGACTGAAGTGATAAGGAAGATGCCCTGTTGAGTGAACATATAAACAATGATCCTTTCAGGAATTATCATGCTACTGGATTGGGCACATATGTGATTTACGATGAAGACCAAGTTCTTCCGAAGGTCGTCAAAGAATCCAATGATGACCAAGCAAATGAGCTGTGGACATTATATTTTGATGGAGCAAGGAGAAAAGTTGGAGCTGGAGCAGGGATATGTCTAATATCCCCGTAGAATGAAAATTTGTTGAGGTCTTTCTGATTCCAATTCGCCTGTTCAAACAATGAGGATGAATATGAAGGGTTAGTCCAAGGCCTAAGCCTAGCGGAATGAATGGGTATCAAACAATTGATTGTGTTCGGAGATTCCAAACTGGTAGTTAATCAGGTCTGAGGAATTTCTGCAGCAAAGAATGTCCGCATGAGATCCTATCAGCATCGAATCTGGGACCTGATTGAAGGTTTTGTGGCCTTCAACATCTTGACCGTTCCCCGAATGCAGAATGGCGATGCAGACCGCATGGCGGTGATCGGTGCCCAGTTTGATCCTGTTTTCGAATTGCTTCGGAACAAATATTCAGTGCGAGTGCTTGTTCAACCAGCAATCCCCGAAAATGACCAGAGTTGGCAAGTCTTTGAGAGTGATGAGCACATCGCCTCGTTTATTCAACACTCAGGAGAATTTGCTGATCAACTTCAACCAAAGATCGCCGAAGCCTATGAAGGACAAATTATGTAGCTCAAGTCAAATAAACTTCCGAAGGGGTTAGTTACTCTCGAGAATTTTTTCGATTGTAATGATGCCCAAAATGATAAGCGGAAATTTGCGGCAAACAAAAGTGATTATGAAAACCTTCGGGTCTCCAATGACAGGGATCTTCAGGTCGGAAAGGATGTCTCACAGCGAGATAGAGAAAGGCTTATCAATTTCTGTGGAAAATATGGAGTAGTGGCTTGGTCCTACGATGATCTGAAAGGTTATGATCCTAGCATCATTCAACATACTATTGAGCTAACAAAAGGTGCGAAACCAATCCGACAGAAACAGCGGCCGGTCAACCCTAAAGTTGAAGCCTTGATGGCTCAAGAGCTGACCAAACTCATCGAGTCACGTATTGTCTTCCCAATCAAACATAGTACTTGGGTGTCAAATCTGGTACCAGTCTGAAAGAAGAATGGTGATATCCGCTTATGCGTGGACTTCCGAGACTTGAACAGAGCATCTCTGAAAGATCACTATCCATTGCCTTCTATGGAGTCGATCCTCCAAACTGTCGCAGGATCAGAAATGTTCTCTCTGCTGGATGGCTTATCTGGCTATAACCAAATTCGAGTTAAAGAAGAAGATCAGCACAAAACTACGTTCACTACGAAGTGGGGAACATTTGCATATGCTAAAATGCCTTTTGGTTTATCCAATGCAGGGGCAACTTTCCAGCGAGCTATGGACGTCGCATTTAGCGAACTGATCAATAAGTTTATCCTAATCTATTTGGATGACCTTACTGTGTTCTCTAAATCTAAAGATGATCATTTCGATCATTTGGAGTTAATTTTTCAAAAGTGCCATGAGTTCGGAATTTCTTTAAATCCAAAGAAATGTGTGTTCGGAGTACCCTAGGGTAAGATGTTAGGGCATGTTGTGTCTAAGGAAGTTATTTCAATTGACCCCGAAAGAGTGAGGGCTATCAAGGAGCTTCCCCTTTTGGTAAATAAGAAAGGTGTCCAGTCTTTCCTCGGCAAGGTAAATTTCATCAGTAAATTTATTTCTGATTTTGCGGGAATGATTAGGCCGATCACCCTAATGCTGAAAAATGATCAAATTTTCAAGTGGACAACGGAGGCTCGGGAGGCATTTGAGAAGGTCAAAGAAGCGATCTCCGCAGCCCCGATGTTAATTAATCCCGATCAGTACAAAGATTTTATAATGTATGCCTTCAGTAGCAAGTCCAGTATCGCTACTGTTCTGACTCAAAAGGATAGTGAAGGAAAGGGAGAACATCCAGTGGCGTTCTATTCTCGAACGCTAAAGGAATATGAGGTGAATTATAACTTCATCGAAAGACAGGCCTTTGCAATAGTAAAAGGACTTAAAAAGTTCCACCATCTAATCTCCTGCAACAAAGTTCTAGTATATGTCACACATTCTAGTGTGCGGGAATACATCATGGAGGGAGAGATCACAGAAAAAAGAGCTAATTGGATCACTAAGATCCTGGAGTATGACATCGAGGTCAGACCTACCAAGACTATTAAAGGCAGAGGACTGTGTGAGTATATGACATAGGACGAGGAGTTGTCTACCAAAGAGGAACAGCCAGAGCTCGTCCTGATAAATGGATCGGGATCAGAAGATGATTGGCTGACAGATAGAATGAACTTCATGCGAACCGGAAGGTATCCGCTAGGCCTCTCGTCCCAAAGAAGAAGGTATTACTGGCTTCAAAATTGCGGATACACGCTGATAGGAATTATTTTCAAAAGAAATTTTACTGGTGTGCTCCTATGATGCGTTACTTCAGGGGAGGCGCAAAGGATTCTCGACGCATTTCACAATAGTGACGAAGGTGGACATTTCTCCGCTAAAACTACCGCCATCAAGGTCCTGCGGGTTGGATATTACTAGCCTACACTTTTCAATGATTCCTACTCCCTGGTAAAGACTTGTAAAAAATGTCAGTTCTTCTCTGACAAAAGGAAGAATTCAGCGATGCCCCTCAAACCTATCGTGGCGGATGAACCATTTGCGCAATGGGGCCTAGACTTCATCGGAATGATCAACCCAGTTTCTAGCGCTGGACATAAATGGATTTTAAAAGCTATAGACTACTTCACAAGGTGGGCAGAAGCTGTTCCCCTTAAGGAGGCAACGGAAACAGAGATTGTAGACTTCCTTGAAGCCCTGGTGACAAGGTTCGGCCCTCCGAAGATAATCATTTCAGACAACGCCAGAGCATTTGTAGGTACAAAGATATGTCACTTTGCATTAAAAAATGACATATTCCTTAAAACATCATCAAACTATTATCTACAGGGAAATGGCCTAGCCGAGTCGACAAATAAAAGTTTGGTCCGACTCCTTAAAAAGGTTGGCTCAGAACACCAAAGGGAATGGCATAAAAATCTCCGAAAGGCGCTCTGGGCCAACCGCATAACTCCTAAGCAAGTCCTCAATACTTCACCCTATGAGCTGGTATATGGGAAGGAGGCACTATTACCTATTTCTATGGAGATTCTGGCGATACAGTTGTTGAAATTTCTTGAGATAGAACAAAATGATGCCATGGAGGTTCGGCTTGCCAAACTACTGAAAGTACAAGAAAAAAGGGAGAATTCCCTAAAAGTAATGATAGGTCGTCACTAGATGGTCAAACGATGGTTTGACAAGAAGGCTTCCGACCAAGGCCTAAAAAGTGGAGACTTAGTGTTAAAATATGACAGCAGGGCTGCAAAGCCGGGTCAGTACGGTAAGTTTGACAGCCTATGGGAGGGACTTTTCAAAATTATTCGGTGCATGCAACATAATGCTTTTGAGCTGGAAAATATGGAACAGGAGCCGTTAGGAATCCCCGTCAATGGGATTCATCTTAAGTTATTCCATTAGGTGAAATGCTCTACCCTATACAGTTGTAAATAACGCTTTTATTTCCTTTCCTGTTTTTGCCCTATTCTTTTGCTAAATCAAGTTGTCTTGCTACGCATTTGCTCATCATCATTAGCGGGTAAAACACCGGAGTTTCTTAACATAAAGTACACTCATAAATGGAGAAAAGGCATACAAAATTTGCAAACCCAGAAAAAAGTTTAAACACAGAAGCAAAAAGGAGCATAGATTTTTCTTAAAAAGAGAAGTACATATTTATATATATATGTTCCTGAATTACAAAATGGCTAAGATGCCGATTTTCAAAATGTACAAGTATTAGAGTATACTATATATACATGGCCTTTGTTCAGGCTTATCCGGAGCAAGTGAGTTACATCATCAGGCAGGAAGGCAAGGGAGTTATCTAGTCAAAGGAATGGCTGGCAGCAACCGACGCATCCATTGTAGCGTCCGCTTCTTTCTCGTCCCCGGGATCCTCGGTGGCACTAGCAGCATCATTCAACACAGCCGTCGTCGGTGGCGGATACACCAGGTCCCTGAAGTCAGTATACCATTCCACGTCGTAGAAGGGTATCACGTTGTAGCTCCGAAACAGGAAGTGTAGGGCTTGAGTAATGCTTTGCTGGTGCTGGCCACGGGTCTGCAGACGGAATCCGTTGAGAAATGGCAGCCAAACAATGACAACTTCTTCTTCAATAAAGCGACGAAGGTCGCTGGCTGTTGGCAGGCCTATCCCATACGCAGCGTGTGTAACAACCTCGCCGAGCCCATTCAAGTACTTCTTCGGGAAGATTTCTTTGACCAGCTTCAAGATAAGTGGCCGGGGAACGCAAATGTCGAGCATGGACACTACAAAGTGCGAGCACACGTCGGTGTTCACCCTATACTTATCTTCATATTCTACGCAATCCTTGCCTAGGACCCACTTAATAGCTACCAGAACCAGCGAGTGCTTGTTCTTCGTCATCCTTTTCAGCCTTCTAGTGGAGATCTCACCTACAAACGCCGTCTGTGATTTGAATGAGGTAAGGCGAATTGGGGTATCCATTCTCCTGACACTATCCCTAAGTCTGCTAAAATAATGCCGAACCTACTCACCACCTAACCTATGAAAGGACTTCCTGAGCAATCTGCTACTGACCTATCACTTCTTAAACGCTAAGTGTGTTTGTTTGCTATCTACTGGCCTATTTATAGAAAAATTGACAAGACATATGCCAATCCGCCTGTAAGAAACGTGATGTATACTGGCTACAATCTCGAAGGCCGAGTCTGTGTTTGCTCACATTTTGGGCCGATACATGCATGATAGCACGACTCAAGGCGTGCTTAATTAAATGAAGTTAATTAATTAAGCTTTAAAAAGGTGGCGCTTGTTGGTGAGGGGATGTATGGCCGTATGCTATGGTGTCATATCTCAAGCGCATCCCAAAGCCCAAGGCGATACTCGTATCTTTTCAGGCTGTGATCGTTTGCTTGGCGTAATCATTTCGGTCAGGATATTAATTGCCGGTGCATGCTAACACAAGGTGAGAAGGCCAGTTGCAAGCTCAATTTCCAAGGAGATCAGGGCGTATCACACGATCTCTTAAAAAGCAATGATGAAAGCTGGCCACCTCGAAATAGCAATCAGTTCATCTTGCACGAGTTGTAGAATTAACGGTACATGCCGAATTAAATGCAAAAGGCTTGTTGTCGCCTACCACCTTGGGAAAAGTTGCTATTATTGCATGAAAAGGCTTAATATTTCAAAGTCTTTTTATAAACGCAAGGAAGTGCAGAGTGTTTTTTGTCTGTCTATCCAGTGCAAGCGTATTCGAGGCCAGGAAGCTTACAAGTTCTGCAGCGAAAGAAAAATGTCAGAATCTTCAGCTCAGCCGATGCAAGAAGAGATTAGCCAGGATCTGTATATGGCCATTCGTTCTTCAGCCGAGGTATACGTGTACGAAGATGTAGCATATGCCACTCCTGGTATACTCGCGAAGATGAAAAGAGCCAACACCGAGGAGCTGGAAAGACCCAAGGAATGTAGTAACCCAAAAAAGGTTAAGGAAAAGTGGGTTAATATCCACGACCCAAAGCTTGCAAAAAACCCTAAATCTCTCAGAGAGGCGGCTTGTGCAAGGTTATCAGCAGCAAAGGCGGACCAATCCAAGGCAGAAAGAGTCTAGTTTAGCGGCCTCCCACAGTACATGGTCCCATTGGTGCACTATTGCCTAGAGGTGGTCGACGCGGCTGTTCAGCACTATAATCCAGATACCCACTGCATTGAAGGTCGCCATTTAAGGGTTCATATCGGCCGAGAAGCTATCTGGCATATGTTATGTATCCTTGACCCAAGTAGAAGAAAGGAAACTATCGAGCATTTCCGCCCAAGCAAGGGGGAGAAAATATGGAAGAGAATGAAAACCGGTTCTGATTTCTTATTAGAAGAGACTAATAAGAAAGGTCTCGTGTTCGCTAAGGCACCGAGTATCCCATTATCGCGTGATTCATTCTGCGATGATCTCCGAGACCCCATGTCCATGTTGGCATTTGTTTGCGGCCGAGATTCCGATGAGAAGATCGAGGCTTTTCAGCTGGGACCTATGATATAGTTTCACAAGCAGCACGACCTCTTCTGGTATGATTTTGCTGAGTTCATGGTCGAAGAAATGATACAACAAATAGAGAATTATCAGGCGGAGAAGAAATTTAGATTTCTTTCCTATTTGGTCCACATGTTCCTGCATCAGAATCCGGATTTCTTCGCCCGATTTTTCCGCTATTAATTTTTGATGAGCAGAACAAAAGAAAGTCAGTGTCTACATGGACACCTTTCCTTTCCGCAACATATGACTATTATGCCTTCGCAGACTATTTCATAGCCCCGATCCTAAATGATTTGATCGGAGAGGGCGATATTGTCTAGCTCAACACGGAGCAGACTGGATTTTTGCAAAGCTACACCCCCGCTTGTGACTGGTTCTTAGGCAAGGTTTTCACAATCCTTCGAATGCGGGGCTTTATTGGTAAGCCTTTCCTGCTTCCGGCTTGCGTCACCGATAGAGTGCTCACGCTGGAGGTTTTCTGACAGGTGTGTATCATTGATTTCATGTTCTATAGCTGTGAAAGTGTCAAGAAGAAGGGATTTTTCACTTTCCTGAAGAGTTTCAAGTCAGTAACGCTTGTTAAAAAACAATTGCACGAGCTGCTAGAAGAGAAGTTGGCACATCTAGGGTTTGTACTGGTAAATGATAAGTGGGATTACAACCCTTTCAACGACCTGCCAGAGCCCCACATGAAAGTTACACATGTTCCCCAACCATACTAAGAGAAGCGGCGTAATAAGCGGACTGATAAAGATGAGGATTTTGTTGAATTAGCATAAATCCCTACACCGGATACCAGAGGTCCATGGCACAAGTTCTACTTTCTAGTGGCTGTGGCCCGGGACAACCTTTCGATAGAGCGCGACATGTATAACAAGTTGAAAGTAGGCGAGGAATGGAGTGACGAAAAAATAAAAGCTTTCTGGAAATATCGCCAGGAAACAACACAGTTGAATGCTCCTTATAATCAGTTGAAGGATGACCAGGAATTTAAAAAATGGTGGGATGAGGGCCATCCTAGCCCGATCTCTAGTGCTGACAGAAGCGAAGCAGAGGGATCCAAGGAGCAGGAAGAAGAAACGACGGTATCATCCTCTTTAGCGCAAGGAGGCAATGTCTCAGAGCATGCCGCCTATGTGGGCACTAATGTGCAGTTTAATATATCAAGAGGCTCTCTTACACGCACATGGGCCGCTAAACCGGTCAGGCCGACGCCTCAGCAGAGGGATCCGATGACGGATGTTAGTGAGTGTCCACTTGCGAAAAGGCAGTGCACGGAAAATATTATCGGAACAGTTTCACATGAACTCGTCGGAGGAGAAGTGCCTGCTGCTAGTCAAATGCCAGAGTTTGCGGGTGAATCACGAACGATCCCAGAGCCGCTACCGACCAGTTAGCAGGTACATTTCGCTCCTTCCTCTTTTACATCTCATTCTTTCATATCCGCCCCTGCTCAGTCAGCAGCTCCTGCCATAAGTCCGAGCCCTCCACCTTCTGCTTCTGGTCTAGCTTATTCAGCTGGATTTGCCCAGTATTCGCAGGCCTCATCATTTATAATTACTCCTCCGAGTATGCTCACGCCTACTGCTGCCGCTCAGACTTTTCTCACCTCGCTTCTGGAAAATGTTCCTCCTGTCGGCCCCCACTCTTTTTTTGCTATGCTTACCGATCCTTTTCCATTGCAACAAGCCAATACCCAGGCAACAACTCTTATTCCCCAGCCAATGGGCCTTACGACTGAACCTCCGGCTCAGCCGCTACAAATATCCAGCCCTGCTGATAGTCCTCAGGCCAAGCTGTGGAACGTACCACACTTTTCTCTACAAATGGTCACTCTTCAGAAGAAGCAAATGCGTGCGCCTATGAAAATTACCTATCCCTATGCCCTGCCTTCTGGTATTCCTTTCGCAGGTGGGCTGGTTTCATCACTAGCCGAGTTCATAGCACAGATAGATTGCGGAAAGGAAGCGCGCGCAAATAGGATGAGGCGGCGCAAGGCAAAAGAAGATAATGCTCCTACCAAGCCAAGAGTACAAGCTTCGTATGATGAGGCCCGACAGGGATTGAAATTCGCAACCATGTACCCAAGAATAAACAAGCCACAGGGAGAAATGCAACTTGAAGATTATGAGATTTATGCTGTCGAACTTGACATGAAGGTAGCCCCGCCGCAAGATAAGGTCAAAATCATGGAGGAGACATAATGGGTGGTCACTTCGGACTTCCTCAAAACTGGCCGCCAGTTGAAAAAGAAAGATGAGCAACTCAAGGCAACTAAAGAAAGGGTGAGCTTTCTAGAGACAAAGGAGAAATCCTTAGAGGCAGATATCACCCGAATGACAGAAAGAGCGCTAACAACAAAGAATGAGAGAAACAGGCTTTAGGGCGAAATTGCAAAGATCCAGGTTCCTGACCCCGACCTAGTAAAAGAATTGCAGAGTCAAAACCAAGCAACGCAACAGAGCCTACGGTCGATGGAAGAGGAGCTTGAACGCCTCCGCCTTGAGTACAGTCAGAGAATGGCAAAGAAGGGTGAGGAGTTGGAGCGCCTACAAGAGCAGCATCAGCAGAAAGTACAGGAGAAGGAGGCCAAATTCAAAAGCTTGAAAGCTAAGCTAGAAGAGGAGCTCCGAGAGACAAAGACTTCTCTGGAAGAGCAATCAGCTAACCACTCCCGAGCTGAACAAAATTGGAATAAAGAAATGAATAGCTATGCGGAGTAGTTAGCATCCGAGAAAAAGAAGAAGGCAGAATTAGCCCAGGCCCTCATTTCAAGAGACGCGAAGATTTTTTCGCTTAAAGCCTCTTCGCTACCAGCCCCTGCCCTGCCTGATGTCATCCCGATGGTCAGACAATTGTACGTTTCTCACTGGGAGAAGGTCAAGACCTTCTGCCTAACTCTGCAGCCTACTCTCCGATTCATCGACAAGGCATCAAGACTCAATCAGAAAGCCCACGACACAATGGAGCAGTTCCCGCGTTTCATCCTAGAAAAGGTTCATGAGGCAAGGGACTTGCTGAACAAGCTATACTCTGTCTCGGATGAAATTCTTGCTGAGGCGGGTATTGAAGATCGGGACATTGCTGCTCAAATTGCCAATAAATTCATCCATTGTCACTCTGCTTTCCAGCGCACTAAGGCAGTGGCAGCTTTTCTAAGCAAGGTGCTTGATGGCATACGGGGGAGTTTCTTTGAGTTAGGTAAGCTGGGTTTTCCATCCCCGTTTATCGAGGATGGCTCCATTGCCACAACTACTCAGATTGCGGAGGTTATTGAACAAAAAGAGAACGACCCGGATGCATTTAGGGAATTCAGCAACCCCCCAACGGTGGCCGACATTGAGGCAATCATTCATCCACTCTCCCAGCTGCTTTTCCATATCCAAGCAGGCGTCGGCCTACCTGAGGTGCTGCCTCACAAGGAAGCTATTGATCTCCGCAAGGCACAAGAGAATTTGCACAGCATGACAAAGTCGTCTGAAGGTGAATGGTCGTCTTTGCAGGCTGCACTTTCCAAACTCTAACTCCATTTGCCCTATGGATGAAGGCTTTGGTCTACAGAACCAGAGAGTTTTTTGGGTTCTCCATTCCTTATTCAAAACGCCCCTGATAGTCACCAAAAGCTGTTAAAATAAATATTGAAACAGCTCCCTCCGGGTTCTTTTGAAATATGTGCGCCGGCCTATGTGTCGCCGAAGTCTGGTCGACTTTCCTTCGAGTTTTGACCTCCCGCTGTTCACATCCTCTCTTCGCAACTTCGGGTAGAGGCTTCCCTTTTGGCTCCAAAGAAGCTGTGCGGGGCCTCCACGTGTCGTGCTTACGGAGGATTTCATTTGTTTTCCTTTGAGGTCTCTTCGGGTTGCGAAGGCCTTCCACTGGGGCAATCACTCCTAAGATGGTCAGAGGGGCCCACACTTTGGTATGAGGTGGCATATCGCAAACTTTTGGTGCAAGGATGAAATAAGCAGCTGCGAGCTGCGAAATGCTTCCGCAGGCCTTCTTTTATTTTGTGGCGGGCCCTATCTTTAGCCACATGTCAACCACTCGCAGCCTTTTCAAAGCAGTAAGGAGGTGAATGCCGAGAGGCTGCGAAACGCTGCCACGCGTCTTTCGTACCCGGTTCACGCGGCTTTCTCTCCACTTCGGAAGTGACCTCAGCCCCTTTAGCACGTGTCACTTCTTCGCAATCTCTCGGCAGCGGTAGGAGGAATTCTCATTCGGGCAGCGATGGGCTACCACGTGCCTTACACTGATCCTCGAAGCGGTGAATGGGTTGGCTGGGTAGTACTATGCTATCGGGTTCTACTCATCATGTTTCTCTAAAGCGGTGGGTGACATTGGTCGCCACAGATGCGGCTAGGACCACTGCCATCATTACAAAGGGCACGCCTGCAACCGATCGAGCGGATGCTGTGTTCTAACTGGTTGATGTTGTAACGACATTGGGAATATTCTGATTCAGGCATCATTACGAGAGATTGTGCGATCTTTTCTGTTACGGCTCTCCAAAGCGGTGGGATTTTGCTCTCCGGCTATATATACTCTCTCTACCAGGGAGAGATGGGTCCAAGATTTTTGAAAGAATACTGGTTTTAGCAAGAGACACCAGGCCTCTTTTACATGTTTATTTGCAAGAAACTTTTAGACTGTGCCTATTGTTCGGCCTTTTTGTTTTTCATGTTTTGATTAAACTATAAACTGTGTTTTTTATTATTTTAAGCAATTCATTTGAAGAGACTTCTATATATTGAATACAAGCCTGCTTATATAAATCATGTCCAGATGACTCTTCTTAGTAGTAGGGGTGTATGCAATACTATTTTATGTCGATAAATGAATTGTTTATGCTATAACTTTAAGTTTATGATGTTTTGGAACATAACAACATTCAGCCCTTAAATTTATGATTTATTGTGCCCCTTAGCAAATTTTGGCGCATCGCCTTAGAATAGAATTTGCTTCATTATATCCACTTCCTTTTCCCTTTCCAAAAACCCATTAGAGAAGAAGTTGACTGCTTTAAAATCCGGAGGTCACTCAGTTCGGTGCAAAAGGGTCCCCCCTTGAACTGAGTTTCTCATAAGGCACTGTTACCTCGTCAAATTTTGGCGTCAACAGGTACCACTGTATCTAGCTCCTTTATCTCAAACAATATACATGACAAATGACACAATGGAAAATTTAGTTGATTACGACTTGCTTTCAGATCTACTACAGCTAAGACATATTTTTGTAGTTGTTGCATTGCAGGGGAATGAAGAGAGATTAGACTATTGGTTGGCTCAATGTGTGCGGGTAAAACATAAGCTAACACAACTGATAGAAGATGATGATGGTTTCATGTATCCTATAGGTTTAGTTGTGGTTGCAAGAACTTGGTTGCGAACATACATGATTAGAAAGAATGGCATACCTGCATTTGAAGACTATGAGAAACACAAAACCATTCACATGTATTTGCACCTTGTTATAGCAATAAATGTTAAGTTGTTGAAGTATTGTGTCAGACCAAAGACAAAACAACTATGGACACTTAGTAATGTTGATCATGAAGCAATATTGGATACTCTTGAGCAAAGAGATGACCCTTCAGGCACACTTGAATAGCATTTTCAAGAATGGAAGGTAGAATGCTTATGTTCATTATGATTAAGTTCATTAGTGTTCTTTATTTAATACTGATATTTTATATACTATTGCAATGTAGGTGTCTTTAATAGTGATATTTTGTATGCAATTTTGTGATATTTTTGGCAAGATTGATCATGGACCTGCTGCAACAATAGCTAGCTTTGATCCTTTTGAAGAGGTATGCATATTTTATAGTTTTCATCACTAGCTCATCATCATTCAAGTTGTTTAGATTAATATAGATACGTTATTCTAAGCATATTTTCTATTGTGACAATATAGATTTCTCATTTTCCCACTTTTGCGATATTCCTGGCATTGATCATGGACCTGCTACAACAATAGCCAACTCGATCCTTTCGAAGAGGTATGCATCTTTTATAGTTTGCATCACCAACTCATCATCATTCAGGTTGTTTAGATTAATATAGATATGTTAGTCTAACATCTTTTCTATTGTGACAATATAGATTTCTCATTTTCCCACTTTTGCGATATTCCTGGCATGATTGATCATGGACTTGCTGCAACAATAGCCAACTTTGATCCTTTTAGAGAGGTATGCAATATATTACAACAATATAGATTGGTTATTCTAAGCGTCTTTTATAGTTTGCATTACCATCTCATCATATTTTGTGTCATTTAGAATAATATAGATTGGTTATTCTAAGCTACCTTGATGGTTTGTACAGGTGCTTGTCAGTGTAGAACATGAACATACTAATGTTGTTGAAGACTATGCCCTGAATGCCTCTAATAGGAAAATTTTGTAAAATTTGAATTCTCAAATTGGAAATAATGTAAAATGGTCATAATTGTGTATGGGCATAATCTATACCCAGTGATGTTTTTTGAAATATGGGTCAAATGTCTAGCATTGTATAAAGGGTATGTTTAAAATGTAAACGGGCCTATATTTTGGAAACTCATACGTTTTTGTAAAGGGGTCTATTTTTGTACTTAATCGAGCTACAACTGAAGGTTTTCTTCCTGGTTCTTTCCTGTCGGTATGCTCGTTTGAACCAGGTTTTGTAATATTTCCCATTTATATATAATAAATTATAGTGGCTTGCAACTTTTGCTCCTCAAACCCAATTCTTTAATTCACAAGGGTGACCTCATAGTCACAAACCTATTCCCTTTCATTTTAAAATTCAAAATTCAAACTTTTCGCTAAGTGGTGTCATTCACCCACTTTGAGTTGACTAAACACATGTTTGGCATAATTTGATGATATACGCTAGCATTAATAACATACAATATATTCATTATAATCATGAAAACATTCATTTATCTTATAACATTGGAGCAATTAATAGTGAGACATTTTGATTCAATGCAATAAAAATGAGTAACAAATTTCTAAATACCACCAAGTCCCTAGATATTCAAGAGTAGATGCAAAGATAAACATTCATACCCTTATCAACCCTTAATTATCCAATACCCCTATCAACCCTTAATTATGTTAGGTTGATTGTGTTTGATTGATTGGATTTTATACATCCTTGTACCTCATTGATACATTTTTCTATTAGGTTTTGCATTTTTTATGTTAAGATATAGTAAATTATATTCACTTGCAATTTGAAGTGTAAATCTCTTGTATTGTTAGAATGAGTACTTGAATGATCATGAGGTGTTGAGGGAAATATTGTTTTCATTAGTATTCTTTGGAATGCTTTGGATATTGTTGTAATGGCATTGAATAAAGAAGGTCATCAATGGGAGTCACACAATCGTTGCCATCAATGAAATTGACCATCTCTCACATGTAATGCTTGGGAGTTACATTGGGAGAAGTGGATCATCTTTCCATAATGTTATGGGTTCCTACTTAGTTGATATGTTCATGGTGGAGGGCTATCTTGAGTGCTATCATAATTACATGTTGGGTTGGTTCGTGGTTTTAAACTATCAAGAATGGTTTTGGTGGCAATTAGTTTGGGGAAACCACTAACATGGTTTTATCTTCCCATTGCTTTGTATAAAAAATTTATGTAGAAATTTTATTACATGTCTTGACGTTATTTCAAGAGTGGAAGGCATGGAGAATTGGGTTTTGAACTAGCTTTGTATGAGCTACGGAGTGAAAGTTGCACCACTTTGCAACTTTACACTGCTTGCATCTGGCAACTTTTCCCTCCACTGAAAAGTCATCACCATAGGAAAACGCCTCTGAGATAGTAAAAATTGAGAGAGGTTTTTGTAGATGGCCCCAACATGATCCCATAGCTTTAGACGGAGAGTCTGTAAGCATCACGTCTTTGAGAAATAGACCTTTAAAGATTGTTTCCTTTTAGCACTTTGGACTCTTAAGGGAAATCGTCAGTCCAATGTAGCTCAGAGTGATTCGGCGTATTTGGGTGCAAAAGAGGACCATCCCTAGCGTAAACATACCCATCCAGACATGTTAGAATAGTCTATTTGGTTGTATGTGCTACGGAGTGAAAGTTGCACCACTTTGCAACTTTACACTATTTGCATCTGACAACTTTTCCCTCCACTGAAAAGTCATCACCACAGGAAAACGTCTCCAAGATAGCAAAAACTGAGAGAGGTTTTTTTAGATGATCCCAACACGATCCCATAGCCTCAGACGGAGAGTCTGTAAGTATCACGGTCTCCGAGAAATAGACCTTCAAAGATTGCTGCCTTTTAACACTTTGGACTCTTAAGGGAAATCGCCGGTCCAATGTAGCTTGGAGTGATTCATCGTATTTGGGTGCAAGAGAGGACCATCCCTAGCATAAACGCACCATACAAACATGTTGGAACAGTTATTTGGTCATATGAGTTGCGCGAGGAAAGTTGCACCACTTTGCAACTTTACACTACTTGCATCTGCAACTTTTCCCTCCACTGAAAAGTCATCACCACAGAAAACGCCTCCGAGATAGTAAAAACCAAGAGAGGCTTTTGTAGATGGTCCCAACACGATCCCATAGGCTCAGACGGAGAGTCTGTAAGCATCACAGTCTCTGAGAAATAGACCTTCAAAGATTGTTGTGTTTTAGCACTTTGAACTCTTAAGGGAAATCGCCAGTCCAATGTAGCTCGTAGTGATTCAACATATTTGGGTGCAAGAGAGGACAATCCCTAGCATAAAAGTACCCATCCAGTCATGTTGGAATAGTCCGTTTGGTCGTACGAGCTATGGAGTGAAAGTTGCACCACTTTGCAACTTTACACTGCTTGCATCTGACAACTTTTCCCTCCACTGAAAAGTCATCACTACAGGAAAATGCCTCTGAGATAGTAAAAACCAAGAGAGGTTTTTGTCGATGGTCCCAACACGATCCCATAGCCTCAAACAGAGAGTCTATAAGCATCACGGTCTCTAAGAAATAGACCTTCAAATATTGTTGCCTTTTAGCACTTTGGACTCTTAAGGGAAATCACCGGTCCAATGTAGTTCAGAGTGATTCGGCATATTTGGGTGCAAGAGAGGACCATCCCTAGCGTAAAAGTACCCATCCATCCGACGCGGTTAAATAGTACGCTTGGTCGTATGAGTCATGGAGTGAAAGTTGTTCACTTTGCAATCCTTTACACCGCTTTTGCATCCGGCTAACCCTTTCCCTCCAATCGGGGTAAGTCATCACCAGAAACTTCCAAGATAGCAAAATTGAGAGAGGTTTTTAGATGGTCCCAACACAATCCCATAGCCTTAGACAGAGAGTCCAGAAGCATCATGGTCTCCAAGAAATAGACCTCTCTCAAAGATTGCTACCTTTAGCACTTTGACTCTTATGGAAATCACCCATCTAAATGTAGCTCAGAAAGTGATTCAACATATTCGGGGTGCAAGAGAGGACTATTCCTAGCGTGAATATCACCCATTTAGACGGTTGAACACTGCTTTGGTTGTCATTGTATCGAAGCCAAGGGAGGAAGTTGCACCACTTTGCAACTTTATTAATCATTGCATCGGCAACTTTTCCCTCCACGAAAAGTCATCACCACACCACAAGAAAACACTTCCGAGATAGAAAAAAATTAGAGAGGTTTTTGTATATGGTCCCAACACGATCCCATAGCCTTGGACGGATATTCTGTAAGTATCACGGTTTCCGAGAAATAGACCTTTAAAGATTGTTGCCTTTTAGCACTTTTGACTCTTAAGGAAAATCGTTGGTCCAATGTAGTTCGGAGTGATTCGGCATATTTGGGTGCAAGAGAGGACCATCCTTAGCGTAAACGTACCCATCCGGACGTGTTGGAACAGTCTGTTTGGTCATACGAGCTGCAGAGTGAAAGTTGCACTACTTTGCAACTTTACACTGCTTGCATCTGACAACTTTTCCCTCCACTGAAAAGTCATCACCACAGGAAAACGCCTCCGAGATAGTAAAAACCGAGAGAGGTTTTTGTAGATGGTCCCAACACGATCCCATAGCCTCAGGCGAAGAGTTTGTAAGCATCGATCTCCGAGAAATAGACCTTCAAAGATTGCTGCCTTTTAGCACTTTGGACTCTTAAGGGAAATTTCCGGTCCAATGTAGCTCAGTGATTCGGTATTTGGGTGCAAGAGAGGACCATCCCTAGCATAAATGTACCCATGAAGTGTTGGAACAATCCATTTGTTGCAGAGTGAAAGTTGCACCACTTTGCAACTTTACACTGCTTGCATCTGACAACTTTTCCCTCCACTGAAAAGTCATCACCACAGGAAAATGCCTCCGAGATAGTAAAACCAGAGAGGTTTTTGTAGATGGTCCCAACACAATCCCATAGCCTTGGACGGAGAGTCTAAGCATCACGGTCTCGAGAAATAGACCTTCAAATATTGTTGTCTTTTAGCACTTTGGACTCTTAAGGGAAACTAGTGGGCAACATAGTTAACTTCTTCACAAACTTGGTTTGAAGTAATTTCATTCTTTTTTGTGCATTTAAAATGGAGTTTTAAGCCTTCCACCCTAAAAGTGACCTCTAAATAACTCCAAAAACCTTAAATACCTCATTCTTATTCATTTGTTTTGCAAACAAGCATTTTCATTCGAAGAGGCTGAGCTTTGATTTTTGCTTGTTGGATTGAATGCAAACTGTGACACAACTTTCTTTTTTCTAAAATTGTTCAACTGCTATGTTACTTGCATCATCTTAACTTTCTTGGCTTAGGACAGCTCCTACTGCTATGTTACTTGCATCACATTATAATATGAATGGTTTTTCAAAACTTGGTAAAACCAAGATAGGTTGGGTAGCTATCTCCCTCTTTAACCTTTCAAATCCTTCATTGGCTTCTTTGCTCCACACAAACTTTGTTTTCAGTCCTCCTTTGATGGTGTCAAGAACTGGTGCACAAATTTCACTAAACCTTCTCACAAATTTCCTTTAGAACTGAGCTAATCCATGGAAACTCCTAACTTTTGTCCCTGTCTTTGGAGTAGGCCAATTGAGAATGGGGTATCTTGATGAGTTTCAACTTTTGTACTGCCTCCTCTGAGATGACATTATTAGTTGATCCTGAGTCTATGATGACCTTGCAAACCTTACCTTGTATCTTGCACTTGACTCTAAAAAGAGCTCTCCTTTGTTTGTGTTCATCCTCGATAGGTGCTTTGATCAAAATCCTTCTTAACATGAGTTGTTTTCCTTTCTCTAAGTTGTCCACCTCTAGAGTCTCTACCTCTTCCTTTACCAATTTGATGGGGAGACTTACCTTTCAAGAGCACTCTTGCTCTTCCCAAGACCTATTCTATGGTCTTTCTAGGGTATTCCTCTCTACCCTATTCAGGGATCTCTCCTAAACCCCTCTCACCTCATAAGACTCTCCACCAATTTCAAATTCTTCTCCATTACTCTCAATTCACCACTAGGCTTCCCTGGGCTCCAAACTGACCCAAAGTGTCCTAACCACTCTAGGGGCTAGGAAAGGTTATTCTACTATCTCTTTGTTGATTTTACACCTCACTGATCCATCTCATTGGATTCTTTCACCATTCTCCCATCGCTTTCTTGAAAAACTCCATTTTAGGCCTTGTAGCCTTTTGCCCCAACTAGGCCTCCTAGAACCCATTTTCTTGGATTTTCTCAAAAATGGTCTTAACAACCCCAAAATATTTTTTGATATTCTTTCTAGTGGTACCCTAGGCTTCAATATTTACCAGGTGTAAGGTCTCCCAAGTGGCCATTCATATGACTGTCCTCATACCTCCCTAATTTCAAGGATTTCAAGGGTTTTAGCTCCTTTTTCCAACTTTGAGGGCTTCAATGACCTCCTCAACTCTCCTCCTTGCACACACATGTCTGGAATACATGTGCCCACACTCCCATGCTCTTTATTGGTACAAACCAATCCATTTAGCAACTTTCTTTACTGCTATCCTCTCCAAGCCACTAGCCAGAATGCACTTGTACTCGCCTAGTGCTTGATAGTTTCTTCACTTCCCCTTCAAACAAAGACTCCTAAACCTATATGTACATTATTTACATAGTCCCCAACTTTATTCCAAGTGGCCATGAGAGGAAAGTGGTGTAGGAGCACCTATGAAACATTAGGCATTTAGGAAGTCTAGGATGCATTTCTTTTGTTTTTGATGTTTATCATGAAGGTCATGTTGACCATTGAGTAGAGAAGATAGTTTAGGGATGTGGTTGATCTTAAGGATAGAAGTTGAGGAAGGGTGAATGGGTTTAAAAACTCATTTTACTTAGTTTTCAAGAAAATTGGCAAAAGATGCAAAATGGTACACTTTGTAACTTTGCCACATGATAACTTACATGTTCGACCAAGGGAGCATAACTGATTGAGGAACCCCATATAAGGTGTGCCTCGACTTGAGAGAAAGGTTGGAAGTATTGGTATTGTGGGAAAGTTTTGTGAATTGAAAGAAAAATAATGTTTTTCTGTGTTATTACTGATTTTTGCTTCAAAGTAGAGCTTTACTGGATTGAAATTGTTACTGTGTTATGTGGAGGATGTAGTTTAGTGTTTTCTCAAGCTTAGTGTGCCATCTTTTAGTCTTTTTGATTCGATTTCAATCATTGTTTGTAAATAGTTTACTTTAACCCTGTTGCTGGTCTAAACCAGACAATTTTGTAGAAATGGGGTGTTAGTTCACTTTCCCACCGTACAAATTGTACGACCCTTTGGGAACAGTGACTAGACTCCATGTGTGTACATATGGTAGGTTTTAGGGTTTTTGTGAGCACAAGAGCTGTTGGAAAAGTCTTGCCCTAGGCGAGCCAGGAAGAGTTCGGCTAGGGAAGACAAGGAGTGCAGAGCACATAACTTGTAGGGGTGATTGAATTTTGTTGAATTTCCTTTTTGTGAAGGTAGATGTGAGTCTTGCCAAGACTTGGTTTTCAAGAGGAAACTCCATCAGTCCATCTGGTGTGAGAAACACTTAGCAGATTGAAAGCAGCCAAAAAAGGCTTAAAAACCCTAGTTTTTGCCCATTTTTAAGTGGAGGCGTTGTATGGGCAGTTAAGACCCAAGACCTCGAAAATCCTTGAGATGTGTCCATTTGAAGCAAGAACCTCAAGGAAAGATTGGGGGTTCTTTGGAGAAATTGTGAGAGTCAACCAATTTTCTTGGAGAAGGAGACCTAATTAGGGCTTTTAGGCTAGTAGCCTTTTTAAGACCTAAACAAGGGTTTATTGAAAGTGACCAATAAATGGAGCTAGGAGGATACTCAAGAACCAAAATTGGATGGATTGCAATGAATTGAAACACCTCCACACCCCTGCAAATCAAAGTTCAATCTTTGGAGGTATTGTTAGTCTTTAGGGAAGATTAAAGGCTAAGGAAGAGTTAGAGCTATGGCACCAAAATTGACTTGGTTGGTTGAATGGTGATGGTAGTTGGGTTGGCTAGGAGAACCAGGGGTACCTAAACATGAGAAGGGACCTATAGGTTAAGGTGGTGAAGCAAAACACCAAGGAGGTCTTGCAAGAAAGACCTTAGAGAAGGAATTTGTGATTGATTCCTCTGACCCCTCCCTATCAGAAAGCCACGAGAACTCAAGTGGGACTCATTATTCACAAAACTGGCCCAAACCGGTAGTGAGTCCAAAAACCCAAAAACTTGCAAATCTTTACTAGTTGGTCTAAATGACTAATCTAATGCTAGGTACAGTAAGTAAATGAAACAAATGAAACACTCAAAGCATCAGGTTAGTCCTTTCAATCCATTCTTGATTGGATGAAGGCTCAAACACAAAAATGCACTCAAAAGTTGCTGAATTCCAATCACACAAAAATGCTCTCCAAGTCTCAATTTGTGAAAATGAACTTCCAACCTAGGTATTAGGGTTTAGATGACCTTATATACCTTTCTCCCATGTGCTAGGACCCTTGGGTCAGACTTAGAACAACATTAATGCTATTTTTCAACTTTTAGGCCAAATTGTCAAGGCAACATTGCTAAAATGCTCAAATTGCCAAGATTTGTCTAGGAACTCATAAAGTTCAAGAATCTAAGCCAAACCTACCCTAACACACTCTTAAAAACAACCTAGGGACTTTATATCATAGTCCTTATTCCCTTGGTGGTTGGCTAGAACCACCTACAAGCCAAAAATCACTAAGATCTTCCAAAAGACCTTAAGGTGCTCCTGCACCAGTTTGGAGGATGAAACTTGTTTGGATTTGTGAGGGAAATTTCACAGAAAGGTTGCATCTATATGCCAAGCATAGTGGATTTTAGCATCCCAATATTTTTCTAAATTTTTTTTGATCATTGTAATCTTGGTTATGAGCAAACAATTGAAGCAAAAAAATTGTAATCATCAAGTGAGTTATTTGAATTAAATACTCTATTCCAACCAACTTATATGTGTAGATCTATTTATCATATGTGAATGTTTTAGATCTAAATATCTTGTTTAAATGTTTTGGCTGATTTTCATTGAATTATTCCAAATCTAAGAAATTTGTATGAATAATTTAGTTAAGGATCATTGAATTATTTGAAATGTATGAAATTTGTAGGGTTAATCATATGAGTATCTAGTTGTTACTTATGCAATGTGAAATAATGCTTTGAGTTTGAAAGATGTGCAATGCAATGTAATCAGCAATATGAATATAAACTACATAATATTTAACCATTCTTTTTATGCTATTGTACATTGATATTTAACCATTGCTTCAAAGAGTTTAATCATGCACATGAGGAGGAAACTAAATTTCGATTGTCAACTTCTATATATATCAAATTATCCAATAATCAAGTGTATGTCCATATACAAAAATGGCATCAACTAACTCAAACAAAGTTTTACAATATGTGGCATATGCCATCTTGGTATCTATTCAAAATTTACATGCCAAAATGTCTATCTCATCCTAAACTACTGGTGGATCATCAAAATGGAGCCTCTTTGAAGCACTCATTGGCTCTGAAGGTAGCTACACAAGAAAAAGTCAAACCACAATTGAGATTAGATATACTATATAATTTAAAATTGAATAATTAACATAAAAATCAATACACATTGAATTATAATTGAACTCTAAAATTGAAATCTTGATTACCTAAAATATACATCTCTTTGAAGGGTCAAGAGTCCTAGAATATACCCCTCTCAAAGAACTAACCAAACCAACTTTTGTAATGTCAATTTATATATGTGAATAAAAACATGAAATTGATCCAAGTTAGCATAGAATTGTCAGTAATAAGAACATATTTACCAAGCACAAAATAAAATAAACACATACCTCTTTAGGTTGATCTTTTTATGTATCTCCTTTAGGTGTCTCAACAGCTCCTCCTTGAGGTGTTTCAACACCTCCTCCTTCAGGCATTCAGATACCTACTCCTTCAGGTGTTGTGGCACTTATCAACAGTGATGTATAGCTCACAACCACCTATACATAAAAATGAAAAGTACATATGAAACTATGAATCTATGTCAATGTATGCATAATCAATAAAAGATATTATAAATTTTAATTCAATCAAATTTGAGTTCAATTACCTTTCCCTTATCCAACACTGTGCCTCCATAGTCTGGAGAGCGTCGCACCTCACTCGCACTAGGTGTTTTCTACAAGTAGAGAGTAAGATAAAAATATAAGTTAATATATAATTTCATTATTGACAATTCAAATGACAAGCAAATATACAGTAAAAAAATGTAAATGAGTGAGTCAGAAAATACATACTGTGTGCATGTCGAGGCCAAATGAAATGGCCCTAAGGGTGCTATCTGTCACCTGTATGACCTCCTCCTCAGACATTAACTGTTAAATAGACCATGTAAATAAATATTAGTACTTGATACTATCTCTTATTAATATTCATTTTAAAAAAAATGCAAGTTATGAATTTACACCTTAAATGTTACCTGTGTAACTACTCCAATGTCTACCTCTCTAGTAGGAGAGAACTCTGTAGGGTGTGCTCCAGTCCACTGCGTGTGATCTGCTATAATCTCCACATCCTGGATGTCATAATCAGAAGTGTCTAATGAATGCTCAGGGGGCTGTACAATAGGACCCAAACATATTTGCTGGCATGTATTGCAAATATGTGGGACACAAATATGTGGACCTGAGGAGGATGATGCAGCAGCACTGGATCCATTTCCAAGATCACCAGACTGTGGCTGAGCTACTGAAGAAGTATGGGAAACTAAAAGACTGCTCAAAGAGTGATTGGCTTGGATAGTTTGTGTGGTTGCATCTTTCGTAATATCTGGATGTTGTACTGGAGGTGGCGGAGGAAGGGGAGGACGGGGAACATGTGGGCGCCTAACTACTCTAGTTGCCCCTGGCCTATCCTGAGGCATACCTCTACCAATGCCCTGGAAGGGTTTAATGTCAAAGTAATTGACATGATGCCCTAACAAAAACTCAACATATAATTTTTTAATAAAGCAAAAAGGTACATCAAGATTATTGTTGGGTGGTTTATCAAAAACCATACACCAACGATCCCAAAAGTTATCTACAATGCCCCTATGTGTGCACCATTTTATAGAAAGTTTTGGCTTGTTAACATTAACTGGAAAACCATTGCTGGGGTTAATAAATAAAGAGGCTATTTGGGATTTTGTTATTTGGAGATCTTTCACATCATCATAAGACATTCCACATGCATAATATTTCCTCATGGTTTCTTGCCAAGAATGAAATGCATTATGTTGGGTGGAGAGGGTTTCTACATTTGTAATTATTCCTGTCAATGTGGTTGACATATGGGATAATCGAGGGATTTTCCTATAAACATCACAAATTCCCCTCAATTGCTCTAATTTTTCATGAATTAACTATTCAATTGATGGCTGTGGAGGTGGTGGAGCATTTGGAATTTCTGCATTTTGATTCTCAACTGGTGGATTTTCATTTTCAACTGGTGGAATTTGTGCATTTTCATTCTCGGCAGCCATAATGCCTAATTAAAGTTAAAAAATAATTAATCTAAAATTAGACAATATAAATGAAACACTATTTTTAAATCAAAATCCATTAAAAACATTTATTTTTTTATCAAAATCTATTTTGAACTCAATTGTTTCATAAAAATTCAATCAAAAACCCTATTTTGAAAAAAAATCCACAAAAAACATTCATTTTTTTTATCAAAATCCATTCTCAATTCAATTTTTTCATAAAAATTCAATCAAAAACCCTATTGTGAAAAAAAATCCACAAAAAACATTCATTTTTTTATCAAAATCTATTCTAAACTCAATTTTTTCACAAAAACTCAATCAAAAACCCTATTTTAAAAAAAAATCAACAAAAACCATATGAAATTATTCAAATCTAAATCAAAATTGAATCAAATCAAATGAAAATAAATAGACTTACCTTTCCAAATCAAATTTAGCCTATATCGGATATCTGTTACGCGAACAATGGATGAACAGTGCGCCCGCGGGTTCTTCTCAACCGAATGAGTTCAAAAAAGAGACAAAAGTGTTTAATATATACCTTTTACAAATCAGATATCTGATGTGTAAAAGTAGCTTTGGTGTTTGGTATGGTGACACCCGAGCCTACAAAAAATCAACATGTTCTTTTCGCATTTTCTCGGTCAATGAAAGACATTTTTTTTTCCTCATTGCCACTTTTTGACCCACCATTAACCTGCACATACCCATACTGTAGAAGAATGGAAGAAGCGAAAAAGAAGAAAGTAGAGTGGGACTTAGAGTTTGCATCCAAGAAAATAGAAACAAAGATGTTGAGCACACCATTGAGGGTGTTGTTGAGCACACTAGTGTGGGTGTTGTTAGAGAAGAAGTAGAGCATGCCATTGTGGGTGTTGCCAAAGAATGTAAAGAAAGAACTCCACAACTAGGTCCTAGCATAATCAGATTATTCAAAATTTAGAAGGAGAAATTGAAGAATATGGAAACACCAAAAGAGAAATGGAACAAGCAGTAGTAAGAATTATGATGCCTCCCCTAAAAAACCACCAACTACTCATCTGAATTGGAGGAATATTCAATTAAGGATAAATGAAGATTTGTTACCAATGGAAACTCCTATACAAAACCTTCAAAATATAACATTTTGCATTGACTATTTAGATGAGTTAGTCACGAGAAGTTTTTTGAAGATAGATGAGAAGATGTGAAATGAAATAAGGAGGATTATATGAGTTTAACACCCTATAACAAAATACCATTATCAATTAACCAAATGACACTTACTAATAAACAAATATCTCCAAGAATGAAAATAATTTGAACAGACACAACCCATAGACCACGAGTCACCCTTAATTCCATTAAAAGAAAGGAAGATTTTTATAAAAGTACAAAACAACATAGAAGAGAAAAACTGTCATGTCCCTTTTTCTGGAAAGACAATTGCAAAGTGGAACTCGAGAATCCTATTGCATTCATTTGTATGAGCACATCTCGGTTTGGGGCTTGGGACATAACATTTGTAATAAAGGCCCCAAAAAATATCCAAAGCTCATGGGAAAAGATATCATATATTGGGAAGATATCACCATCAAAAGATCGCCAGTTTGAGCTCACTGTACAAAAGCATAACTGATTTTGAGAATCCCTCTGTATTCCTCTGCAGGAGCCCATTCCAACTCATGATTTAGAACATAGCATATATGATGACACTTGCACATCATATGCAATTATTAAGGGAGAAGAATTGGGCAAAAAAAACATATTGCTATCAGAAGGTAACTATTGCACTAGTCAACTGGCACCCACTCCCACAGACTTATAAGATAAGACACTTTAGGATCATGCGACAGCAACAACAAAGTTTCAGGAAGCAAACAAGGAAAAGGAAAATGTGTGGATGGGTTCATAGGGTGGTGTGCTAATTCCAAAGGAATCTATATTTTCCTTAAGGCCAACCTAATGCAGCATGTTGGAAACTCACATTCTGGGCTTTGGTGCCATTTTGGCTTAAGATTGACTTGTTCCTTATAGAGATTTGCTAGAATATAAATGTAGGAAATCAATTCATGTAAGGGTATCAATTTTGTTATGTCATTCTCTTGTATTTTGTGACACTTGTGTCTTAATTCCTTCTATGGATGAAAATCTATAGGAGTTTGTGTTTATTGGAAGAAAACCCAGTGTTCACTAGGATCAAAGGATGAAACCCCTTTGGTTCTTGAGGGAATTCTCATTCAAGGATTGCATCTAAAATTCAAGGGTATGGAAAGAAAGTTAGTGATGATATTGTTGATCTATGGTAATCTTGCAAATCATTTTGGATCATTGTTATGAGTTGTAATTGATTTATACATATATTTTGGAGTTTATCAATATATTGGAGTAGTATCTTGTGTTCATGAATTGAATTCAATTTGCAAATCAGTCTTTGTTATAATTTTGTGTTAGGGACAATACAGTGGTATCAGAGCAAGATTTTTCTAGCCTAGAGGGTTTTCTAAGGATTAATGTTTCCAAGTGAAAGGGAGATCATACTTCAAAGGAGAGAACTAAAGAAAGTAGGTCAAGAAGTAGTCATGTGGAAGATGATCTAGCCAAAGAAAAATTTGAGGAAATGATACAAGGGAAAAATTGCCCTGCCGATATGTTCAGTCATATGTTTCAATAGATGCAGGCTAATGTAAGGAAGGAGAATGATAGTATCTATGGATTTGGTGCTACTAGTGAAACCAGTGGTGGAAAGGGGAAGGAGAAGATGATTGCTACACAAAGTTTTAGAACTAACTTTAGCAATAGGCCCCTCAAGCCTAAGTTCATTCAAAGAGTGGAAGAAGTATTGAGGGAAGAAACTATCCTCCAAGATGACATCTCAAGAGATTATGAATAATATAGGGTGTTGGACCCTCTAATCAAAGAGATCTTTGAGATATTTCATGGAAATGAAGAAGAAAAGGAAAGGAACTTATCATTCATCCCTCAAGCCAAAATAATTGGACCACTCATTAGGGAAGCTATCTATTTCCCATTTTGATGGATCGAAGAAGAGAACTACTAGTGCATGGTTATAGAAACTTGATACATAATTGGAACTCAAGCCAATGTCTAAGGAAGATGCCATTAAATTTTCCACCCTACACTTGGAAGGAACTACTCATGATTGGTGGTACCATGTTTTGATTACTCAAGGCCACAAATTTATCAAATCTTATGATGAGTTCTACAGTAGACTACTGGGGAGATTTGATAGGAGAGATCTGGAAGAACATTTTAGAGAATTGGCTTTCCTCAAACAAAAAGGAAGTGTCAAATAATATGTTGTAGAGTTTCAAAGGTTATTAGTCATGGTAACCGACATCTTAATGAAGAGACCCATAGTCCTATTCATTGAAGGTTTGGTTGAAAAACTTAGGGGTTTGGTGAAGGAATTCTACCCCCAACACTTTAGGAGACTATCTGGAAGGTTCTTGACCTATAGAATTATGTCCCTCAACAGAAATCAAAACCCTCCATATGGAATAAGCAAAAGGGGAACTTCCAAAAGAAGCCTTGGATTACGTAGAAGCTTACTCCCCCTTCCACACCTAAGAAGAGTGATGATGAGAACAAGAATGAGCTCAAAAGTAAGAAATTATGTTTCTCTTGCAGAGTTGTGGGTTTTGTGATACAAATGCCTTGGAAAAGGGAAACTTCACTATATAGAAGTCATCTCTAACAAAGAATTAGAATTAGATGGGTCTAAAGAGTTTCATGATCCAAAAGACACCCTTTTGGGTGACGAAGACAAGAAGCAAGACCATGGTGGTATACTAGCATCCCTATCTAATGCACATAGATACCACTCTTTCAAGGTCTAATGGGTCCTTTTCGAACAAAGAGTGATTGTTGTAATTAACAAAGAACCTACCCATAATGTCATTGATGAAAGACTTGTGAGGAGAAGAAAGTTAGATGCAGAGAATTTTGAAGGCTTCACTATCACTATAGCGGATGGGTATGACTTACCCTTCAAGAATAAATTATGGAAGCTAGACATAACATTTGGAGATCATAAGGTTTGTGATGATTTCTATGTTATTGGTTTGGGTGAAATTGATGTAATTTTGGGTGTGCAATGACTACATTCATTGGGTGAGTATACTACAAACTAATAGACAATGGAACTCAAGTTCAAAGCCAATGGGAAGGATGTGGTCCTAAAAGGAATGGCTAATGGAGGTCTGCAAGTAGTATCTCCCAGGAGAATGGAGAGGATCTTCCAAAAGAACCAAGTTGCTTGGACTACTAGTTGTTTGGTGATTTCAAAAGACTCTTTTGAAGGTAAGAATGGTCAAGTTCATATTGATATACAAAAGATTTTGGATAAACATAGTCTAGTTTTTAGTGACATGTCTCTCGAATTTCCATTGGATAGAGGATTCCATCTCTGCGAACCCAAGCCTAAGTACCTGCAAAACAACATGATTAAACAAGTTAAACAAGGAAATGCAAGCCTAAACATGGATTCCCCATGAGATTCATTAACATAGCTCAAATTAAGAAGAAAATGATGAAGAGCACAATGAAATAACAAAAACAAGATTGAATCCTAATTAAGCATGCAAACTCTCAATCCCATGGGGGAATTGGTGCCAATTTGATGTAGAAATTTGGCCCTTTCCCAATCCCTAAGATGCAAGATTCGATATGTAGACTTGATGATGAACTTTGATCCACTTTTGATGATGAATGATGAAGACTCCAAGCTAAATCTACAAAAGAACCTAGCTAAGAACTCAATGGTATGAAACTTGATAGATATTTGAGCATGGTAACTTTACTCAAATTGTGGATGATGAAATGAGGAGAGGAGCTCTTCATTTATAGGATTTCAAGATGGATGAAAGCCCAAATTTGAGCAATGTGGGACTAACTTTCATCCAAGGATATGATGCCACTTGTCAAGCTATGAATGGATGATGGTTGTGCAAGATTTGGGGTTTGTGCCAATAAATGCCAATATTTGAAATTCAAATTTGTTGAAATGACATGTAAGAGGGAAGGGAAAATGCAATAAATGCCACTTGGCTCAAGGAAAAGGACATGTAAGATGAATTTATTGCCTTGTTGGATGTACATGTTGACTTGGAATTTTTGAATTCAAATTGAGAGAATATTCCAAAAGATTCCATGTGAGGGAAAATAGGGATTTAATAAATGAATTAAATCTATTTTCATGTGCAACTTGCATTATCTAGAGGATGTGACATGAGACAAGGTTAAATTAATCAAGGGTTTAATTAATTTAACAGGGGATTAGATGATGTGATTTATTTGACTCAAATTTATGGGTTTATTTAAATCAAATAAGAGAGGAATATGATAAGAGGCTAATTAAATAAATATTTTGATTTATTTAATTAAAAGGGATGGTGTTAGATTAAATCAAATAAGGTTTTTATTTATTTAATTTAATGGATAGGCTTTAGAGATTTAATCAAATAAATTGATTATTTAATTAAATAGGGATAATTATATTAGATGGATTGATTTAATTAACAAGAGAAAGTGACTTAATTAAACAAGATGATTTATTTAATTAAGAGATGAATATTGATGAATTTAATCAGATAAGAGAATTTGATTAAACAATTAGATCAAGGGATGATTTAGGAAGAAACGATGTTAGTAAGTCAGGATCAGATGCATGATGTCAATCAGTATATTTTTGATGTCTACATTTTGCCCCTCTTTGAAGCAAGGCACTCGTTGCGTTGGTTCAAAGAATAAATGATCTTGATCAAAGCCAAAAAAAATTCAATTTTAAAAACTTGCCCCACCGCTGCATGGCGAGAGGAAATATCCCATTATGATGCCCCCTTGAGAGATCAGACAAAAATTTTAGTTTTTTGGGTGATCTCACGAAAAAAGGTGAAAACATGCCCAAGAGGTCTGAAAGGGTCTGGGAGGCTAAAAACATGTCTAAACACAATAAAACGATGAAAAACAAGCCTCGAACGGACGAAAACAGGTGCGGGGGTCCAAAACCCTAGCAAGACAGCTAATTAGGGCTAAAAAACCCTAATTTTTAGCATAAAAAGGGGCCCGAGGGGTCATTTTCAATTCATTTTCACACACCTCCGCTAGCGAACCTCAACATTTGAGCTCTAACCTCCTGATGATATGGCGCAATGACAGCTTCCCCTACACATTTTGGATCGAGTTCGGACCTACCAGCGGCCACTAGGCATTAGTGCCCCGGTATGTGTCCCTAACTGACACTTCGTTTTTTCAATTTAGTGCATATATTACTAGTTTTAGGGAGAGCTCACCTCGAACGGCGCTATTATAGCCCCACTCGGTGTTTGAAGCGCGCCACTTTTGGCCAATCTCTCACCAAGAAAATCTATAAAAGAAGGCCTTAATCCTCATTCATGCATCCACAACTTTTATGCAAGGTTACTCTCTTGGTTTGAGAACTAATCTTGTTCACAGCTCCACAAATTATGCACAATCTCAAGCACAAATGCATCATTATCAATTAAATTCATATCATCCTCAAAATAGTTTCATCTCATATCTTATCTAAAGGGGTTGGGAAAGGGCTACTTTCCACATCAAAGTAGCACCAATCCCCCTATGAGATGATGTTTGAGTAGTTTAGGAATAGATTTCATGCTTATGTTGCTTATGATTTTATGTTAGTTTGATAATATCATTATTTCCTTTACATTTACTCAATAATTTCATGGGGAGGGCTTTCATGGCATTTGTTCAAAGTTGATAGATTTAACCCATATCTGTCAATCTTTGTTCAATGTTGATATAGGTCTTCACATTTTGGCGCCCACCATCATTGTTGCAAATATAAGCCTAGATTGCATCATTGTGATCTGTTATACTATGAGAAGTTATAATCTGCTTTAGATGGACATTCTGAGTATGTTGAAGATTGTTAATAATTTATGAGTAGTCATTTATTGTAAACCAATCATAGGTGAAGGTTAGAATGTCCAGTATTGATTCTCAGACTTGTGTATGCATCCCATATTGAATATTACTCATTTCATATATCCCTCTATGACTGATTATATATTTCTGAATCTGCGATGTAATCCTTTATGCTTGATGGATGTCCATACCCTTTTCGTCCTTTATGCTTGATGAATGTAAAACTAATCATTGGAATTACAGTGGCTACATTGGTTTTATTCGTTCTGATTGCTATTTCAATATATTCGCATCCTTTATGCTGGATGGATGTT
Organism: Sequoia sempervirens; assembly: GCA_007258455.2. NCBI lineage: Eukaryota > Viridiplantae > Streptophyta > Pinopsida > Cupressales > Cupressaceae > Sequoia > Sequoia sempervirens. The sequence continues at coordinate 64,808,235 of VDFB02105785.1, read as the reverse complement.
GAAATTGGCTGTACATCTGCCGATTCCCTTTGCCTGAAAGTTTCTAAGCCTTTTTAACAAATCCATTTTGTGCATATTCTGTAATTGTTGCATTCTCTGAGACCACATTTCTTTTGAGTAATTCTGTGAAAAGGTTCACACGCTTTGTGTAAGCTTCTGTATTTTGCGTACATATCTCCCACGGTAGCTGTAGCTACAACATATGACAAAATTCCCCTATATTTTATCCTATAATCAATGTCTATGCCCTGTTTCCAAGCTCCCATTTTGACACAGGTAGAGAGGACATTGGCATAGAAAGGATGCCATGCAAAGTTCTGGGATCAAATTTCTTTGAGTCATATAGTCAAACAGTTCACGTGCTTTGTCTATGATTATGCATCCTACACGAGATAAACTGCTTCCAGAGGTTGTGAGGATGTTGTGCAAAGATGGGAAATTCTATTTTACACTTGCCAATAACATTTGCTTAAAAGTGTCTAGGCGTGTGCTTTTTGATGGAATTTGTTGAGGGAGTGTTGCGTCACAAGAGAGTCATTGAAGACAGTGCAGCAGAAAAGAATAATTTGTACTAACAATGGAGTTGATAAGGATCAAATGTTTCTGTAATAAAACCAAACTTGAGGACATCAAGAAGGTCGAAGAGGGCCCTCTATACATTCAAGCATTTAAAAGACATTTATAGAGGTTGGGAGTACGTTGTTAGAGAGGAATAGAGAAATACATACTTCAGTTGGTAATTTCAAGATGAAACAAAGGTATGTCTAGAAAGCCGAAGTCTAGAGCTGGTTTCTTTGGTTTCTTTTTTATATTATGTCACTTCAATGTTTCTCCAATCTGTATTTACTAATTCTCAAATGATAATCTTGAAGACACTTTGAAGGAAGTAGATGGAACGTTGATTGGTAGTTATTGATTTCTGATGTTGATATTGTTGGGCGATATTATATCTGCCTTTTACATTTATGGTGATAACAAGACTTAGGCGCGTCTATACACCTACTTATAGCATTTTCTTGGAATATTTGTAGGCCTTTTGCAAAATCTATTTTGCGCAGGTATCTGTTTATGCATAGGTCTATACACATCTCATATATAGTAGGGAGCAATAGGCAGTGAGGAAAGTAGATGCAATAGGAGGTTAATATGGTAAAAAACTTACCAAGAATAGTTGAATGTTGATTGGTATTGTTGTTTCAGAAACACTTACCTCCTACACGTCTCCTGTCTCTGAGAGATCATTACAGTCTACTATATAATAATGCACAGTAAATGAGATAAATGATATTAATGTGTTTTGTCAAAATCTGCAGCTATTAGAATATCATTTAGCAACTCCAACTACCGCTCTAAATCCTCTGCCAAAACGTCAGGTCAAATAGTAACACAACCTTTAATTTCCACCAGCGAACAAATCAGATGTTTAGGATCGATATGTCCACAGAGGATAATACGTGCTAAGCAATCCATGAAGTATATATGTCGTAGAAGATTTGATCCATCTTTGTCAAATCTCAGATCTCTCCACATGCTTCCTAGCAGTTCGCATGCCAAATCTAATTCTTCACATTAGTGTTTGGACTTGTTGCTTTGCTGGTCGTAGCCTATAAAGGCCATGTCAAGGACGATATCTAAATTCTACCAAAGTATCTCGATGGGGATTTGTTGACAGTAAAGACCAGGGGATGTACTGATTTTCTAGATTGCTCCTTGACTACAAATGAAAAGTTACAATTGCAAGAGATGATGTGATAAATGTGAAGTCTACATGCATTGAAGGTGGTCATCATACCCGAAAGATGCTGGATATTTGACCAATCCATTTGGTCATAGAAAATATTTTTGAGTTATTACAATAAGGCTGCATCAACTGTGTGTTTTCTGGAGGTAGAGCTAAATGTGTTCGGTTGACTAACTCTTTGATTGCTTAGAATTTAAGTTTTTCTATGATTATGAGTACCAAACTCGCATCAGGAAAACTTAGATCAAATAAATATTAGACTACTCGCTCTCAAGTAGTTAATGCTTATTTATTACACATGGGTTGCCTCGCTTTGGATTTGAATATTACACAGGTGCCATCTGCATTTATTCCTCCAGCAGTGAATCGATGGGACATTAACTTGAATGATAGATTAAAATTATGTTCGTTGTTTTCAAAATATACATGTTTGTCTAAGAAAACTCTGTTACCTGACAAGTAGGTGGAAATCTCGTGGTTCAACGAATGAATCCAAATAAGTTTGGGAAAGTTACAAATGCAGATTTTGACATATAATACAGATATGAAGCATTAAATGTTGATTTGATGCATTAAATACAAAGTCTATTGTTTCGGTGAAGGCTTTCAAAATCTGAAGACAACATCTATTCATGAGGATTTACATTGGAGTTTCTAAATCAACTTTCTAACATGCCTTCGAAGGGATGTATACTTTATTATTTACATCAAATTTGATTTTTTAGGGGAACATTTAATCTAATTTCTAGTGCTAGCCTTGTAATAGTCATAAAATCCTTGAACTAAATCTTATCTATAATTGTTTCAGGAAAAGCAAAAAGACGGAAAAAGGCAAAGGTTAACATCAAGATCACGCATTGAAATCGAGCAAAAGAAAACAAGATTGGAGTGAAGCGAAACTGAGCATCAAACTTGAAATTCAAAAAGCATTCTTTAATGCTTAAGGCTTCCATTTTACGCTCTAGTTTTCTGTTTTAGATCAACTTACATCTTTTGGGGCTCTAAAAAGAACACTTTGATTTTTCATTTTCAAAGGGTTAAAATTGAAGCTTAGATACTTACTAGATTTCAATTTGGGCTAAAATTGAACAAGCAATCTTCATATTTCCTTGGGTGTTTTAAAACGAATCAAACCATTGCTTTGAAGGATAAAATGAATGTGTGATTTTATTGTTTTATAATTATTTACACAAAGTAATATCACCAAAAGACGTATGCGCTTCTCTTGCTCCTCACGGAGATCTTGAGAATCAAAAGGCTTTTGGTGACATTAAGTTGCATAAATAATTGCCCATACACACTTCAATTTGGGTTTTAAAATTGAACAAAACACTTTGCGATTGTGAGTTAGGTATATCGCGTGTGTTCTCCCTTTGTTTCTAAACGAAGGTCGATCGAACAACAGATGTGCTTGCTCATTATTGTTTACCTTTAGAGGGGCCTGCCTAAGAGACACATTCGAAAGGAGAACTCAAAGGTAACTCCAACTGGTTTTTCATTCCGGCCGATATATAAATGGATAAGACTAAACTGTCAAGTCCTCATGGTATGTAGGCCTTAGCCGTACAGTGTCTTTCAGAATGGGGTACTACCATAAAATGTATAAGAGCCCCTAGTAGGATTGATTAAAGCCTTTAGTGGCTTGCTGGAAGCTCGCAAGGTGCCATGTCCCCAATGTTGTGTCATTAAGAACCTTGTTTGTATTTGCCAACCAGTCCATCCAACGAGTTTATCAAAGTGGTGCATTGGAACTTAGATTCCAAGAAGTTACTTGCCATGTCCAATCTTGGTTGAAATATAGAGGTTAAAACTTCATTCTTAACATACCTTTATATTTTGTCCTTGGTTACATGTAAAATCATCTCTTCTACTATGAAGGGTATGAGGCAAGCCCACCAAGAAAAACGTACCAATTGAGCTAGGGTGTTACATTGCTTGAAAACACAGTGTTTTATTCGAAAACATTTGCAAACAAACATTCAACATGATTCTCAAGATTTCAAACCCTTTAGGAGGAAAACACCATTGACCAAATTCTCATGTTATTGCTTGCCCTTGGGATTACATCCTTAGAGGTTTCTAAACACTTGAGTTTACATATCAATTTGCCCCCTAAAGTTAAACAATAGGTAATATTTGCCTTAAATTCATCAAAGTTTCGCATAATATACCTTGTGAAATGAGACGAAGTTGAGACATTGAACATTTAGTTTGAAAACTAATCAAGAGTGTGTTTGTGGTAAAAAGAATTCATTAAGGAAAGATTAAATCAATTGGACCCCACACATGTGCTTCACATTTTTTTGGTCATATGGTTTTCATGCAAACATTGGTCTTTGGATTTTGAATTACTCTTAGAGAAAAGAATGTTCTTCACTATCTTGGCCTAGTAAACAAGTCCTTCCTAGGTTCATTTAGGATCACATCAAACATTTCACCCATCCTAAACATTTATCATCTTCATCCATCCAAACAACTTTAGATCTTTGGAAACATCATTCTAGACTTGGGTAAATCATCCTTAAAATCAAAATCATTTCTTTAGTTAGGTGTGTGGAAATGCATCCTTTCTCATACATTTAATTAAATTAGCAAAATCCTTTGAAAAAATTCATCCTAAGATCACATCCAACATCTTAGGGTTTACAAGTTCATTATCCCAATCAAACCAATCCAAATCAAACCCTAAGTCTAGCATTGATCCAAAGTTCCTAAACGTTCATCACCCATATCATTCACCCCTTTTCATCCTTCATCTCATCATTAAAGTCCTAAAAATCTTAGAGGTCACTTTTGTAACAAGGTCAAAACACAAGAGCAACATGGAATATAGACTTGATCCATACATCATGAGTAACCCAAGTCAAATAAGTTATCAAAGCCTTACAAAGTCAATTGATTCTCAACACTCACATCTATATGAACCATACATGGGATCATTACCTTCGACAAATGCCAATAGTATACCAAATGTGAGTATGCCCAAATTGAGGTTTGGAACACCTTTCCCAAGGATAGATTTAAATCCAAGTCCAAACCTACAAGTCTATCAACCCAACAATCAAGGCATGAGCCTTTAAATGAACAACATTATCCCACCAAATCCATGCATGCCAAATGTGAATGTACCAAGTACAACTTTACCAAACATGAATCTGGCAAACTTTGCGATAAATATGTTTGCAAATCACACAAATGTTATTCAAAATCCAAACAAGATGTTAACAACTCCAAGTCAAGGCAATGTGATTCCCAACATCAACAATCTTCAATTTCAACCTATCATGCCAAATCTGAACATCACCCCAAGTTAGAACAATGTCCAAAATCAATTTGTCCATGATCCCATTCAAACACCACAAGTGTACATTCCAAATCTGCTTGAACAAAAGCCAAATCAAGGGAGTCAAAATCAAGATCAAATTTTGCTAGAACAACTTGCTTCACATGCCAAACTAATTGAATTATTGAGCCAAGAGATATCTTCTCTCCAAAATCAATACATTCCTCCATTGGTTGAACCATGTCATCAAAGCATTGAGTTATATCCACAATTGCATCAAGAACATCTCCAATGGCAAGAAGTTAGATATCAAGATCAACAAAATCAACAACAAACTCAATCGCCACATCTCAAAGATCAATCACCAAACCTCCAAAATCAATCACCACAAGGTCAATTTAAAGTGCAAATCTCACAAGGAAACAAGAAAAAATACACACCACTTAGGAGACCAATCGAATCAGTCCTACAACAGTTGGTACAAGAAAATATCATCAAAATCCCCATTTATGTGAACTATCAAGAACCAGCCATAAAATCGCTAGGGTATCAGGAGAAGCACTTTTGTGATTATCATAGAATAAGGGGACACAAAACATCAGATTGTGTTCGACTCAAGAAACTCATCCAAGACCTAATTGATCAAAAGATAATCACTATTGGGGGCAATGATAGCATTGTCAATCTCTCCATCACGACTGTTGAGAACAAGGAGAAAGATCAATCCATCACTGAGCACCTTGAAGATGTTTCCACCCCATCTGATGATCAAATCACCATACATCAAGAGCCACTCTTTAGTGATCTATTTCAAGGAGTGTTAGGATTATTTGATCCTATTGACATCATGCACGATCCATCAACCTATGATCATGTTGAAAATGTCTCTACATCACCTTATGAGCTAGAGGACATATCTCAAGAATTTATTCCAAAGCATGATCAAAATCTTTCACCAAGGTCTAGCAATGGTCCTTTCCAAGACATATTGGCATCCTTTGACCTCATGGTTACAAATATTGGAGGAAATCTGAACTCGACGCTTGATCCAAGTACACCCAAAGATCAAGGGGATATTGAACTCCTTACCATGTCTAATGATGACATCCAAGAACCCTTTGTAAGCAGTCCATCCTTTGAAACTAATCTATGTCAAGAACTTGATCCAAAGCATGTTGAAAGCAACTACGAAATTATTCAAGATCAATAATTTGTATCTTCAAGATACTACAATAATCTAATGGACACTCTCTTATCTATGCAAGATGATCATATCCATGTAGCACATACTCCCCCATCTACCCATGAGATGCTTTCTATGGATGGACACGTAGATGATCTTCGTCTATAACAAAATTTTGTTACACACAAAGAGCAGATTATCAACTCCTATAGTCAAACTAAGATATCAACATCAAGATCAGATATATCCCGAATCTAGACTGAGGACAACATGTATGAAGATATCCAACATTATCTACTGAAGGAATTAGGTAAGACAAAACAATATAATTCAAAGTTAGCGGAGAAGAAAATTGAAACAACGTCACCTACGGTGGTCATTTATTAGTGAATTCATTCTGAACAAGACATCTCAGAACAGGTGAAATCAAAGCATGAAGGTACTACTTCTACCATACTGGGGGCAACTTTATCTAATGCAAGCATCAACATAGGGAGCACGAAGAATCCTTATGATGAAACCATTTCCAATACTACAACTAGTCATGTCACGAATCTTCATCCACCCATCACCCCATCCACGAATCTTCATTTCAATAAATTTGAATTTCAAATATTGGCATTTATTGGCACAAAGCCCAAATCTTGCACAACCATCATCCATTCATAGCTTGACAAGTGGCATCATATCCTTGGATGAAAGTTAGTCCCACATTGCTCAAATTTGGGCTTTCATCCATCTTGAAATCCTATAAATGAAGAGCTCCTCTCCTCATTTCATCATCCATAATTTGAGTAAAGTTACCATGCTCAAATATCTATCAAGTTTCATACCATTGAGTTCTTAGCTAGGTTCTTTTGTAGATTTAGCTTGAAGTCTTCATCATTCATCATCAAAAGTGGATCAAAGTTCATCATCAAGTCTACATATCGAATCTTGCATCTTAGGGATTGGGAAAGGGCCAAATTTCCACATCAAATTGGCACCAATTCCCCCATGGGATTGAGAGTTTGCATGCTTAATTAGGATTCAATCTTGTTTTTATTATTTCATTGTGCTCTTCATCATTTTCTTCCTAATTTGAGCTATGTTAATGAATCTCATGGGGAATCCATGTTTAGGCTTGCATTTCCTTGTTTAACTTGTTTAATCATGTTGTTTTGCAGGTACTTAGGCTTGGGTTCGCACATTTGGCGCTAGAGGGAGGGGAAAATGCAATAAATGCCACTTGGCTCAAGGAAAAGGACATGTAAGATGAATTTATTGCTTTGTTGGATGTACATGTTGACTTGGAATTTTTGAATTCAAATTGAGAGAATATTCCAAAAGATGCCATGTGAGGAAAATAGGGATTTAATAAATGAATTAAATCTATTTTCATGTGCAACTTGCATTATCTAGAGGATGTGACATGAGATGAGGTTAAATTAATCAAGGGTTTAATTAATTTAACAGGAGATTAGATGATGTGACTTATTTGACTCAAATTTATGGGTTTATTTAAATCAGATAAGAGAGGAATATGATAAGAGGCTAATTAAATAAATATTTTGATTTATTTAATTAAAAGGGATGGTGTTAGATTAAATCAAATAAGGTTTTTATTTATTTAATTTAATGGATAGGCTTTAGAGATTTAATCAAATAAATTGATTATTTAATTAAATAGGGATAATTATATCACATGGATTGATTTAATTAACAAGAGAAAGTGACTTGATTAAACAAGATGATTTATTTAATTAAGAGACGAATATTGATGAATTTAATCAGATAAGAGAATTTGATTAAACGATTAGACTGAGGGATGATTTAGGAAGAAACGATGTTAGTAAGTCAGGATCAGATGCACGATGTCAATCAGTATATTTTTTATGTCTACACCATGATATCATAGAACTTGAACTAGGATCAAAACTAGTTATGACCACTCCTTATCGCCATCCCTAGATGTATAAGGAGGAGATAGAAAATCATTTAAGGAGTTTTTAGATATGGGCTACATTAGACCAAGCTCTAGCCCTTTTGTACCTTGGTGGTGTTGGTAAAGAAGGATGGAACTTTGTAGATGTGCATAGACTATCAAGCATTGAACAAGAATACCATAAAGAACTAGTACCCTATACCATGGGTAGATGAGTTGATTGATGAGCTACATGGTGCAATATACTTCTCAAAGATTGATATGAGGTCCAAATACCACCAGATCCACATGATAGAAGAAGACGTACAAAAGACCACATTTCGGTCTCACTATGGTCATTGTGAGTTTCTGGTTATGCCCTTTGGTCTCACTAATGCTCCGACAACTTTCCAATCATGCATGAATCATGTTTTTGGTAAGAACTTAAGGAAGTTTGTGTTGGTTTTCTTTGACAATATTCTAATCTATAAGAAAACATGGGAAGAACATTTAAAGCATTTGGATAGTCTCAAGGGAATTCTAGAACAACAATCTCTCTTTGCAAAGATGTCCAAATGTGAGCTTGTATCAAAAAAGATACTATATCTAAGACATATCATAAGAGCTAAAGGAGTTCAGATTGATCAAATGAAGATCCAAGACATTCTAGAGTGGCCACCTCCTAGAAACTTATCTCAACTAAGAAGATTCTTTGGACTATGTAGCTATTACCAGAGGTTTGTCAAAGGATTTTCTCAATTTGTGACACCTCTCACCAATTTGACTAAAGGAACCTTTGAATGGACAACAAAAGCATAAAGGACCTTCAATAAATTGAAAGAGGTAATGAGTTCTTGTTCGGTCTTTGCAATTCCTAATTTTTTACTTCCATTTGTTGTAAAATGTGATGCTTCTGGTGAAGGAATCAAAGTTGTTCTCTCTTAGAAGGGACATCCCATAGAATTTGAAAGAATGAAGTTGAGAGATGATGAAAAGGGATATCCCATATATTGATAAGGAGATGCTAGCCATAATGTATACCTTAGAGAAATTCTGGCAATACCTGGTGTGTGGAAGATTTGTGGTCAAGACAAACCATAACCTTCTAAAATTCTTCATGAACCAACAAAGTATGAATGACAAGCAATAGAATGGGGTGAGAAAACTACAAACATATTATTTTGATATTGAATGTATCAAGGGAAAGAAGAATATTGTAGTGGATGCACTCTCTAAGAGACCTACACTATGCCATGTGTCCCTCACATCAACTAATTGGAAGGATTCCATCATGGAGTATGCTAAGGACCCTTTTGCTACTAGAGTCTTGGAAGGTGCAGAGAAGGATGACTAGTATGTAGTGGAGGAAGGCTTGATACTATTCAAGAACAAGAAATTCTTGGTTCCAGGATCTAAGGTAAAGGAGAAGATAAAAGAGGTTTACCATAATGCACCAACAATAGGGCACCCTAGATTCTACAAAAATTATCAAAAGATCAAGGAAAGGTTCGCTTGGAAGGGCCTTAAGGAGGACGTTCTCTCACACATCTGGGAATGTGTCACATGTCAGTAGAATAAGGGATGAAATATTATTAATGAAATTTTCACCCTTCATACATTTGTGTATGACCCTTTGTGATTATCAGAATTCGATTAGTTAGTATAAAGAGGCATCTTCATCAGCTCATGTTGAAAATTTTGAGTCTGCAGCTCACAACAAACACCAACCATTCAAGAAGAACAATAAGAACTTTATCAAGACAAATCCATCTCAAATAAATAATCAAATTGAACCTCAATTTGCAGCCATAAGTTAAACTCCACACCAATTTAAATTGAGAGAAACAATTCACCCAATTACTTGACACTCTCCATTCGATCATGTTGTAACTTTTGAGTAAGAACTTAATCCGATTACCTCCTATTAGACATGTGGACACAACCAACCTTTACCTCCAAATTACAATCCAAATGCCTTTTGTCAATATCATCACACAAGTGGACATGATACAAAATAATGCATGTGTTTTAAACATCAAGTTCAAGACCTCATTGATTCTAATCACATCCAATTGGGTGGTGTTAATGATCAAGGGAATAAGTCTATTGCCCCATCTAACCAAAACTTGCAAATTTTTACCAATCCAATGCCAAACCGTTCATCCAAATTTGTGCAAGCTTGTGATGTTTAGAATGATGAGATGAATGTTGATACAACTAATGACAAGAGTAATGATACTTTAATTGATGTTCAACCTCGTAAGGGCCAAACCAATGTGTTACCTAACATTACTTTCACCCACAATGACACACTTAAACATGCACTTGATGGTCCTCGAGCTACATTGTTGGTCCTATCAATGATAAACTTGTACAAGGAATACTCATTGATCTTGTGTGTGTAGAGAATGTGATCATTGAGTAATTCTTCTTTGTGTGAGAGATTTATCAAGATTCTTATGAACAATCAAAAGTATGGTTGAAAACTCATGATGGTTTTTCTCACCCTACAATCAGTTCCATCACTCTTCTTCTTAAAGTTGGACCAAAACAATTAGATGTATCATTCTCCATCATCCTGATGTCAGACCAATTTCCTGTGAAGCTAGGTTATCAATGGCTATGCTCCATGAATGTTGTTTCGTCAGTTATTCACAAGTGCATAAAGTTCTCCTTTGAAAATGAGATATTTGCAATGCATCATAGTGGGTTCAATCCTTTATCTTCCCATAGAAAGTTTTCATTGGATTTATTTTGGCCTCAGCCTATGGAACCTATAAAGCTCCGTGAAGATTTCTTTTTCAATTCATACTAAAATTTTAAGGAAAATCACATAACAAAGTTATGTCTTAGCAATATTCTAGAGAATGATAGGTCCATGGTTGTTCCTCCTCCCCCACATGTTATGGATGAGCCTATGCCTCAAGCCAAGACCCTTCCAGGTAACCAAGGCAAATATGCTACAGTCTCTCCACCCATCTCCTATATAAAAGACTGAGAGACAATAAACCGATTATTTTTGTGATTCCAAAGATAAAACAAGTGTATAGACCTAAAGAGACAGTGGTTTTCCAACCCCCAGTGGTTCCTTCAATTCCTCCATTACGGGAAGAAAAGAAACCAATATTTGTTGAGAAATCTGCTCCTACCCTATCACAAATTGAAAAATATGCAATAAGAAACCAAAATTCTAAAGAGCATAGGCATAGGCATTGTGCTATCGCTTGTCAATTGGTACAAAAGAATAAAATAGTGATTGATAATCCAACACCTATGGAAACAAATCAATACAAATTTATCTAATTTTCACCAAAACAAGATATGGAACCGAAACAAGAAGTGACAGAAGAAAATTCAACCATCATTGTCATAAAACCTCCCATTGTGATTAAATAGAATGATGATGATGAAATTGCTAAAATTGATGAAGAGTTACATAATGAGCTTAATGTTTTATTTTCAAAGAAAATGAATTTAGATGGGGGGAACTATTCTAATCCTCCTGATGAGAGTGACCCACTGCATGTTAAACCTAGATATGCTCCTCATATGACACTCAATGTAGTTCCTTTAGCTAGTTTCACCCCTTCCCTATATGATGAGCAAGATTGGGATGTAGATGACTTGATTTAGGTCATCCTTCATGTGCGGTACTCATTTATGTTGTTTCATGTGTTCTTTGTGTTTGCTTGCATGTGATGTGATCTCTTGTGTTGTGTTGCTTGGCATGCCTTAGTTTTTGTAAGCTTTCTCTAGATGACCCTTGTTGCTCTGTTGGCGCAAGGATACAAAGGAAACGAACTTGTCATGAAATTATTCTATTTGTATCTTCATTCTTCTATATGTTGTAAACTTTATTTTTCTTTTTTTATCCCATGTTTTCATTTTGGGGATGATGCAAGTTGTTGAGACATTTAGGTCTCTTCCATGTTGACCAAAAAGTTTGTTTTTCTTTTGTCTTTATGCATCATTCAAGCTCCATTATGTTCATTGTTCCATGAGTATTTGGGGAATGATGTCAATTTCAAGCTCTATTATATCACTATAGCAAATAGATATACTGACCCCGGATGTGGGGATCCCTTTTGTGTACATCTTTTGTCTTGTTTATGGCATTGCACTTGGGGGAAACCTCTTCATGATGCATCTTTATTTGGAAACATATCATTGGCATAGGGCTTTCCAAATAAATTCTTGTGATCTTTTGTTGCATGACATTTATCATTTTTCTACTTTGAAGTAATTGATCATAGCATGGTGTTTTGCAATTTCTTTAAAGTGGGGGCATACATTGGAATTATTCTGCTTCAATTTGTTCACAAGTGTTGGACTTAGTGGTGTGTTGGAATTGAAATTTTTGCTTCAGTTTGTTCACAAGCATTGAACTTAGTGTTGCATAGACATAGCATTTTGATCATTTTGTAGCACTTTATCAAAGTTATCGAGGAGTACAACTCTTGGTATGGTTGTCATGGGTACTCACCTAGTGAAAAATGATCCTCACTAGACCTAGTGTATTTCTCATTTTTACTACCTTGTCTTGGAGGCTCACCTAGTGAAAAGTGATCTTCACTAGCCCATGTGCCTCCCAATTTGTGATTCACCTAGCAAATATCAAACTTTGCTATGGTGTGAGTCATGAATGACTTTGATATGGGTCCTAGCATAACACAACTTGCTCTAAGTCCACACCCTCCTTTTGCATTCCATGTTGACATTGTATGTTAGTGTATGTTGTTTTGTTGCATATTACATATGTGTGTTCCTTTGTGCTTATGTTTTCTTGCCATAGGATCTTGGACCATGGTGGCTTGATCATCTCCATAGATCCTTAGTCATCCTATCTCTTTAGAATTTGGACAATTGGACCCCTCTTGACATGTTTTTCTACTTTAGTGTGAGTGAGAATAATTTCACACTCTCACTAAAGTGGGGGCTAAATGTACCGTTGTAAATTGTCACCCTTGACAATTTCACCTTATGTTTTTCTCTTTAAATTATTGGACCTAATTGAGTATTTAATTTTCTAAATTATGCATTCTATGGCCCATTTTTAACAATTTCTAAGGAATTACAAGTGGGAAAGAATTGCATCTATCTAAGACCTTGCCCCTAACACTTAAATCTTGAAAAATAGGGAAAGGTATGAGTTTCCCCTATTCTAGATCCAAATTCAAATATGTCGGTTGTGGAAATTTAATATTTACAATTCAAGTGTCTAAAGTCAACTATCAAGATTTAATTATCAAGAATTTGAATAAATCCCTATAAATACCTAGTTATTGCATCATTTCAAATCTAACAACCTAAGAAAACACAAAAACTATTGGAAAACTTATGATAAAGAGCACTATTGAGCAAGTCAAGAGCAAAATTTCATGGTTTTATTATAACAATTCAAGATCCTAACATCATGTCAAATCTTATGTGAGTTTATGTGTATTCATGTTATCATTGTTTTGTGAAGGCTAATAGTTTTGTAGGTCTCAAAGGAAATTCAAGAAAGCAAGATCCAAGTACTTGAGGTGATTTGCACGACTTCAATCCTTCACGGAAGCCATTGAAGGGTGACAAGTTGCAGCACTTTGTGATTTCATCATTCTTTCCTATTCATTATCCATTTCATCATTGACATTGCCATTGTGGAAGTGGAAACACTTACATGGGGTTTGACTGAGGCAAACCCCTAAATGGTCCAACATTTCCTCTCATTGTGAATGTGCAAATCTTAGGTTTGAAGAGGATTGAAAGGAGTTTGAAGATAAATTATTCATTGTTGCATTTGAAGACCTACAACTTTTCAATCCTTAGTTATAAAAAATATTCGATAGCATTTCGATAGATTTGCAGGTGGGAATTTGAAGCTTAGATTTGACATCAAAGGATTGTGAAAATAGATCCATTTTTACCCCAAATTTTAGTCACAGGTGCACATTGTCATGATCTGCTCATTTATGTTGTCCAAATTTGTCTATGAACTTATGTGTTTTCATTATTTACATCAAAATAGTAAATTGCACTATTAGCCTAGTTAGATCATTGCATTTCATCATTAAGACATTTCCAGATTTGGTTGAGGGTTGGTTGACTCACCTATTAGGTTGTAATTCAATCACATACCTTGTCCAAATCCATCAAACCCCATTCCATCTTTGCATTTTCAATCCATCACATCTTCCCCACACAAAACTTCATGAAACATTTGGGAAAGGTGTCAAACCCCAAGAGGAAAATCTCAAAGGTTTCCCTTTCCTGTTGTTTCATTTTGGTGAACCTTACCTATGAACATTATATACCTTCTAAAATTTTCCATAATTCACCCTAGATCTAGGTTATGCATATTGTTTTGCATTTTCCATTTAGAGTTTCACTTTTACATCATAAATGTTGAAATGATGGATGCACAATGTCCTTGAAGCTGCAACCTTCAAGAGGACCTTTTCCAAGAAGAAATTCAACCACACATAAAGTGTTGCATCTAAGGGCATGCAAATGGAGATTATCTAATTGATATCTAGAATATTATTAAAAATGTACATATGCCTTGATTATATAGGCATGAGTGAGATACAAGATGCAATATGATGTTTCCATGTGTCATAATCTAACATGTGATAACATGTGAACCCTAACTAACTACCTAGGGAATGATAAAGTGATAGAGATAAGTGTTACCTAATTTTCACCCACAGGCTCAATCAGGCAAGATAAATCATGTGACAGTGGTTCGAGAAGGCCAAATGGAGCATTCAGCCTAGGGAAAAAGTCATGAATCTAATGCTAGGTCATAGGGAACTCAGTGAAGAAGCTTACCTTGTCCAGGTTCGGCATGAAAATCTTCTAAGGATAGAGTCACCAAGACCCCGAGAATGTCACGGCGAGTGGGATTCACCTACAAGTCCCTATCGGCAAGACATCGATCATCATCTCAGCGACAAATGGATATTCATTTCGGCAGAAGTTCTTTTCTTCGAAGAGAAGTCTTGGCGAATGCATCGAGTCTCGCTGACAAAGCAAAGTAGGATCCCTTTAGCGTATGTGTGCGGGTTTCGGTAGCAGGTCTTACCGATCAGAGGAGGTCTTGTTGAAGTCAGGCGGTGTTGGCAAAGGA
This sequence comes from Sequoia sempervirens, assembly GCA_007258455.2. Taxonomy (NCBI): domain Eukaryota; kingdom Viridiplantae; phylum Streptophyta; class Pinopsida; order Cupressales; family Cupressaceae; genus Sequoia; species Sequoia sempervirens. The sequence goes on along the minus strand of VDFB02105785.1, from coordinate 64,793,014 downwards.
AGCAAACTTCGAAGAAGTCTCACCAACAATGAAAGGTCTCGCCAAGAGGGACTCATATCAGCATAGGGTCCTGGCGACCAACTGAAGTCTCACCGAAGGGGTGTGGCTTTGGTATAAGGAATGAAGACCAGTGAGATGTCTTGCTGACACCAAAGGGTCTTGCTGATATGGATGAGAAAGTTTTTGAGCTCGCCAAGAGTTGAAGCCTTCTCCATGATGTCCCGGCGATCAAAGATGTCTCACCGAAGGCTGGGGGTCTCGCCCAAGGAAATTCAAGTCGTCATGAGGTCCTGCCGATAGAAAAAAGTTATGCAGAAGGTTGTTCACAGGTTGGTGTCGGCATGATGTCTCGGCGGCTGGCAACGGTTATGCCGACAATGTTTCACCGGGGAGTTCTCGGCATGATGTCTCAGCGGTCGACAAGGGTTACGCCTACAGTGTTTCACCGGGGAGTTCTCGGCATAAAGTTTTTCTTCGGCAAGATGTCTTCTCGAAAAGATGGGGTCTTGCCGATAATAAGATGGGCTCGCCCAAAGATTTAAAGCTCAGCGTGAGGTCTTGCCAAAAAAGTGGAGTCTCCCCGAAATGAAACAAGCCCGCCGAGGTATTTTGCCTTCGGCAGGAGGTCTCGCCGAAAGCCGGTGGACTCGCTGAAGAAATAGAAGCTCGGGGAGATGTATTCTCAATCGATGGGAGTCACAACAAAAGACAAGGAAATCTCAGCGAATTTAGGAGAGCTCGGGTAGGATGGAGGAGTTTGGCGTGAGTCCTAGTGATAAACAAGTAGTTTGGCTGAAAGATGCGAGTTCAGGGAGACCGTAGTGTGCTCAGCAAAGGGTCTGGCCAAGAGGCCAAGGTTTCGACAGGATGGAGGAATCATCGTGATGTCTCGGCGATGCGGAGATGGTCTAGCTGAAAGAAAGGAGGGCCTCGATATGTGTTGAAGGCAGGAGTCTGGCCGACAACAAAAGACCATGCCGAGAAAGTTTGACATCAGCGTAAGGTCTTGCCAATATAAAGATGTCTCCCCAATTGAGGAGAAAATAAATTCATCACCGAAAGAAAGGGCTGCTCACCATAGGGTCTGGCCGAGTGGTGAAGGTCTTGCTGCCAGGGGGAGCCTTTGGCATAAAATTTGGAGCTCGGGAAGATGTCTTCCCAATCGGCGAGAGTCAGGCCGAAAGGAAAGAAGTCGGCCGAAGGGAAAGGAGCTTGGCAAAAGATCTTCCTGACTGACGGAGGTCTCCCCGACATAAGGAATGAGCTCACCAAAGGATTTGAAACCTCACCATGACATCCTATCGACCCGATAGGGTCTTGCCGATACAAAATGAACTCAGGGTGGCTTACTGTGACGTCTCCCTGACTGATGTTGGTCCTACCAATAGTGATGGACCCACCGATGACCAAGACAATTTTGATATGACTTTTGGGATCGCTAAGAACTCTCATCGACAGTTTCAAGCTATGCCAATAACCATAGGAAGATTTAATTGCATCGAGGAGACACGATTGGTGTCTCACCAACATGTGATTCTGACTGAGCGAGCCTTTGACCGCCGGGGGATCTACGTGAATGTTCCGATCCAATTAGAGGGAGCTAAAGATGAGCCGTGGCCATCTGACCAGCAATGAGAGTCTTGACAGAGTGAAAAGCAACGTGAGCTCAGGAGCATTCAAAGCAGCTCGACTGGGGGGAATTCAAAGATTGACACAAGAAGCAGAAGTGAATGTGGTTGTTGTAGAAAGATCAAGAAGGCTTCCCCTGAAGGAAATCTCCTCACCAACATGGACACGCATGGTGTAGCATTAAATTCAATCAAAAGATCTAAAGGAAGATCTGTTTTGAGCAGATATTTTTGTAAGCCCTTAAGGGCTGACCTCACTCTTTTGTATATAAGGCATTTTTGCCTCTTTGTAAAAAGGGGTTCTAGAGTTCTCCTGTTGATTTTCTGAAGTCAGTGACTTCTACGGTCCTCTCTTAGATTAGAAAAATTATGTAACTCATTTTGGAACATGTTATATAAATCTTACCTTGATCACTATTGATGTTCAAATTTCCATCTTGTTCTTGCATAGTGTTGTGCATCTCAGATTCATGATTAAGTTATTTTTGTGAATTTCTTTCATTCCTTCATAAATTTATCTTGTGTTTCATGCCTTCCTTTGCAAAAGTATCATTATATAAATTACAAATTGTGTTCACTTAGTCACACATGGATTCTGATCTGTGAAAATATTTCTTTCCTCTCTGAAAAAGTGTGTGAATCGAACCTGTTTGTGAAACGTTAGTGTAAGGCTTATAGAATTTGATGTGTAATCTTATGTTCATCGTCAGTATTCAAGTGTAAATTGAGTATCTCATTGTTCCTTTCATTTTAGTGCATCACCTTAGAGTTAGTTTTATTTTTATGCATTCCTTCTCCCTTTCCCTTCAAGAAATCATTAGTTTAGGTGACACCAAAGGAAGTCGGCCTTCTCTGGAGGTTGACCTCTATCTACAAGTGACCCACAACTTTGGAGGTCTTCCCATGTTACACTGGATTGTCGAATTTTACATTATGCAAGGGTACAAATCCAGGTGATAACAATTTCTGGCACGCCCGGTGGGACAGTGAGCTGCTTCTCAGTTCATGTTTATGCATTTTATTGCTGTTGTTTGGTGTGTGCAACAGTTGTTTCAGCCTTTTGGAGGCACTTTATTTACATACTTGGTGACTCCGAGCTCAAATCTTCTGGTTTCACAGGCATAGGTCTTGGTATGTCTCAAAATAATTTGTTAATTTATGAGTTTCCAGCTCTTTGACTGAAAAGATGTCAAATATGTATGAAGATGCTTATTATTACTCTCCATATCATGAGTATGTTGCTCCTACACATCCATATCAGAGTGTATTGGACCTGCTCCAACAAATTGACCATATATTGTGGGATCTCAGTCAAGATCTTCACAATATGAAGATTAATGATATTAGTAAGGTTCTTGTGTGCCTATCTAAGATATTGGTTGATATCAAGATGTAGTAGGGTACCATTATGCAACAAAACGTAAGTGGTTGAGCAAGTCTACTTTTATGATCAAGAAAGAGTGGCAGAAAGAATCTAGTTCGAGGAAGGCCTTGAACAGGAAATAGATGCTAAGGAAGAACAAATGAAGCTGCTCTCTGCTAAGGTGCAGAATACTCAAGCTTACTCTATTTATCAGCACCAAATAATGGAGAAGTTTCAAAAGAGGCAACTTGAGGGGAGTTTCAAAGAGCAAAATGTTGCATCTAAAGAGGAAGAGCAACCCATTGATCCAGATGACTTACTCCTCAAGGAGAAAATTAGCAAAGTAAATCCAATGCATTTAGCTGTAGCATTTTACCGACTACAGCAAGAAAAGCTCAAACAGGAGGGGAGGCAGGAAGTAGGACAACAGATAGTTAAGGAGCTCCACTTGTAGACAGAGGATGCCCAAGTTTCTCTGGAAAAGGAGCCACATGAAGAAGAACAATTGAATTCTTTATTTGATCAACTACCTGGTTATGTTGAGCAAGCTGAAGAGAGCATGTAGGTTCCTATTCTACCAGTTGATTTGGAACAACCAGAGAATATTGCTGACTTGTTCGATGAGCTTCCTCAATTTGTTGATGAAGATGAAGATCTCACATGCACGGTAGCATCTATGCCTGGTATGGAGCAACTAAATGATAGAACTCATCTAGATTTAATGCAAAATTATGAGTTAGATGATATCATAGAAGCTTTTTGTTCCAACATAGATGATGAACTAGTATCATATGAAAAGGAAGCATGTGATCAGCCCAGTCAAGTCAGTGAGATTATTGAAGAAGCTGTAGAAGGTGATGTTGCAGCCTATGAATTTATTAGATGAGCTCCCCCACTTTGTTGAAGAGGAGGCGTATTCTGTCATGGACAAAGAACATAAGGAACCATAGTCTGAAGATTTTTTTTCAGTTATCCAACAGGGATATCAGCTTCTTAGTCAAGAAGATCAAATTGTAGCAGCCAATGAACAACCTACATATTACTTCCAATCAGCATCTTTTCAAGGAAAAGATGAAGTCTTTAGAGATCAACAAGAAGCCAGCAAGGAAAGTTCAAGATTTTACCTTACTAGAGGCTTGTCCAATTAGGTACCTAGCTCAGATCGAGTCCAATACAATACCAAGCACCAATCATGTACCTGCACATGAAGGTACAACAAAAGAAGATGTCCAAGATGCACTGATAGCCAAACAGGAGTATGTTCCGCTCACCTGTCCTCCTTTGGTTGATAATACATATGGTCTATCTAAGGAGGTAAATGAACTCATTCACCTCTTTGAAGAGGCAGTGCATCATCTTGGTAAACTTTTTTCTATTTTTTACTTTTACTCAGCTGTCCTTAAACATGCCAGTCATTGCATATTGAGTAGAAAGGGCAGTTATTTTACCCAACCTATGAATGGTTTTGTTTGACCAGTTTCTTACTGGTTAGTATAGGGTAGGTTTAGTTGCTGTTTCTTTTCCCTAAGTGTTTTTCCAACATAATTAAGTAGTTTCCATTTAACAGTTTTTCCTATTTTCAATAAATTATCCAAGTGATATGTTTCTCGAGTTACATATGTTATGGCCATGTACAAAGCTACTCTCAAGTCTGTTCCTGAGTTTTCCCAATGACCCCATGCCCAATGGATAGGCCTAGGCTACTGGTTTCTGTGTTTAGCAGGAAAACATCTTACAAAGGTCGCCAAAAATGTTACCTAATTTTCACCCACAGGCTCAATCAGGCAGGATAAATCATGTGATAGAGGTTCGAGAAGGCCAAATGGAGCATTCAGCATAGGGAAAAAGTCATGAATCTGATGCTAGGTCATAAGGAACTCATTGAAGAAGCCTCCCTTGTTCAGGTTTGGCATGAAAATCTTCAAAGGAGAGAGTTGCCAAGACCCCAGGAATGTCACGGCGAGTGGGATTCACCTACAGGTCCCTATCGACAAGACATCGATCATCGTCTCGGCGACAAAAGGATATTCATTTCGGTAGAAGTTCTTTTCTTTAGAGAGAAGTCTCAGTGAATGCATCGAGTCTCACCGACAAAGCAAAGCAGGATCCCTTCAGTGTATGTGTGCAAGTTTTGGTAGGAGGTCTTATCGATCAGAGGAGGTCTCGCCGAAGTCAAGCGGTGTCGGCAGAGGAGGCAAACTTCAGCAAGAAGTCTCGCCGACACCAAAGGGTCTTGCCGATACGGATGAGAAATTTTTTGAGCTCGCCAAGAGTTGAAGCCTTCGCCATGATGTCCCGATGATCAAAGATGTCTCGCTAAAGGTCGGGGGTCTCGCCCAAGGAAAGTCAAGTCGTCATGAGGTCCTGCCGACAAGCAAAAGTTACATCAAAGGTTGTTCACAGGTTGGTGTCGGCATGATGTCTCGGCGGCCGGCAAGGGTTACAATGATAGTGTTTCACCGGGGAGTTCTCGGCATAAAATTTTTCTTCGGCAAGATGTCTTCCCGAAAAGATGGGGTCTTGCCGATAATAAGATGGGCTCACTCAAAGATTTAAAGCTCAGTGTGAGGTCTTGCCAAAAAAGTGGAGTCTCCCCGAAATGAAACAAGCCCGCCAAGGTATTTTGCCTTCGGCAAGAGGTCTCGCCGAAAGCCGGTGGTCTCACCGAAGAAATAGAAGCTCGGGGAGATGTCTTCCCAATCGATGGGAGTCACAATAAAAGACAAGGAAATCTTAGCGAATTGAGGAGAGCTCGGGCAGGATGGAGAAGTTCGGTGTGAGTCCTGGCGATAAACAGGTAGTTTGGCCGAAAGATGCGAGTTCGGGGAGACCGTAGTGTGCTCAAAAAAGGGTCTGGCCAATAGGCCAAGGTTTCGGCAGGATGGAGGAATCACCATGATGTCTCGGTGATGCGGAGATGGTCTCGCCGAAAGAAAGGAGGGCCTCAATATGTGTTGCCTTCAGCAGGAGTCTTGCCGACAACAAAAGACCTCACCGAGAAATTTTGACATCAGCGTAAGGTCTTGCCGATATAAAGATGTCTCCCCAATTGAGGAGAAAATAAATTCATTGCCGAAAGAAAGGGTTGCTCATCGTAGGGTCTGGCCAAGTGGTGAAGGTCCTGCCGCCAGGGGGAGCCTTCAGCATAACATTTGGAGCTCGGGAAGATGTCTTCCCGACCGGCGGGAGTTAGGCCAAAAGGAAAGAAGTCAACCAAAGGGAAAGGAACTTAGAGAAAAATTTTCCTGACTGAAGGAGGTCTCCCCGACATAAGGAATGACCTCGCCAAAGGATTCAGAACCTCGCTGTGATGTCCTGCCGACCCGATAGGGTCTTGCCAATACAAAATGACTCGGGGTGGCTTGCTATGATGTCTCCTCGACTGATGTTGGTCCTACTGATAGCGATCGACCCACCGATGACAAAGACAATTTTGATATGACTTTTGGGCTCACTAAGAACTCTCATCAACAATTTCAAGCTATGCCGATAACCACAAGAAGATTTAATCGCATTGGGGAGACACGATTGGTGTCTCACCGACATGCAATTTTGACTGAGCGAGCCTTTGACCGCCGGGGGATCTACATGAATGTGCCTAGCTAATCAGAGGGAGCTAAAGATGAGCCATGGCTGTCTGACCAGCAAGGAGAGTCTTGACATAGTGAAAAGCAACATGAGCTCAGGAGCATTCAAAGCAGCTTGACTAGGGGGAATTCAAAGATTGACACGAGGAGCAGAAGTGAATGCGATGGTTGCAGAAAGATCAAGAAGGCTTCCCCTGAAGGAAATATCCTCACCAACATGGACACGCAGGGTGCAACATTAAATTCAATCAAAAGATCTAAAGGCAGATCTTTTTTGAGCAGATATTTTTGTAATCCCTTAAGGGCCGACCTCACTCTTTTGTATATAAGGCATTTTTGCCTCTTTGTAAAAAGGGGTTCTAGAGTTCTCCTGTTGCTTTTCTGAAGTCTGTGACTTCTATGGTCCTCTCTCAGATTAGAAAAATTATGTAACTCGTTTTGGAACATGTTATATAAATCTTACCTTGATCACTGTTGATGTTCATATTTCCATCTTGTTCTTGCATAGTGTTGTGCATCTCAGGTTCATGATTAAGTTATTTTTGTGAATTTCTTTCATTCCTTCATAAATTTATCTTGTGTTTCATGCCTTCCTTTGCAAAAGTATCATTATATAAATTACAAATTGTGTTCACTTAGTCACACATGGATTCTGATCTGTGAAAATATTTTTGTCCTCTCTGAAAAAGTGTTTGAATTGAACCTATTTGTGAAACGTTAGTGTAAGGCTTATAGAATTTTATGTCTATTCTTATGTTCATTGTTAGTATTCAAGTGTAAATTGAGTATCTCATTGTTCCTTTCATTTCGGTGCATCACCTTAGAGTTAGTTTTATTTTTATGCATTCCTTCTCCCTTTCCCTTCAAGAAATCATTAGTTTAGGTGACACCAAAGGAAGTCGGCCTTCTTTGGAGGTTGACCTTTGTCTACAAGTGACCCACAACTTTGGAGGTCTTCCCATGTTGCACTAGATTGTCAAATTTTACATTCTGCAAGGGTGAAAATCTAGGTGATAACAATAAGTTCTAGAAAAGACAACTCATCTTCTAGAAGGAATCTTATCTCCTACAAACATGGAAAGGGTATTGACCCCATTATTTATGAATTTCTAATGATGCAACCTAGGACTTAATTAAATAAATAAAAGAACTAAGTTAAACTTATGCTAGTGTAATAAATAATTAATTACACTAACACCCCCCATAAGTGCAACTTAGGGAGGAAATGAAAAATGCAATGATGATGATGGACGATTGGTCCTGGCTACATGATGGCCATTTTAGGCACCCATTGAAAAATGAGAATGAAAATGAAAATGCAACTTATCTTCCAAAAATAGAAAAAAGGGGAAAACCCAATGGGAAGAAAACCCCTCTCCAAAAAAGGAGATGAAAAAGCAGAAAAAGGAGTAAGGATGGGAAGGATGGAGGACTCCCAAATACCCCCTAAGTACACCATCTGTCACATGGATACAATACAATCAATATCCCCCCCATAGGAGGGAAATAGAGAGACTATATAGCCCCCCCATTATATGTGATCACGTACAAAAATGGTAAGTGTCTGAAGACAAAACATGATCTAATGTTGACAAACAACTTGTATCCATTTTGGAAGAAACAAAACCAAGTGCAAGTGCAGATACACTTCCCATTTTGGATAGGAATTGAATGAAGGAAGGATGACTATGGATGATGATATCTCTGAAAACTGCTCATTTGTCTCCATTGTCACTAAAGATGAAGATGTCACAACCAACTTAGGTACATTCCTAAACAATGAAGAAGGTGACAAACCAGGACAATGCATAAACTGATGTTGAACAAGATCCAAAGATAGGACTAGATTGCCCTCCCTGAATGAAGTGTCCTCAAAACCACTAAAAGAATTATAAAGCAACAACGGTGTCCAAACCCCATGTCTCCTACTAGGAAGAAGCAAATCCAATGGTAGATGTTGAAGAAACTCCAACTCTTGATTGGAATGAGAGGGAAGAAGTCTCATACATGAAATCTTTGAACAGAAAACAAGTGCCTCCAAGATAGTCTCTGGATCCCCAATCAAGGTTGAGACAAAGGAATGTGGAGACTCAAGAAAACTCTCCAAAGTAGGATTTGAATAGAGGAGTGATATCCTCTCAAGGATGTCCTCCAAACCTGTAGAAATAGCCAAGTTAGCAATCCCTGAAACAAAGCCATCCTATGACATCAAGTTTGGAAAACTAAATGTATCCCGATGAATGACGGAAGCCTCAATCAACGAATCTGGACAAGGAATCATTGAATGTGAAGGGATACCAATAGTTTCTTATGGAGAAGAAGGAACATCTGAAGAAACCAAGTTGTCAACCTCTTCAGAAGATTCAAGGCAATCTAAACAAACAACCTCCTACACAATGATATCATCATGGGGTATTTGATCTGAGGAATGACATGTTCTAAATCATGACCATTGGGGAAGGGTGGAGTATCAAAATCTCCAAATAGCTACCAAAGCTTAGTCCAAAGGATATGAGGACAATCACAATGACCAATGGATTTCAAAACAACACAATCAACTTGCATTTCAATGATGTCTAAGACAATATATCTACTACAACTCCAAGAAAACTCCTAAATACCTTCACTTGGATGGGGAACTATACCATACAAATGTGGCAATAAATCAAGTGATTGGATATGGTGTATGATCCCATCTTGCCATTGTTTATAGTTTCCCTTGTGCAACATAGTCAAAGAAGGATAATATGCAAGACCCATAATGTACTATCAAATTTCTCCAAAATTATAAAGACAGTGACCTTCAACAACAAATTGAAACTTCCAAAGATGATATGTAATTGGAGTGATGCTACCCAAATCAAAAATCCTTTTCCCAAGCTTCAGGATATCCAAATTATTGAACAAATGCACCAAATTGAACAAAAACAATGCAAGAGTACCTAGTGTTGAAACTTATCAAAGTGACTAGACTGATGAAAAATATTTGAAATACCTTCCTTATGCCATTGGCATCACCGAATTTTGATAAATAGTTGAGAAGATATGAGCCTTTATGTCCAAACTATGGTTTTAAATTCTCAGTTGATTGTAGAATTTTTTGATAATAGAATACTACAAAATACATGTCACCACTAGAAAGTAGACCAAATCCTCTTTTCGACGATATCTCGTTTGTTGATTTTCGATACCCTGGGTGAAAGTTATGAAAAAATGAAAAAAATGCCTATATTAGGCACTTTGCAGGCTAACGGGGTGTAAAAGATTAACCCCTCTCGATCCTTGATGTGACCTTGACTCTGATTGTGGGAAAAAAATGAGCATCTCCACCATTAGCAATAGGGTGGAGATCTCAGGCTGAGCGGTGCTTCTTTAAAGGTGTGGCACTGCTCACAAATAGTAGACCCCTTGGTTTTGTATATGATCAGTGGCGGGGGCTTCTCAAGTCTCAAGCTAGTGAGAAGATTTTGGTCAACACAATGGATGGCAGTCAGGATAAACAATGAATGACAGCTGAGAAGATTGATCACTGGTAGACAGGTGAAAGAAACATTCGATGACGCATGCGGGTGATGGGACGAGTTGGTGTATGACGGACCAACTATCCTGAAAGAAAATAGGCCGACCAGTGTCCTCAACCGATGAAAAAAACTCCACCAATCAAAAAAAATGTGTAGATTTAAAAGGTCATCGAACCAAGTACTCCCTGTCAGATCACTAGAGCCGACATATTCGACAGAAAATTAAATGAAAGTGACCCCAAAATATATATTTTTGAATATTTCTTAAAATAAATTAAAAAAAATTGAATGTCGATGATTTAAAATATGTTTGTAGGAAAATATAAGAATGTTGACAATAGAAATATCGATGCCAACAATGAAAAAAATAATGTCAATGGAAATATAGTCTGTGAATTAAAAAGGGATGATGCCAACCACTAAATAAATTGAAGGTTGCTCCAATTTTTTGTAAACTATATAAAAGCCCCAAAAATAATAATTCTTTTGCCAAACAATACAAAAAAATCCCTGATTTTTTCTTGAAAATGAAAATGGCCTGCAACTAAAAAAAATTTCCACAAAGGACAACTGAGAGGGATGACTTTTTACTGCAAATTGTATAGATAGTATTGTTGATTTTGCAAACCCTAAAATAATTTTGATGGCTCCCAAGTTGATGAATCTGATTTTGATGAATGAATAGGCAATCCTAGGGTTTCAAGGCCTTTTGAAGACAATGGCGAGCTCAGATTTGACTCAATCTTCTCTACAAATTAGCTTGGTCCCCGGGTGGAGTCAAGTAGCCTACAATGGAAACCTTCAGGCTTGCAAAATCTCACTCACCCAACTTTCTTGATCCTGGGATGAAATATCAATGGAATGGCTCTGATACCATGTTGAAATGATGGATGCACAATGTCCCTAAAGCTGTAGCCTTCAAGAGGACCTTTGCCAAGAAGAAATTCAACCACACATAAAGTGTTGCAACTAATGGCATGCAAATGGAGATTATCTGATTGATATCTAGAATATTATTAAAAATGTACATATGCCCTAATTATATAGGCATAAGTGAGATACAAGATGCAATATGATGTTGCCATGTGTCATAATCTAACAACATGTGAACCCTAACTAACTACCTAGGGAATGATAAAGTGATAAAGATAAGTTCTAGAAAATACAACGTATCTTCTAGAAGGAATCTTATCTCCTACAAACATGGAAAGGGTATTGACCCCATTATTTATGATTTTCTAATGATGCAACCTAGGACTTAATTAAATAAATAAAAGACCTATGTTAAACTTATGCTAGTGTAATAAATAATTAATTACACTAACAATAAAAAGGCATAAAAATTCAAAAAATTGCATATCATATTGCATTATAAGTTGTAATAGAGTGTGTTTTAGTCATCTTAGATCAGATCTACAATCAACTTGCAATCATTAGGTTATTAAAATTAGAAATTATTCATTGAATTCAAAATTGTATCTTAAATTTAGGTCAAACAAGTGAAAAATTGCATCCAATCATCATTTTTAGAACTTTGCATCTTGGAATTAGTCAATCATTGCAACCTACATCTAAAAATTGCATTCAAAATTTGTCATTCATTGTTCACACATTTTCACACTTGCATTTTTCAATTTCATAGACATAAAATCAACAAAATCTAGAAAAATATTCACTGTGAAAACTATCTATAGACAGATTGGGAATCTTAAACAATAATAAGTGCAATCAAAATTTGAATTTCCAGAGACCTTGTCCAGGACATAGACACCTTGGGTACCTCTGTCCTACATTTTTTGGTTGAAATTTGAATCAGATCTTTGTTTTTGCGTTCTCTATTGGATTATGCAATGAATTTTGTTTCTACATTTCAAAAACTGACATTTCCTTTCAATATTGATGGATTTTTATATTATTAAGTTCACAATCATAAAATTAGCAAAATCTAAAAAATAATTGACTGCCAAACCTATTTGAATACAGATCTGAGAACCCTAAACAACCAAACTTAAATTTCCAAAAACCCTGTCTAGGACACAAACACCCTAGGATCTTATGTCTTCCTATTTTTTATTAAAATTTGAATCAGATATCTATTTATAGGTTCTCAGTATCATTTTGTTGTCTGGATTTTGATTATGAGTTTTTTTCTATCTTTTATTGACAATTTAGTGTTCATCTTAAGTATACTTACTGTTTTAAAACTTGTATGAGTTTCACGATCTAGTGTCCTACTGCCAATAATTTAGTGAGACGTAGTTCTAGACTTATGGCATCTTACATGGTTGCTACATCCGCTATGGATCCCAATTCTTCCAACTCTTTTATGAAAAGTGTTGTCAATACTCAACCCATTTTGGACTCTATCCTTGACACTTCCATGTTTGAATCAAGCAACATTGAGAGGGGGTGTGAATCAGTTTTGTGCAATTTTTAGCTTTATAAATCTGGTCAACAAAGTACTGATAACTTTCAACCAAAAGAAATATGCATAAACATAAAGTAATCAACCACAACATGATAACATAAAAGATTTTTACGTGGAAACCCTGTTAGGGAAAAAAACATGGTGGATAGCCAATTCACAATATAGTCTAAGTATACTCAAAAGGAATAAATACAAATTGGGACTGCACTTGCATTCAGGCACACTGTGTAGAGCTCACTACTCAAAATAAGAAAGGCTCATTGCCTTACAAAAGTTTGGAATACTTCAAAGGATTTGAACTGAGAAAGTAGCATCTACAAATGCTTGATTACAGTTTTGGTTAAGCTCAACAATCGGATTCTACTCCTTCAGACTGATTCTACTCTTCACTTTGCTCTTCCTTAATTTGCTTCACAAAAATCCTTAATGTGCAAGTGAAACTGCGCTTAATCGCTTTCATTATAATCTAATATTCACAACATACATCAACTCACATCGAACACACACCAAAATGATATAATCGATCACTTATATATATCTGCTACAAGAGATTTGAATGCTTTAGGTCGGCTTCAACAAAAAAAAGAAATATTCATGAACTATCGGCTTTAAATCATCAAAACATTTAATGCGAATCTACAAGAGTCGGCCACAACATAGTGACGACCCAAATTAAGATGAGCAAACAAAAAAAATTTAAACAATAATTCCTCATATATCCATGGCACATCATATTCACCAGGTCGGCCTTCAAACACTAATGAACAAAAGATTAGACAACCGAACCTCCTAGCTTTCACCCAAATCGATATGAGGCACCAAGATTTTCAAATAACACATATTATGCATCGATAAATACTCCTTTGAGATCCACAACACAAAATAACAACAAAAAATCTGCATATGAACTGAAGAACACGAAGTTACCAGATGCTCTGTTTTGACTTAATAGATAACCACTAACCTTCAATCTTACTGTTGGTATGAGAAAAATGTAATGTGTGGATCGACTCGCTAGCAAGGGTTTCCATCAATGGCAACACCATAAAGCATGTGTAGTGTCTCTTGCCAACAATCTCCCCCATTGGCATTGATGGCAACACTTAGTGAAAAATGACTAAGTGTTGGATCAGTACCAACAAAAATACACTGCCAGTCCAAAAATCCAAAATGATCTTCAAAACTATAGCTCACCCTTAGATGAATATACATTTTTCAATGTTCTACTCTCCCCCTTTGACATCAATGGAAAATATAGGGAATCGACAAACAAAAACTCAACAAAAACTTTAGGTTGCATGAGTACAACAATTTACACAAATTTGAAAATGTTTACAAAAATTTTTTTCAACAAGTGCAAGCTTGAGTCCCAACACTTCTTAAGACTCTCCAGAATAGTTATATGACCACAAAGAAAATAAGATTTCATCTTAGCAGTTTCCATGTTTGCAGGGTCACTCACCGCCAAAGCATCTTGTGCTTCTTTTAAAGCACTCAAAATAGTTTCCATTTTCAGACCAATTAAACCTTTGAGTTTATAAGCTCTTCTCATAATTTTGTCATTTTCATGCTTCAGAATCTTTATTTTTTCAAGTAAAGAGATAACTTGACCTTCTTGCATTCCAACAGAAATAGTTAAAGGATCAAAACCATCAGAAATATCAGCTAACTCTTTCTCATGATCCTTAACCTTCTTCTCATTTTCCTCTGTAAGTTTTGACAAAGACAAGCATGACTTATAAAATTTTCCACCTTCAGATAGATCATTATAGACATTCTTCACATAGGTAGCTAACAAAGATTTATCTCTAGCTATCATACCTTTCAGACTACTGAACCTTTTTACATCAAACTCCAGTCTGAACTTTGATCAAAGTTGACTTCTCAAGTGACTCAAAATGAGTACTTACTGAATTTATAAGTTTCTTCAATTCACCAGAGGAGGAACTAGATTGATCCTTAACATGAGCAGGAATGATCTTCTCCAAAATACCAGATGCAAGATTCAACAATTCACTGTCCTCAATGTGGGATTTTAGAATTTCTTCCCTAGCCTTAGCTTGTGCAAATGATGCAACTTTCATTTTTTTGAATTGGGGACAAGGTGAATAAATGAATAGGGGCATCTCCCAACTCAAGATAAAAATAATATTTTTACTTATCCAAAAATCTCTTCACTTCCTCTACAGTGTCTCTTGCTTCCACTAGATTTTCCTTGACTTCAACCTTCTTTTCTTCACCTTCTAGTTCTTCAATAACTATTTCTTGATTGCCTTTAGGAGCTTCAACTTCTTCATTTGGAATCTCCTTTCCTTTAGCTAATACAACCATAGGAGCTTCTGTCTCCATAGGTACTTTTGTATTATCCACATCAGGAGGATTCTAAATATCTTAAGTATCTACATTCACCTCCTTATTTAACGATCAGATACAACATCTTCAACATTCACTTCTTCAACATTGATCTTGTTCTTTGATAGAAATGCTTCCAATATTTTCTTGGTTTCATCAGCAACAAAATTAGTTCCATCGATCATAAGTTTGTTTACGCTTGTTTTGCTTTTAAATTCCTTCTTGGCTTTGTTCAGGAGTGACTCCATCTCCTCAATAGAAATTTCTGGACATAAGTTTGCAAGAATTGTCTCTCTCATATGCTCCTCTTCTGTCCTAGTCTCCAAAACCTCATACAAACTCTTAGGTAAACCAGACATAATTTCAACAAGAACTTTATTGAAAATATTTAGATGTTTTATTGTTGCCTCCTCAAGAATTCTTTGACTTGATTCATCAAAATTTTCATACCATTTGCAAAGGGGCTTGAGGATTCCATCCTTGACAACAAAATTCTCAACTTCTTCAACTGCCATACCTGGTTTGTCAATTTTTGCCTTCTTCTTTGCATTTTCTTCTTCACCAGAAGATTTGATCTTGGTTACCTTTGTAGTCTGAGTGTTGGTAGCCTTTATTTCTTTCACAAATTCATTTGACTCAGTCTCCTCATCTTTTGAGATGGCTTCATAGGTTCTTGTGCTCTTGTTCTTCTTCCTCTTACCAGAATCCTTGTCTTGAGATTTTGTAGGGGCTGACTTCTCTGCATGACCGGATAGGGGTACAAAACTCCTTGTTGTTCTAGTTCAGGTAGAGGATGTTGTCGAACTAGTAGATTCAAATTTAGGTTCTTTCCCTTTTTCAACATCTATGTGTTCTCTCTTCCTTCTAGCTTCTCTTATTGCTTCTGTAGATATTCCCAGAATTTTTGTAAAGACTTCCACTTCTTTCCTTACTCTTCTTACTATCTTTGGCTTCTTTAATTGCTCATGGACTTGCATGCTCTTTTTTGCATAAGTTCCAAACCTTTCTTTAGACAAATTGAAAGGTTTACTCAACAGATGTTGTACATATAGCTCCAAGATTCCTTCCTTGAATTCATATCCCATTGGCATAATCCAAATGGTTCTGGGATCATATGCTTCCATCAAGCATTGATCAATATCCATCATAAAAAAAATTGTGTCCTTGTACTTCTCAACAATAGAAGTAGGAAGCCTTTCCCTTGCTTGCATTTCATTATGAAAGTTCTTGAGATATCCCCAAATTGTAGTTTTCCTAACTTGACTATCACCAAAATTGAATAACATGTCTCTAATTTGAACACCAATAGGCTTATCACCTCTTTTCCAGACCACTTTCCCAACTCTCAGAACTTCATTCATGAAATAAAAGAATAAACATAGTAGCAGATTACCGTATTTAAAAGAATTCTTCTTGTCTTTCTTTATCTTCACAAGATTCTCCATAAGCTAGCTTTGAAGCAATTCACACAAGTCACACTCTACATTCTCCCTAACCATCTGATAAGCTACATATATGGCAGTACCAGATACAAATTTTTCTCTGCTGGAGTGATATATCTTATAACCAATGACCATCAAGGAAAATTTGACATCCACATTGGTAATGTTATTAATTGTCATTATTCTTTTGTCAAATGTTGAACCAGTCACATTTGTGACTGATTCTTAATAGACTTCAAAATAGGAAAACCACCAGAAGAATTTAGACCTATAACTGCTCTTCTATCTTCTTTCATTATCTTGAAAGGTTGATTCAACCACATAAATTCTACATGGACTCAACTCAAGATATATTGAACCCATTCGTTTTCATCGAACATGGGTAATTTCACAAACTGTGTGAATTTCTTCTCCTCTAGGATTTTGAATTCGGTCTTGACATGGAAATCTTCTCCAACAATTTGTTTGGAATATAGATTCAGCAACTGTGAGCTTCCTTGCTCCTCAATATTAGCATGAACATATGCCCTAATATCTTCAATGTGTAAAACTCTGTACGACATAGACGAAAATGCACCTAATGGCTTGGTCTTAATAGACTTAAAGGGGTTCCATTTAAATTTTGGACGGTGTCTATCCTTTACTTGAACCACCAATGGAGTAGCCATTTCAACAAATTCACAATTTTGTAAGTTTTCTCGATAAATACCTTTTTGCTAGAGTATGGTTTGAGTTTAGAATCGCCTTCACACTTGAATTCTCCCAAATTATGCCAAAGTTTGCTTCAGAGCTCAAAAACTTCTTCTCAAAGTGAAAAGTGATAAATGAAAGATAGAAATGACCTTTTCATCACTCGCATACCTAACTTTTCAACATAATAAATGCTTTTTCCCTAACTCATCTGGATACCCTGTTTTCATACACTGTGAAAGATAACCCTTCTGGAAACCTTCAATTCTGCATAAATACTCCAATTTTTCAACAGCATCTATGGATCACCAATGCAATTGTTGAACTCATCCACATCTCAGTTTCAATCACTGACAGAGGGTTTGAAAGATTTTCTTGACAGATCCCCTAGGCTAAAATCCTAAAAACTAATTCCTGGAGGAATTACCAAAAGCTAATTCTAGTGTTGCCTCATTTTTTGCAACAAAGGGACTCTTCTTCACCCAAGTTTTCTTCATCTGCTTTCTGATATGGTCTATAGTAGCCTTCCCTTTTCCTCTTGCATCCTTCTGCATGTTTCTTCTTTGATTTACCAGACCTCCTCTACAAAATCTATCAATATGACTGTTTTTGTTTACAATTGTAGCACACCACATTTCTTTGTCCAAACCAATTGATTCACTGATTTTCTCTCAATCTACATTAATTAGCAACATGGAAAAATCTATTGCATGTATAACATATGACATCTCTATGAAAGTTGTTCACCACATTTTTGCATTCATTTGACTTATGACCATACTTGTTCTAGTTAAAGTACTGACTAGAGAATGATGGACCATTTGAATTCATTCTACTTCTGCATTGAGCTACCATATGACCAAATTTATTGCAATTAAAACAATAACCATTAAACCTTTGAGCATTAGGTTGTCTTACTAGATACCTTCCAATGTTGTTCATCTGATTTCCTTGTTTGAATCTCCTTTGTCCAAATCCAAAAATTTCACCTCCCTCATATCCAAGACCTCGCTTGTCACCATCAGTCCTTTGACCTTTAATCAATTCATCAAGCTTAGTTGAGCTAACCTTGAACTTCTCCTTATACTCATTTGCAGTAGCAAGTTCATCTCTGAGATCAACAATGTGATTTTTAAGTTCTTCCTCATTGAGTTTGGTTTGTTCTAACTCCTGTTCCAACTGAATGAATCCATCAGTAATTCGATTGCATTCTTCAGATTTCTCTTTCAGGGATTGGGCAATTTTTTCTTCATCCGTCCATCTCATGCTTTAGCACTTTATTCTCTATAGAAAACTTTTCACATTCTTTTTTCTTTTCCTTTAGGGTTTGACTCAATTTTTCATCTTCAATTCGTTTACTATCATCCTACTCGATCTGATCACAAAGTTCCCTTCTCTTCTCCCTAGACTTATTGATTTTATCTTTCAATAACTCAATGAATCTCTCAGCATTTAGAAGATTTTCTTTCAATTCTCGGACATCAGATTTTGACTGATCAAGATCATCTAGGGCTACCATAAGTACTGATAACATTTAATCTGATCAACAAAGTACTGATAACATTCAACCAAAAGAAATATGCATAAACATAATGTAAGCAACCACAACACCATAACACAAGGATTTTTAAGTGGAAACCCTATTAGGGGAAAAACCACGATGGATGGCCAATCCACAATATAGTCTGAGTATACTCAATAGGAAGAATTAAAAAATGGGAATGCACTTGCATTTAGGCACACTACCTAGAGCTCACTGCTCAAAATAAGAAAGGCTCATTTCCTTACAAAATTTTGGAATACTTCCAAGGATTTGAACTGAGAAAGTAGCATCTACAAATTCTTGATTACAGTTTCGGTTAAGCTCAACAATTTGATTCTACTCCTTCAAACTAATTCTCCTCTTCACTCTACTTTGCCTTAATTTTCTTCACAAAAATCCTTAATGTGCAAGTGAAACTGCGCTTAATCGCTTTCCTAAGCTTCTGATATTGACAACATACATCAATTCACATCGAAAACAGACCAAAATGATATAATCGATCACTTATATATATCTGCTACAAGAGATTTGAATGCTTTAAGTCGACTTCAACAAAATAGGAAATATTCATGACCTTTCAGCTTTAAATCATCAAAACATTCAATGTGAATCCACAAGAGTCGGCCACAACATAGTGACGACCCAAATTAAGATGCACGAACACAAAAACATTTAAACAATAATTCCTCATATATCTGTGGCACATCATATTCACCAGGTTGGCATTCAAACACTGGCGAATAAAAGATTAGACAAGAAAACCTCCTAGCTTTCACCCAAATCCATATGAGGCACCAATATTTTCAGATAACACATATTATGCATTGAGCAATACTCCCTTGAGATCCACAACATAAAATAACAATAGAAAATCTGCATATGAATCAAAAAAACATGAAGTTACCGGATGCTCTATTCTAACTTAACAAATAACGACTGACCTTCAATCTAACTGCCGATATGAGAAAAATGCAATGTGTGGATCGACTAGCTAAGAAGGGTTGCCATCAATGACAACACCATAAAGCATGTTTAGTGTCTCTTTCCAACATACCATACCAATGAAAACCTTACAAACACCTATCTTTATTGTTGTTGAGACTATGGTTGTCCATGTTCTCGAAGAAAAAATGCAAAAAAATGGACAAAGACTTAGATGGACTTCAAGACTATGTGAGTACTAAATCTCTAGCTAGTCTTGCAATTCCTATGATAGATAACATGAGGAAATTGATTAGTGATGCCCATGGATTAGAGTTTTTGCATGGATTTTCTCAATAGTTGATGCCAACATCCCTACCACAACTAGTTGCGCTCAAACATTGATAAACCTTCAAAATCAAGGAGAAAATCAAGTTTCTCTCCCTACAAGTATAGCCTCTATTCCCAAATACACAAATCCAACTATTGCTTCAACAATACAACAAAGCATTGGTATAACACCAACAATAGGTCTTTCCACTGGAAATCCTTATGGTTTTGGATCTTCAAATGTCACACATCAAGTTTCATCCCCTCTCATAAATTTACAACATAGAAATCCATTAAACATATACACACTTCCACCATATTCACCACATTCCCAATACATGTCAAGCAATGATTTTTTCATTAACCAAAATTTGCAAAATGTCACATCACTTCAACAACAAATCTTAAACTTGAACCAAATCCAAAATGGGAAACCATCACAATATATCAAAAGGTGTCCATTGTCACTTGAAATCTTGAAAACACCAATGTCGCAAAACATGGAGATACTCTGGTCTGACAAGTATAATGGTAAGGGAGACCCTAGCAATCATATATCTACATATACAACCTTGCATAGTGACTTCATATTTGAGGATAAGCTCTTGGCTAAACTCTTTCCTAGGTCATTGAAAGATGTGGCTTTGGAATGGTTTTTTTCATTGCCAAATAATTTAATCCACTCATTCAATGAGCTTGTTGATGCATTCCTCAATCATTTCCAAGTAAACATTGGTCCTAAGATAACATAACTAATTTAATTCGATGCATCACAACCCTTTTATTGGAAAAACTTGTCATGAAAGGGTTGGAGAACTCAAGATCCATAGGGGATGTACCAACAATGTGAGATGCCATGAGTCTTAAACTATGCCTCACTAAAGTATTGGAAATAGGACACCAAGTTGTAAAACTCATGCAAGTTTCACAAGACCAAAAGTGCACCCAAGACAAGCACCATACTGCACAACAAACACTTAGAAACAAAAAGCAACAAGCAGAATCAAATGTGCTTCATGGCAACATAGGTCTCAAGAAAAAAAAATTTGTCCAAGACAAGTAGGACAGGGTCACCCAAGGCGTCTGAGTCCTGGTCAAGAGTTCTGAAAGTTTGAAGTTTGACTGTAGACTCATTGCTTAAGGGTTTTTATTTTGCTTGCAAATAGGTGTAATAGTAAATAAATTTATAGAATTTTCTTAATGTGTTCCAATTTAAAGCA
Organism: Sequoia sempervirens; assembly: GCA_007258455.2. Taxonomy (NCBI): domain Eukaryota; kingdom Viridiplantae; phylum Streptophyta; class Pinopsida; order Cupressales; family Cupressaceae; genus Sequoia; species Sequoia sempervirens. Next base: position 64,771,989 of record VDFB02105785.1, on the reverse strand, counting down.
CAATGCAAGTATATAGTAATGTTGAAGATGTTTAAACAAAGTTGAATGCAATTTTCAGATTTGAAATGTAACAATTAAATAATTGTAGGATGTAGAGACCTAAAAATGATGGTTTTTAAAATTTTGACCTTAAGCAATGCACTTTCTTTCACCAAATGAACTAAATGCGAAATTCCTAAAAACATTCAATAATTGATTCTAAAACAAGGATATGCAAGTACAGTGAAACTGAGCAGACAAAGACAAAAGTTTGAAAAAGCTTGTTTAAGCACCAATACAAGGACTGCGTTAGCCAATGGCGATTGAATCTTTGTTCAGGGTTCTGAAAATTCAAAATCCAAATGTTAAGATTGATGTTTAAGGTTGTAGTGCCTATCTACAAATAGGTTTGATAGTGATTATTTTCAAAAAAAAATTAATGTAAGGGAAATGCAAATGTATGAAAATTTTGGAACAAAATGAGACTTTTTTTAATGCAATTTTGAGATGAAAATATGATCTAAATGACTGAAACACATTGCAATGCAAGCTATGATGCAATATGAATGTAATATTTTTGGATTTTTATAACTTTTTATGATGCAATATGCAACCCTAAATGAGAAACACAAGACAACAAGATACAAAACTTAGATCTAGGGTTTGAAAGACTACCAAATAAAGAAGTTATGATGTCAAATGTTGGGTTCACCAAAATGGAACTTAAAATTATGGTGACCTTAAGTTTAATTTCAAAACCTAAGGTCAATGTTCTAACATTTCTAAGATTTCATTAGGATGCAAATCAACAATGTGCATAGATTGACTTTCAACCTCCAAGGGGAGTCAATCAAATCTAGATCCGCATCTTTTAGGGGATGGATTGGATTGGAAATGATTTGAAATGGCTAAACTAATTAGAACATATGACCTAATATGATAAATGTAATTTCTAAAAAGTGAACATAGGGAAACAAAACTTTGCAGGTGGATTTGGGAGATCTGATGATGTGTACATGTCACCAAAAGTTGAATTCAACATGTGCAGAGGGATAGAGTTTCCCCTGGGCGAATGGGTCTTTGATGGGCAGTCTTGAAAATAGTTTTTGTAGTCCTCTAGTGTTCAATCTAAGCTTCTAATTCTTCATTGTAAACTTGTCAAAATGTCGTCAATAAATTATGTAGGTGAGTTTTCGTGTCTTGACAAGATGCATGACAACAAATGTAACAATGTAGAATTTTCCTTCAAGATCTCTTCAATACTCTCCAAACTTGCAACCTGCACATTCACAAAGAGATAAGATGTTTTGTCGTATAGGGGTTTTCCTCAATTAAGCCCCATGTAAGTGTTCCCACTTCCGCAATGACAATGTCAATGATAGAAATGATATTTGAAAGGAAGGAACGAAGAATGAACACAATGTGTAGACATGGAAAATGTACCAACATACTTGATCCCGACTACTAACACCATTTCATCCTAAATCATCCCTCGGTCTAACCATTTAATTGAATACCCTTATGTGATTAAATTCATCAATCTTCTTCTCTTAATTAAATAAATCATTTTATTTAATTAAGTCTTTCTCTCTTGGTAATTAAATCAATTAACCTGATCTAATTATCCCTATTTAATTAAATAATCAATTTTATTTGATTAAATCCTTAAAGTATATCTCATTAAATTAAATAAATTAAAACCTTATTTGATTTAATCTAACTTCAGCTCCTTTAATTAAAGAAATCAAAAATCCTTATTTAATTAATCCTTTTATCATATTCTTCTCATATTTGATTTAAATCAACCCATAAATCTAAGTCAAATTTGTCACATCATCTAATCCTTCATTAAATTAATTAACCTTTGATTAATTTAATCCTACCTCATGTCCCATCCTCTAGCTTTTTCCACTTGCACATGAAAATAGATTTAATTCGTTTAATAAATCTCTATTTTCCCTCAAATGGCATAATGGAGGAATATTCCCTCAAATTTGAATTCAAAATCCAAGTGGACTTTGTCCTTCCAAAAAGGCATTTACTTCACCTAATGAATCCTTTTGTCTTGAGCCAAGTGGCATTTAAGGCATTTCTTTTTCCCTCTTACATGTCATTTCACATTCAAATATCACCTAATTGCATTTATGGGCACATTCATCAAAATGTGCACATCCTTCATCCATTCTCCTTTTGACAAGTGGCATCTTGTCATTGGTTGAATCTTAGTCCCACATTGCTCTATTTTGGGCATTTCTCCATCTCAACATTCTATAAATAAGAGGCTTCATTCCTCATTTCATCATCCACAATTTGAGCAAACTTACTATACTCAAATCCATACTCAAGCATTAGCATTTTTATCAATTTCATCAGAGCATAGCTAGGTTATTGTAGGTTTTCACCATGGAGCTCCATTGAAGCAATCACCAAGTGGATCACTCTTCATCAATCATCTACATTGCATCCTAGGAGTTGGGAAAGAGCCAATTTCCACATCAAATCAGCACCAACTTCTCCATAAGATCAAGAGTTTGCATGTTCTTAATAGGATTTAGTTTCATTTTCAATCTTCTTTCATTGTGTTCTTATTTTATCCCTATTTTGAGCATAGTTAAATGGATTTTATGGGGAATTTAAACTCTTGTATTTGAATTCTCTAATATGCTTGTTTGTTGTGTTCTTCTAGGTATAGGATCTTGGTTCACATTTTGGCGCTAGAAGGAGGGAAAACTAGAAGTTCTAATCACGTTTTTCCATTAAATTTTGTGCTTTTTTTGTTGTTTTTGTCTCTACAGGAAACTGCACCATTGGAACATCAGTTTTGTTGTTTAGGACCACTGGGAATCCAATATCGCTATATTACACAGCTAAAAATTTTAAACTCTGACACCTTCTATTTCCCGCCCGAGATTCAAAATTTTAAAGTGCACCACTGTGTCTTTTTGGCCCGCTGGAATCTTCCCAAACTTCAAACTGCATCATTGGTTCAAATTGTGATGCCTTCATGCTCACTAGTTCAGCTGCAGAATGATGCTAACTAGTAAGTGGCACTATATTGCACCGTTGAATCTTTCAAACTCTGACACCTTCATGGGTTCCATAGCTGGAGGGAAGTAAAAAGTGGAAATTAGTTTATGACACATGCTTTTTTCCAAATTCTGATCATTTGCCATGTTTTCTAATTTCCTAACCTTTGTTTTTGCAAAATATGACTGGTTTTCTTATAGGTTGGTTGGCTCAAAGGTGAAGGAGAGAAGCATGATGATCTCATTTCATAATAACAAGTGTTTTTGAACACATTAGTGTTTGTTAACACTCTTAGAGGATTCTCGATTCTTCTTAAAAGGAAATTTGTTATCTTCCATGCTTAGGACCTACTAGTTTTCTTTTGGGTTCTAAAATGAACACTTCAATTTCTTGATACAAAAAGGCTTAAAATGAACTTTAGGACACAAACTTACTAAAGTTGGTTTTGGGATTTAACAATTGAACAAAGAAAATTATCACTTTTGCTTTGGTGCTTAAAAATAAGTCATTAATGCTTTGTGGGTTTAAAAAGAACATGTGCTACTTTGTTTTGTAATTTCTTACTCAAAATAATACCATTGAAAAGACATATGTGCTTCTCTCACGCCTCATGGCGATCTTGAGAATCAAAAGGCCTTTTGGTGATCTTAAGTTGAGTAAAGTAATTACCTCCACATTTCATTTTGGGTGTAAAATTGAACAACTTTGTGAGTGTGAGTGGAACCTATTGCATGTGTTCTCCCTTTGTTTCTAAATGAAGGTTGATTGAACTATGAATATGTTTACTTGCTATTGTTTATCTTAGAGGGCCTTCCTTGTGGGAAAAAGTACTCACCCAAGGGAACAACCCCAGCAGTAACACTCTAAAGCCAAGAGTATTTCCAGTCAAGATATAAAAGTGGGTACTAAAACAAAGGCCAGTATCACATGATTGGTCCCAACGAGAATGGAAGCAATGGTCTCTCGCTACATGGGTCAATCTCCATGAACGAAAATTTTGAATTAAAACCCTTGTGTAGAAAAGCCAAAATCCCTATCTATTTGTTAGTGCAAGAACGGTCATTCTGAAGCTGCCCCACACTTTTATGAATTTTAGTAGAAATGGAAATTATGCCATGGGATTTTCATGGATATTGATGTTTGGTTGTCCTAAGAAGCGAGTGCACTATAAGGGGGAGCCTGTGTGGTGAAGCATCTAATCATTCACTGAAAGTAAGCATAGCTGGATTTGTCCAAGTGGGGACTCAACAAATATTGTCTCAAATATCCATAGGGTTGTGCTTGTTCTTGGTTACAAAACACTTTCCTTGTTTGAAAACATTGGAGAAACAAAAATTTAACATGAGCATCAAATCTCAAACCCTTTAGGAGAAGCAAATATCCTTGAACAAATTCACATGTCTTTGCTTGCCCTTGGGATTTTATCCTTAGAGGAATCTAAGTACTTGGGTTTATATCTCAAATTTTTCTCACTAAAGTCAACATTAGGGAACTATCGCCTTGATTCTCTTGATTTCCACATAATGGACCTTGTGGGATGAAAAGAAATTGAGACATAGACATTCAGTTTGAAACTTAATCAAGAGAGTGTTTGTGGTAAAAGCAATTCATTAATCAAGATGAAATCAATTGAACCCCACACATGTGCTTGTTTATCTTTTGTATGATGGTCTTTTTGAGCAAACATTGATCTTTTTGTTTGAACTACTTTTTTGGGAAAGGAATGCTCTTCAATATCTTGGTCTTGTAAGCAAGGTCCCTGTTAGGCTCATTTAGGATCAAATCAAGCACTTCAATCCATCCTCAAACATCAACCAAATCCCATGCCACAAACAACTTTAGAGCTTTGGAAACATCATTGTCTAGACTTGGGTACATCCTTAAACCAAATCAAAATCACTTGTTTAGTTAGGTGTGTTTGGATGAATCCTTCCTCACACACTTAATTAAATTATCCCCCTTTTGAATGAGTTCATCCTAAGATAACATCCAACATATTGGGATCGACAAGTTCATTATCCAATCAAAATAATCAAAATCAAATCCTAAAGTCTAGCATTGATCTAAAGTTCCTAAAAGTCCAAAAACCCATATCATTCACCCCTTTCATCGTTCATCTCATCATTGGTCCTGAACACGTTAGAGGTTCACTTTTGCAACAAGTTCAAAAAACAAGAACATGGAATATAAACTTGCTCCATACATCATGAGTAATCCAAATCAATTGATTATCAAAACTCACATTTATACAATCTATACATGGGATCATTATCTCCTACAAACCACAATGATACAACGAATGTGAGTGTGCCCTGTCAAAATTTTGGAACACCTTTCCCGATGGTAGATTTAAATCCAAGTCCAAACCTACAAATCTATCAACCTGTGATATCAAAATATTTAGCCTATTCTAAACAATTAAAATGCAATGAAAAACATAATGAAACACCTCATGATTAGCCTAAGGAATTTATAAAATGCAAAGAGGAAAGTGTTAAATGAAGAAAAATGATATACCTTCCTTCTTGCAGCTAAAACTCCTTGGTTGGCCCTTGATTTGGATTGATATGTATGCTCCTTGATGGCTCTTGATGTGGCTAAATGGAGGACTTGACTATGTGCTTGAATGCTAATGCAAATGGATGGAATTGGTGGCTAAATGAGTGCATAAAATGGCAACATTTAGTTGCAAAATTGCTAAGTCCCCAAATGCCCTTTGAGGAGGGGGTTATTTATAGGAGAATTTAAATTCTCTAGAGAATTCAATGGCTGGGATTTATCCAACAAGGCCAAGATGAAGGGCTAAGGTGAGTTGAGGACTCACAAGCCCTCACATCTTGACATGTGGATTGTGAGATGTCTAAGAGGAGGTGAGGTGTAAATGAGGTGGCCAAAAGGTACATGAGGTGGAGGAAGGACAAGTACCTTCCAAGTACATTGGGAGATGGGAAGAATCTTGGGTAAATAAAAGTGAATTTTAAATTCATAATGATTGGAAGAATCTAGTGGATAAGACAATGTTCCCAAAAGGTGGGAGTTTGTCACATGTGACTTGATGTGACAAGTCAAAGATTCTAGAAGATGCATGGGAAAAGGGGATTCTAGGAATAATAAAAGTGAATTAAAAATTCACATGGGGAAGAGAGGAGCCTAGGGTGACTAAAAAGGAATTAAAAATTCCTTGGGGGATGGGGAGAGTTGACTAAGGTACTAATTAGGTTTAACTAATTAGTAATTAGAGGATAATTAGGGGTTAATGTGGATTAGAAGCCAAGTTACAAAAGTTGGAGGATGTGACACATCCTAATCAAGGATTAGGCATGTGCACATCCTTAATGAAGAGATTAGAAGATGGTTTAGGATTAGATGAAAAAAACATGTGAGGAATTAAATAAATGTAATATTTATTTAATTCATTTGATTAAAAGAGGATTAAGGAGGGTAAGGTATTTAATATTTAATTATTAATTAAATACCTTAGGGATTTGGCAGAATTAACGATATTAATTAAATAATAGTAATATTACTTAATTAACTTGGATAAGAGGATGTTTAGATGAAAAGTGATAAATTTGGATAAATTAAGTGTCCAAATTTGGATGTCTACACAACCAAACACTCAATGCATGAGTCTTCAAAAAAAAAACATCATCCCACCGAATCCATACATGCCAAATGTAAATATACCAAACTAAACACTTCGAATCCACACTTAGTAAACTTTGGGATAGTTATGTTTGCAAATCATACAAATGTTGTTCAAAGTCCAAACAATATGTTAATGACTCCATGTATTGATCCAAGTCAAGGTAACACCATGCAACATCAAAGTTACCTAAATCAAGGCAATGTGATTCCCAACCAAAACAATGTTCAATTTCAACCTATCATGCCAAATCCAAACATCATCCCAAATCAGAACATTGTCCAAAATCAATCACCACATCTCCAAAGTCAATCACCACAAGGTTGAATCTCACAACGTAACAAACGAAAGTACACACCACTTGGGAAACCAATCAAATCGGTCATGCAACAACTAGTAAACAAGAATCTCATCAAAATCCCCACCTATGAGAATTACCAGGAACTAGATGTGAAACCACAATGGTATAATGAGAAATTCCTTTGTGAGTATCATAAAATAAAGGGACACATGACATCAAATTGTGTTCGACTCAAAAATCTCATCCAAGACCTAATTGATCAAAAAGTAATAACTATTGGAGAAAATGATCAAGATTCAATCACTAGTGATAACATTGACAATTTTCCCACCACAATTGTTGAAAAAAATGATCAAGAGCCTTCGACCAATAATCATGTTGAAAATGTCTCTACATCATCCAATGAGTGAGGGGACATATCTCAAGAATTTATTCCAAAACATGATCAACATCTTTCACCAAGGTCTAGCAATGATCCTTTCCAAAACATATGGACATCCTTTGACCTCATGAAATTTGAGCCACTTCCTATGCCTAATGAAGGTATCCAAGAACCCTTCATAAGAAATCCATTCTTTGAAATTGACACATGTCAAGAGCTTGATCCAAAGCATGTCAAAAACAATTCCAAAATTAATCAAGATCAAGAATTTGTATCTCCAATCTACTATAGTGATGTAATGGACACTCTCCTATCTATACAAGATGATCATATCCTCTTAGCACATACTTCTCCACCTACCCATGAGATGATTTATTTGGATGGACACGTAAATGATCTTCATTCAAAACAAGATTCCTTTAATCCTAACATTACTACACAAAAGGAACGGGTTATTGATTCCTACAGTCAAACTGAGTTGTCAACATCAGGATCATATACATCCCAAATTCAGATCGAGGACATCATGTATGAAGATATCCAACATTATCCACTCAAGGAAATAGGTCAAACAGAACAAGATATTTCAAAGTCAACAAAGCAGTGAATTGAAATAACGTCATTTGCAGTGGTCATTTATCAGAGCAGACTTACTAAACAAGACATATCAAAACAAGAAAAATCAAGGAACAAAGGTGCCACTACCACCATACTAGGGGCAACTATCTCTCAATCAAACGTCAACATAGGGAGCACGAAGAATCCTTATGATGAAACCGATGCTAATACTACAACCAACCGTGTCATGAATCTTCATCCACCCATCACCCCATCCATGAATTGGGACCAACGTCAAAATAAAGATTTGAGTCAAAGCACAAGGAATGTTATCAAAGCAGAAGAAGCAAGGAAGCATAATGGAAAAATCAAATACACATGGATACCAAAGAATACAAAGAAAGATTATCCTTATCAAACTCCATTAGTTAAAGAAACTATGGAGAAAAATAAAAAAGGGAAAAGTATCCATCAAATATGTCCACAAAAGCAAAAGAAGGCTTCTTAAGTGACATAAAAAGTATATCAAGCAATTGGTCCTAATTCCATGCACACTTTTGTATCCACCTATCATTGCTCATCTTCCCAAGTTTGGAGAGTCAAAGGTTCCAAACTATCAACCAATCCATCTCCTATCCCTAAACACACTCCATCCACACCTCCACGCATGATATCTAATTCTCACATTGACCATGTATTGGCAACGACCCTTCATCATAAGGATTCAAAAGGCACTCTATTGTGATGTGTGCATGAAGACAAAGTTAACTCCAGTATCAATCAAGTAGATCAAGAATCTCAAAAGTTGTATTCAAGTGCACATATCTTGGAAAAAAAACTTCTTCAGGTAGGATATCGATGGCACATCATGATAGAAGCATCTACATCAACACCACCAAGTGATTTAGCAGCAACTTAAAATCTTTCGTAGAAAAAACCAAAAAAATCAAAAAATATGAAATTCCAAAAAAATTAGAAAATGGATTGAAAACAGTAAAGAAAAAAATTGTCCTCCAGTGAAAACCACTATGGTGGTGCTTTGGATACGTACCATGATGAAAACTTGGAAAACAGGCGTCATGTGTAGAATCGAGCATCTACGTGCACTAGTTCAAGTGGAAGCATATTATCCCATCCATAATAAATCTAGCATTCCATCCATCTCATCCATAACAAATCCATTCATCCATGAACCATTTATCCAATCCATCTTTATCCATCTGCATCCATAGTCCAAATTATCTTGACCTTGATGAAATTTTGGTGCACAATTTGCACTTGCTTATGGTAGACATCTTGACATGGGTCATTTTCATTGATCTTATCCTACCTAGCATTATCAGAGCCATGAAGCATTATCCAAATGCATACTATTTTCAAACACCTTACCTTATCGCAAGACAATCCATATCCCTCCGTCTACACACCTATCCAAGTGTCCACCCATGGCATTCCATGCATTGCTAGACATTGGAGGAAAAAATTTACATCTTGCTTCGGGAATAAATCTTGATCTATATCCTCCAACTTATGTGGTGATCCGAACATTGGAAAACATGAAATCAAATTGGTCAAAGCATTTCTGAGCCAAAATCCAAATCACTAGCCCATGGCATATTTTGACAAGAAGATCTTCCTGATCAAGTTTTATCTTTCATCGAACATCAATCCAAACAATCAATATTATTTGCATCTAATTTGCACTTCAAATGTCACATCAAATCATTAAAAACAAGTTTGTTCCAAAATCAAGCTTCAAAATCCTGATCAACTAAATCCAATAAAAATATCATCATCTCGGGATATCCTTCCCAATCCTTGTGTTGCTTAACACTATCCTTGCATTATTGTGTATCCTCAACAATGTTTTTACCAATCAATCCATCATCATCTTGGGCTATCCTTCCTAATCCTTGTGTTGCTTAACACTATCCTTGCATTGTTGTGTATCCTCAACAATGTTATCATCATCAATCCATTAATCTGATCAATCGACCTTAGCTTGGTTTTCAACAAAATCCCAAAACAAAGCACTAATATCATCACACATATCCAAATTGTCAAAATCATGCAAAAATCCAAAAACATCCAAAATCATATCAAAATTCAAAAACACTCAAAAATTTAGAAAAATGTTAAAAACTTGGTCATCTGAACTACGTCGTCGTTGAGCTTAAACGTAGGCAAGGCTAATCTTTGATCAACCCCTGAGACGCAAAATCCAAAAACATTCATAAAATCTCAAAAAACACAAAAAACATTAGAAAATTAGAAAATCAAAACATTTGTAAAAATCTCAAAAAACCCAAAAATAACCTCAAAACATCAAAAACATTAAAAAAAACCCAAGAAATCCATTCGTCTCATTTCGCTTCACCCATAATAAATCAATCGTCACCTTCATCCTTTGGCAAAACAAACAGAAACAAGTACAACAATTGGCAAAAGAAAACTTCAAACGCAAAATCAAAAACAAACAACAAACTTCTAAATGCAAAATCAAACTCTTGATCATTCTCAAACATATCAATCGACCTTATATCAAAAGCATATCAAATAACTTATTGACCCATCATCCTATATAATGCATGTCCTAGGATATATCATTCCGACAATGGGCATCATTTTGGATATCACTTTGGATACTTATCCTAAAAAAACCACATCCCCTTGGCTAGTGGTATGAAGAACATTGACTTGTTTGTGTACTTGATCTTTTCTTTTTGATTTATCTTATTGTGCTCACTCCAATGACCTCTTGATGATGTCTAATAAAAATGATTTAGAGAGAAAGGAATGGGGCATCGATCATTATCTTTTGTCTGTTATGCTTGTTGGACATCTTTGTAATATAACTTGGTGAATACTTGCTTTGTTAGGTGCATCCTAGCAAAGTTTTTGTATGTTAGGTGTGAAAAAGAATACTTCTATCTATTTTTTGAGTCAAAGTCCATCGCACTAGGTGCAACACCATCCTGGTTCTTTATACCCTGATGCATCGTACTTCTATCTCTAATAAAGTTGGCTTGTTGGTGTCTCTTGTCATCATCTTATTTTCTTCTTACTTCCCTTCGTTCTAACACGGTACCATGAAAGCTAATCATAAATCACCATTACATCCTCCAACATCCACAAACCATCTGCATATCATATCATATCATATAAGAAACATTGATCATCTTGCATGCATTGCATTTCATCATTTCATAATATAGATTGGTTATTCTAAGCATCTCATAAACCATACATTTATCATCCATTTGCATAATCATACAAGCATCATCATATCATATCATGTGCATCCATATCATCCATGCATCATCATATCATCCATTACATATAAACATCATAATCATCTCATTTATATCATCAATAATGTAACTATCATGGTACAAATCAGGATCAAGTGTATGTAATATATCAAAATCATCAAATTTATCTACATCAAACATTCGAGCTGAACTAATCTTGAACCTCTTTCTCACGAGATCAACCCTCAAATTGAACTTTTCACTCAATCTCTTGAGGGGGCAATGCACCAGCATAATTCTTTCATTGGGGCAATAGTGAGGCATCTGAAAAAATTAGAGAATTTTTGCTTTTGATTGAGATACTTTATTCTTTGAACCAGTGTAGCAAATGCATTCCTTCAAAGAGGGGAAAAATGTAGACATGGAAAATGTATCGACATACTTGATCCCAACTACTAACACCATTTCATCCTAAATCATGATCCCTCGGTCTAACCATTTAATCTAATACGGTCCTTACTTGATTAAATGCATCAACCTTCCTCTCTTAATTAAATAAATCATTTTATTTAATTAAGTCTTTCTCTCTCGGTAATTAAATCAATTAGCCTAATCTAATTATCCCTATTTAATTAAATAATCAATTTTATTTGATTAAATCCCTAAAGTCTATCTCATTAAATTAAATAAATTAAAACCTTATTTAATTTAATCTAACTTCAACTCCTTTAATTAAAGAAATCAAAAATCCTTATTTAATTAATCCTTTTATCATATTCTTCTCATATTTGATTTAAATCAACCCATAAATCTAAGTCAAATTTGTCACATCATCTAATCCTTCATTAAATTAATTAACCTTTGATTAATTTAATCCTGCCTCATGTCTCATCCTCTAACTTTTGCCACTTGTACATGAAAATAGATTTAATTCATTTATTAAATCTCTATTTTCCCTCAAATGGCATAATAGAGGAATATTCCCTCAAATTTGAATTCAAAATCCAAGTGAACTTTTTCCTTCCAACAAGGCATTTACTTCACCTAATGAGTCCTTTTGTCTTGAGCCAAGTGGCATTTAAGGCATTTCTTTTTCCCTATTACATGTCATTTCACCAAATTCAAATATCACCTAATTGCATTTATGGGCGCATTCATCAAAATGTGCACATCCTTCATCCTTTCTCCTTTTGACAAGTGGCATCTTGTCATTGGTTGAATCTTAGTCCCGCATTGCTCTATTTTGGGCATTTCTCCATCTCAACATTCTATAAATAAGAGGCTTCATTCCTCATTTCATCATCCACAATTTGAGCAAACTTACTATACTCAAATCCATACTCAAGCATTAGAATTTTTATCAATTTCATCAGAGCATAGCTAGGTTATTGTAGGTTTTCATCATGGAGCACCATTGAAGCAATCACAAAGTGGATCATTCTTCATCAATCATCTACATTGCATCCTAGGAGTTGGGAAATGACCAATTTCCACATCAAATTGGCACCAACTTCCCCATAAGATCAAGAGTTTTCATGTTCTTAATAGGATTTAGTTTCATTTTCGATCTTCTTTGATTGTGTTCTTGTTTTATCCCTATTTTGAGCATAGTTAAATGAATATTATGGGGAACTTAGGTTCTTACTTGTATTTGAATTCTTTAATATGCTTTTTTTTTGTGTTCTTGTAGGTATAGGATCTTGGTTCACAATTTGGTTCACACAATGCTACAACTCACTGCCCTTCAATGGCTTCCTTGAAGTACTGAAGTCATGCACATCTCAAAGATTTGGATCTTTCTTTCCTGAATACTTGAATGCTTTATTTCTTGGAGACCTACAACAATGGTAGCCTTCACAAGACAATAACATTAACACACATAAAATTTGACATGATACTAGATCTTGAATTGTTGTAATTATACTCTGAAACTCTACTCTTAACAATAATTTTTGCTCAATTGTGTCTTATTGTTGCTTAGATTTCAAATGGTAAAATAACTAAGTTTTTATAGGTTTTTATCCACTTTCCAAACAAATAGATTACAAAACTCGACATTGTTGACTTCTCAGTTGCCTTTGGTTGTCCTTGATGACAAAATCCGTTGGCAAGGGGGAGTTTATTGACTTCTCAGTTGCCTTTGGTTGTCCTTGATGACAAAATCCATTGGCATGCTCTTTGGTATTCATATTTATAGTGATTCAAAATTTTAATGATATATTGGCTCTTGATGTTTACTATTGGATCATATGGTGATACTCCTGGTTCATGGCATGCTCCTTTAGTTTCAGTTCTTCCATTGGCATGCTCTTTGGTATTCATGTTTATGGTGATTCAGGATTTTAATGATATATTGGCTCTTGATGTTTACTATTGCATCATATGATGATACTCCTGGTTCATGGCATGCTCCTTCAGTTTCAGTTCTTTACTTGATGTTACTAACATTTGACATGGTTTTCTTTATGTCAGGACAAGCATTAGCTTCAAATATGTGTCTTTTCTTTCATGATAGCCACAGGTCTATGCAGCTTGTTTACAATTCACTGTGACATGCTCCTACTGGAAAATTCATTTTCAGTGAGATATCATTTGATTCATGGAATCATAAATCATACTAGTTGCAAGGTATAGGACATCATAGTTGTGAGTATCAACTTCATAAAGGTAATGCTTATGGAAATATGGTTTCAGTTGATGTTTATTAGATTGACCTTGGTTTGGCATCTATATCGTCTTGGCATCTTTCTATCTTCGAAGTAATACTTTATGATTTGTTTACATACATTCAAAAGTGAAAACTTGTATTATGTTGGTTTACATGGCATTCTCTTGGTTTCACTCTAGTGTTAAATCATACTCAAGGGGCAATCAAATGTAATCGAGTGGTTTGTGTTTCACACAACAAATATATGTTATATTTGGTGGCATTAAAGATAAAACCATACGTGGCTTTGATATGGAGTAGTCGGGTTCTTTATATGTGATATGGTTTACATTATAATATATTTCTACTCGGGCTTACCGTATCACATAATGTTTATTAGCCTAGTCGATTGGAAAAATTGGAACAATCGAAGGCACTCATGACCCACGTGGTCAATGTTTTGACAACAATAATAAAGTCTTTGGCAGCGAATTGTTTAAAGGTTGTTATGATGTTTTCTTAAGTCCTCTCAACTTCAAATTTTATCCAATTTTGAAAAGGCAATCTAAAGTCTTTGATTCAAAAGAATGTTAGGGCAATCATTATGCCATTTTAGTTTTGCTTTAAAGACAAACCCTAGCGCCGCCATAGAGAGATTATAGTTTCAATCACAGTGTGTTCTAGCTGGTATTCAAGCTTGGTTTTTAGGTATTACAGTTTATGAACGGTGGCAAGTTAGTTGGTGGACTCTCCACAAGTTGGAAGCGAAGGTAATAGAGAATCTTATGGGTTTTTGTTTACAGTTTGAAACGCCATAACAAAGGTAATATCTATACATTGCTTTGATCTTTTGAAGGTAAATTTGGTGAATGGAAAAGAAAAAAGGGAAAGATAATATTGATTTATTTTAGTACTGGTTACTTCATTTTTGGTTTTAGTTTTAAAAAGATCTTGTGTTTTCATTAATCTTAACTAAATCTGCTTAAGGTTTTGTACGTAAAACTGTTTTGAACTTGAGTTCAAACTCTAGGGTTTTGATGTTTACACAGTTTTTGCTTTGTATCAATACATGACTCAAGACCATGACTCAGTGATGAGAGTTTATGAGACAGAACAAAGCGTTGTTGAAAAGAGAATAAGGGTTTATTACAGTGATATTTTTGTATTTTGAAAATTTGAATAAGAGAGCTTAAAGTGTTTATATCTCTGATTCTTATTACAAAGATTGCATATTTTAGTGAGATTATATTGGTACTGTTTCATTTAGTACAAATTATAATTGGCATTATTGTATATCTTTTATATGTACT
Source organism: Sequoia sempervirens (assembly GCA_007258455.2). NCBI lineage: Eukaryota > Viridiplantae > Streptophyta > Pinopsida > Cupressales > Cupressaceae > Sequoia > Sequoia sempervirens. Next base: position 64,756,888 of record VDFB02105785.1, on the reverse strand, counting down.
ATGTTGAGATTAATTGCAAAAAAATAATGCTATTATAAGGTCATGATAGTTTGCATGGTTATTGAGAAACTTTGTAAAGGAGTTGGTGCTCCTATTGAAGTTGGTGCTTTAGAATTTTTGTGGAGTTGGTGCTCCTGAATTGTTACAGAGTTGGTGCTCTGAAAAAAATTGTAATCAATTTGGAATTAAGCCTGTAAGGCATTTTTGGAGTGGTTTTTCTACCCCAAGAGGGTTTTCCACTCGTCAAAGATCTGTGTTTCTCTTTTGTGTGATTTGTGCTTATCTTACTTAAGTTTTCATTTATCCATTTGTGAAAGTGGTTCATTCAATGCTCTAATAAATTATCAGAGTTCCAAGTTGTCTACAAGTTCAAAGTTTAATTATTCATGTTCAATGTATGAATGTTAAAATTCTGCCATTAGTGAGTTTGGTGTCTTGTGTAAAAGAAAGCATTAAAAAGTTGTTCATTCAACATTATGTGAACAATGTATACTATGCTTTGATATGATTTGTTAAGCATTCATGTTATGTTTGATCAAGTCTTTGGAAAACAATCATTCAAAATGTAGTATTCACATTGCATATATAAGTCGTGCATTTGTTCAAGATGAAACAGTTCAAATTTTTACTTCAAGTTATAAAAAGTTTTAATTTATACATTACTCTGATTCACCCCCCCTCTCAGAGTAATTCTACTTCCAACAAGTGGTATAAGAGCGTAGGGTCTTGCATTAGGTTTTATGACCTAGGATTGATTATGGTATTGGAATTCATTTCAAACATATCTTGAATTCAAAGAAGATACTTTTGTGTCTTCATTCTGTTTGATTTAAGAACTTTTGGTGTTGTAGTGTTGTGTCTAATATGGAAAAAGGTAGAAGGAATAAGAGAAAAGTTCATAGCAAAACATTAACAATCAAGATTTGTATGAACCTAGTGTAAGAAGTGATGAAGTGATCATTAACAACTTAGAAATGATAAAACATTATATGCATAGAACACCTCAGTTTGAAGGTACCAACTTTATTCTGTGGAAGTATCAGATGGAAACTTATTTGTCTTCCTTAGGGTTTGATGTGTGGGAAACAGTACAAAGAGGTTGCACTGTATCTATAACATCTCCTTCCACACTTGAGGGAAAGATAGTTGTTGAATCCAATGCTAGGGCTCTAGATGTTATTTTCAATAGTCTTCCAAATGACACTATTGCTAAGGTTATGCAATGCAGGGATGCAAAGGAAGTTTGGGATGGATTGATTGAAATGCATCAGGATGGTGAGTTGCAAGAAGAGATATCTTTGAAAACTCAAGCGAGTTGTGATTCATCTGTAAGTGGTGATTGTGAAAATCCTCATAGTTCTTAAGAAAATCAGTTTGAGTCTAAATCTAAGAGATTACAGATAAACATTCAAATGGCCAAGAAATTAATGAAGTAGATCAATTTTTGGATGAAGTAAATTCTGAACAGGAATTTGATGAGCAAGAAAGTGAGGTTGATTTGGAAGGCGAACTCCTATGTGCTTTAGATACAATTAAATAGCTTAGAAGAGAGAACCTGATTTTAAAGAGGTCACTTCAACAAGAAAATGAAATCAAAGATAAGGTATGTTCAGATCTTATAGAAGCAATTAAGATACAAGTTGAAGAAGCTAGAAAGATTGAGGAAGAAGTTAGAAACCAACTTAAGGTAAAAGAACGGAGTATAGAAAAACTTGAGTGTCAAGTGGTCTTACTGAGGAACATTGATAAAGCATCAAAGTAGTTAAGTGATGAGAAAATTAATGAGAATGGTTCTATGTCTTTGGGTAAAATTATTGGTGCACAGAAAGCTCCAAGTGACAAAAGTGGTCTAGGCTTAGAGGAAGGACAATGCTCTAAGGTTAGAAAAACACCTAGAACAAAGGTAGACATAAAATTTCATGCTACTGACCTTGAAATTGCATGAAACAAACAACACAAGGATATCAACAGAGGAGGAAGGAACACTAATGCATTTGACTACAAAATCCAACAAAACTGTCCAACAAAATATGTAAAATTTGATGTGTAATTTCCAATTTTTTGAAAGTTTATCCCCGACGTTCGTCAAAATTTTGACGAACCTAGGGTTCGTCGAAATGTCGGCTATCATTTTCGTCGAATTTTTGACAAACATGAAAAATTAAAAAAAATCAAATTGTGGCTGACATAAAGAAAAGTGAGTTCGCACCTGATTTATTGCGACAGTGTTTTGCTCTACTTGAGACAGTTTGTGGAGTACTAAGGATGATTTTCTTGGGAAAAATAAAAAAATTCAAGAAGATATCACCAGTTGAGGGTAGTCATTGTCTTTTTGCGAATTCAGTTGTGAAGTCAGATTTGTAGTTCTAGGTTTGAAAATCATATTTTAAAGCAACATCTCATTAGATTTCATTTTTAGAGGTTAAAGGTTTTGAGAATTTCATGTCCAGATTTTTTGTGTGGAATCACCATAAGATCACAACCAAGGAACAGATTATTGTGACTGTAATTATGTGATCCATAACTCTATTGGTCATGTGGCACAGTTGTGCTATAACAAATATAGGATGCATTCATGTGTGACCCAAGTTTAATGTGGCTATGTTGTGATAGAAATGGAGGCACTCATATAATGTAGTTAATTCAGGTTGTATAATGTAGGTGTCAATAACCATTGGTTGCATTTAGGTTGTCTCAAGTTTAACAGTTTATGATGTAATTATAGCATGATCGAAGAGTGATTACCTCTTGCTGAAATAAAGAGCCTATAACTCTGTTTGATACGCAGAGTGGTTGTGTTATATCAATTATGTAGTGCATTCAAGCACAACCCACGTTTAATGGGCTATTCTAGAGAATGATCAAGATTTTCTAAACCTTATGAATGTTACTTGACATATATTTGCATAATCTCAAATTCTTTCAGAGGCTTTTGAAGTATCAATGTATCCTATATAGGGTTTAAATGATTTCTTTTAATTAAAAAAATAAATAAATGATGTATTTCCCTATAATTAGATAATGTGGAGATCTCCTAAATCTACCCCAGTACACTATTCTCTTTGGCACTGTATTCATTACTCCAGCTACTAAGGTTTTGCATGTGACATCTTTAATATCTTCATGACCATGGATTTTAAATAGACCTCAGTCTTTTCTTTAATCCTTTTCATGGTAACCCTTGAGTTCCGTAATCCACCTTCAATCTCTTCTAAGAACATTGTCTTAAGCTAGACTACATAGTATGCATATAAAGCAAGTCCTTCATACCTGCCATTGTTCCAAACCACCACTCACTGTCTTGCTTAAAATGTTGCCTCCATAAGCACAATAACATGTTTTAAAATCATGGTTGCCAGTGATTGACCATTAAGGTCATCACTTTCATTATGAAGATACAATGAGATTTTTGTCTTCAAACTCAAGACATTATGGAAGATAACATTGTGAATTGTTTGTTGTGTACGATTCGATTTTCTTGCACATTTACTACTTTGCTAACTTCATTTAAGACTAGGTATTACACCCTTAGTTGCAATCTCAAATAGCTCACTCACTATCACTTGAAGATTCCTTTCACGAGCATCCTTCTATAAAATCAAACTATGCCCTATAGACTGCCTACTTACTACAGGGGACTCATTGTTTTATGGTATTGTAGTTCTTAAGATCCTTCAACCTTATTGACACTACTTCACATTCCATAAGGTATTATTCACTATTCTCCCATCTTTGATGAGTCTCAAAACACTGCTCAAACATGCAATCCACTACCTCCATTATACATTAATGGCTAAGAAGAAACATTGAACCTATGATTACCATTGTTACTTCATTTGGACAGTCATTCCTTGATTGCATTTTCCTTGTCTAACACTACCAAAAGCATTTGAAAAACCCTTAAGGTCAACAAGGGGGTAAGGAAACTCATTGTTAAAATCTCCACTTTACTATGCAAGGTTTGAGTTTTATTATCTTGTCACTGCTCAGCCTATTTTTGACTATCACATCTCAAGTGACTGTCATTTTTTCTTACCGTAGATTTCATTTACAAATGTCACTAAGCTACATAGCACGTGCTTATAATTGGCTACAATCTTTAGATTGCAAGATTTTGTTATTACCTACAATGTCTCAATCTTTCTAGTATTGCAACCTCACTAATCCACTATAGTTATTGTTTATGTTTCTACGAAGGCCTAGGGTTTGTACCCTAATCATGCTCTTACCAGTGCTTCTATTTTTTTTATTGGGGCTCTCTCAATGTTGAGGGCCCTAGGGATAAGCTCGTCATAAGAAGTGACACATTGCATCTTTAACTAAAAGGATAAATCCGTATTGACATTAGTAATGATGATTCTGGCTTGTTGCTCCTTAGGAATGGGTCACTTGCTCTTACTAGCTCGCTACCTCCATTGTTGTAGGAATTTTTTGATCAAGTTCAATATTCTAATTTTAGGAGTCTTAACGGTTGGAAATCATAGTAAAATCATAATTTAATAAGTTTTAGAATTAGCATTTTAAAGTGTTTTTTGGGGTCATTAACTTCAGACTATCTTCTTTTTTGCAGGGGTGGTTGCATGCCAAATTTTTTGGTGTAAAATATCAGAATTATTAGATTATGTTACATGTCTATGAATAAAAATTATTGGAGTGTGAGTAAATGATATTTTTTGAAGATCTAAATAGTCAAGCTTGGTAAAGAAAAGTCATGTCAGATAATATTAGTCCAGAACAAAATGAAGAGACACTTGATAGATTGTGGGCTAGATTGAAAAGAAAGGGTGATGGGAAATGTTATTGTCCTTATAATTGCAAGGGCTTAAAAATGAGACGAATTTTAATCACAATAGCTGAGAAACTTTGTAGGCAGCATGGTCACATTGAACAGGGGCATGATTATCGTCCATTGGTAAGTTGTTCATTATATGTGTTTATATTGATTGAATTTGTAAATGTTTATATTGTTTTAACATTTTATATATATATAATCACTTGATCATGATCATGGTTTATTTGTGTCTATCATTATTATAAAGGTGGGGCGCCCTAAGGCAGATGATATGGATTATCACGACCCAGAGAATATGGTTTTGCAAGCGAACAAACATGGAGTTGTGAATATCAAAGATGAAGTTAATGATCTTATAGAAGAAGATGATCATGTGCCAAAAAACACATTTGAAGATGATGGTACGAATACATTGATCTATGACACATTTAGTGGCAAAGCTGATCATGATGATCAAAATGACTTTGATGATGTTCATGATTTACCTGTACTTGAGAAGGCATACGAGCCCCTTTATGAAGGCTTTGAAACTTTTCTCTATGTTGTATTGTTGTTGAACTTAAAGGTTATGAATGATTTATCAAACATAACATCTCGCGGATGTTAAGGTATGTCATATATGTCATATTTTTTCATCTATTTTAATTGTTGTTAGTTCATCACTAGTAAATAAAGGATAAAATATGTACCATTAATATTATTTATATGAACAAATTATTTTTTGTTGTAGATTGATTGGTGAATTTTTATTACCACCATCAAATATTTTACCTCACTCATACCGAGATTTATGTGCCATTATGAAGGATATCAGAATGGAGTATCAAGCAATAGATGCATGTTCCAATGATCATATTATATATCATAAACAATAGGAATTTGCAACAGAATTTTTGGAATGTCATATCAGTAGATATCGAATAGATCAACTAACAAAAAAGTGCCTCGCAAGGTTCTTTGTTATATTCCCATTATTCCACGTATGTAACGATTATTTAGGTGCGAAAGCTTAGCGCAATTGATGGATTACCATGCATAGAATAGAAGTGGAGATGACATTATTCAAATGCCTACGGATGGTTCTACATTTAAGGACATGGAGGAAATATGGCCACACTTTAAAAAAGAACCTCATAATCTCAGACTTTCATTGGGAGCGGACAGTGTCAATCTATTTGGAGAGCTGAGATCTATTTACTCAGTGTGGCTTGTTTTTGTTAACAACAATAACATTCCTCCATGGATGTCATAAAAGAGGGAGCACATAATGTTGTCAATGATTGTTCTGGGTATTTGTTTTCATCAATTTTCTTTAGTGTAGTAGCATCTCATTTATCCTATTTGTTGCATAATAACTTATATTTTTTTCATTCAATATTCATGTACATTAATTTATATATATTGTAGTAAAATGGTTATAATAATTATGTAATGTTTATGCTCATTTAACTAGGTAAGTACCAAGTGAAAGATATGAATGTATATATTGAGCCTCTTATCGACGAGTTACTAAAGTTATGGAATGGTGTCACTATGTGTGATGTCTCCAGACCAATAGGACAAAGACAATTTCAATTCCATGCAATGCTTGTATGGACAATTCATGATGCCCCAGGGCTAACACATTTTTGTGGTATGTTATAACATTTGATTGCACTTTAACAATATTTAATTTGATGAAGTAGATATCATACATGTTTTTAAAATAATCTATTTATTATATATAATTATAAAAATTGACATATTTAATCCAATTATATATCATCTTGCAGGTCTTCAAACAAAGAAAAAATTTTCATGTCCAATTTGTGGTCCAAAGATGAAATCTCATCGTTCAACAAGTTTAGGAAAGCAGGTGTTTGATGAGTATAGGCACTTCCTCCATAGAAATCATAAGTATCAAACTACTTAAAAACATCTTTTCAATGGGAAAGAGGAGACTACATCAAAACCACGAAGAATGTCACCTCACTTATGGAAGTTGGAATATAATAGAATTAATCGTCAAGTTTATACATCAGATCAGATTGTTTATCTATCATATATGATATGTTTTGAATTTGTATTTTTATATTGTTTTGTGTTTACTCATGTTGTAATTGACAATGATTGTCGTTAATTTGTTTAACTTATATGCTTCATGAAGGTCGTCAAGGCATTAATGGTCGGCTTCCACAGGGACTGAAAAGTTATCCCAGACAATTTAGTAGGTTGCCCTACTATGAGCAACTACAAATTGTGCATTTATTTGATACAATTGTAAAGACCCACACTTTCTTGAACCAAAAATTTCACTATTTTTTTTTTTAAGTAAATCTCTTAATGTCTTTCTCAATTAGTTGTATACTCAGGAACTTCTATCCATACGGGATAGGCATCTATCCGTCCAAGATAGGCATCTAACCATACAAGTTAGGATAATGTCCATACGAGATCAATACTCATCTATCCATCTGGGATAGGCATCTAACCTTTTGGGTTAGGTTAATATCCATTTAGGACCAAGATATTTCTATCTAAATAAGGTAGACATCTAACCACATGGGTTAGAAAATGCTCTGGCCATAGACTTAGACTCATCGGGACCATCCGGGTCTTGAGTCACTCTCCAAAGACTACACTCCCCTACTAGGAGTGCACTGACGTCAACGTCCTTAGGAGTATGTGAGAATAATAAAAGCTTGAGTCCTGCCTTGGAATTTGGCCTAAAGCCTTGAGGAATCAAGCGAATCCATCTGGGATTCCTTCTGAGTATAACAAGTAATCTCTAGCTTCAATTTTAATATTTATTTATCTTCCTTTATCTTAAGGTATCTTAACAAGGCCAATAAGGTAAACACTCTTAACCAATCCTAAATCCCCACCCCGAGTGCCTGTGTACTAGGGACAACTCCGTCCCTAGACTACCTACATACACCGTTTCAGCATGGGATCAAGGCGTATAATATGTAGTTCTATTTTCTAATTTATTGTTGGATGTAAATTGTTTTGTGGGTACGTGACCCTTTCTAGGGCCATCTCCCCAGACAGTTTCTCTTCGATTGCTACCCACATGAGGGAGCATAAAGATTCATGGTGATCTTTTGCTTGTTTCCTAATTCATCTATGTCCTAAATTCCTATAAGTCACGTCACCCTTTCCCATTGAACAACAAATCATCAAAGATAAAAGAATTAAAAAATCAATTTGCATGCCCTAACCCTATTAGGGTTTTCTATGATTTTCACTAGTGGATGTAAGTCCATTATAGTATTATCTTTTTTAGATTATCGATCCAAGAGGGATTTCCCGCCCCTTGGATTTTAACTCAAAAAATGTTCCTTATTACTCCCCGACGATTTATAGGGACGATGCCACAGACACCATTGTTGCAGCTTTATTAGGCTATAAATGCAGTAACTCAAGTGCAACGGCATTACCCGTAAACGTGAGTTAGAGGCACCGTTAATACCGAACGCTGCTAATTTTTATGTTTTCCTCCTCTTATTTAAGTTTTCTATCTAAGAAGAAATTAAATGTATTATCAATAATAAGAAAAGTAGCTTGTGCATATAAACCAAATGGAATATAAAAACTTTATACCTTCTTGCTAAGGAAGTAAAATTAAATGAACTTACTAAAAAAAACTATTTATTTAAGTATATTTGCTAGAAAGAAGTATTACTTACATCCTATGAAAGTATAAATTTTTGTAACAATGAATTAAATAGTCAAATCCATTTATGAAATAAAAACACTTAAACATAAAGTTAAATTTTTCAAGATGGGTGATCTAATTTATAGATGGTATGAATCTAATTATTTGAAATGTTAGTATTTTCTAGAAATGAAAAGTTTGAATCTATTCGCATAGTCTATGTCATAGAATAAGTAGTTTTGATTTAAATATAAATATTCATCTAAGTTAGCATAAATAATTCCAACTCAAAGAGACTTCATGGCATAATCTATTATTTCAAGACAAAAAGTTTATTAATTTTGGTTGCATAAATAAATAAATAATCCAACTAAAAAAGAGACTTGATTTAAATTGTATAAGTTATTACACTAAATTCTTAGATAGATAAACCAATACAATGTCTTAATAAGAGCCTTGATTTTTAATTGTATAAGTTATACTACTAATGCCTCAAGATTTATGATCTATCTAAAGAAGGTTTGCATTAATTTGCATAAGTTTATTCTTGATAATATTCTAATAATTACATAATTATTTATTCACTATGACCTTGTAATTAAATGAGTCAACCTTGTTTTAAGAAAAATTAAATCTACTTGTATATTGAGGGAGAAAATTAATTTAAAGAATAACCATGATATTTAAGTTTATTGTAAATATATTAAATCATAACTATAATGTGCTATAAACCTTAAATCTCAAAAAAATAAATTTATTACATGGAGAGAGAGTTTACAATAAATCTAAAAGCTAAATTTGTGGCATAACAAAAAAGAAATTTGATTAAAGATATGTTATTAATGCCTTAAGTTAGATAGTATTTTGTAAATTTAAGCTTATAATCTAATGTTTAATGGTCATAATTATTATTATAGAGTTGTAATTATTGTCATAAAAATATAGTATTGCCAGATATAAATATTGTCGTTCCTCTATTTTAAAATTTCTATAACTAAGTCCATACTCATAGTTTATCATTATTTATGAAGAAGTGATATATTATAAGTCCATTAATTATATTCAACATTAGCTAGTAACCAATTCCATATTTGTTCAAAGGAAAATTAAATACTATCTCGTAGAACCATAGTTTGGACTAAATCTTCATCAACCATCTATGTTAATTAATTTATGGTCTTGCTAAGTTATGATAACTTTATTAAAATTAAGAAGTTTATAGATTATTATTATTATATATATATATTAATGAATAAACTCACCCTTTGATAATTAATTAGACCGAATATTTTATTATTTAATCTATCCAATTGATACCCCTTTTTTTTAAAAAAAATTATCAATTTATTTATTTTCAAAGAACAATCTAACTTTAAAACTTATTTCATTTAAAAATTAAATGAATATTAATTAGATATTATAAAGAACTTGAATACAAAAGCACATATGTATTTTAACACTAATAAAATAATAATTCATTTATTTATAAATTTTATTTTATAAAAATTGATTTATATTTGTAATAACATTAACCAGATTAAAGAAAAATAATTTTTTGTAAATAAACATAAATGAGAATAAATTTATTGATTTAAAGAAGAAAAAATAAAATAGGAATAATAATAGTAGAAAGATTAGTTCCATTCTAGATTTAGTTGGAAAAATAAAAATAAATAAAGAATAGGTCTATTCTAGCAAATTTTCTAGATTTGATTAGTTATTCTAAAAGCAAATCAAAGTAAAGAATACCTTGATGTTGATGGAGTTGCAACAAATCTTCTCTTTGTGTCTTTTTCAACTTGATTCTTCCTCCTTCAATCCTATCCTTCTTCAAAATGATAGCATAAAAATACCATTCATGTGTTGATGAGAGAAGAAATGGCCTCAATTTATACACTTGAAAGGAGGTAAATGGAGGGTCAAGATTGGAGATTGATTCAATGGCTAGGATTGTTTGAAAATGTGGGGTTTGGATTGATAGTCTCACTTTGTGACAAGTGTCACAAGAAAAATGCTTTAAAAATAGGACCACATGGCATGGGGAGAGGAACCAAGGGTGCTCACACATGTGTGAGCACACCTTGGGAGAAGTGGATATGACAAGTCTCCACATCTTTTCCAAGACCATAAAATTCGTCACTTCTCTTTAAGTGACCTTTTAGGGGTTCATACTTTGCCCAAAATGTCATATTATGTTTTCAATAAGCTTCCACCCCATAGGTACTTACCCTGGGGGTTCATTTTTACCCTAAAGTCAATAGAACAAGCCCAAATAATTATATGAAAGAGAATTCTAATTTTAAAATACAAATTTTGATTTATGAGCACACCTTTGGTAGATGGGATGTTGACATGTCTATGACATATAAAAGAGAGAGTGGCTTGATAATGACATGTCTATGACATGTAAGGGAGGGTGGTTTGACCATGTGTGCTCACACATGTGTGAGCATACATGGGGAAGCCAAATGGCTAAAAGAAGAAATGTCACATGCATGGTGTAAACTCCCACATAAGAGTGAGTGAGAATGAATTGTAAGGTGATAGTGATTTGTGCATGCAAGTTACATGTGAGTGAGATTAGAATAAATTTTTAAATTTGAAAAAAAATAAAAAATTAATTAATCAATTAATTTAAGATTAATTAATTAATGGATTATGAAAGATAGTGACATCTCCCTAATCCTAATTAATTAGATTAAATGATGTATTATATTAAATTAATGTGACTTAGGAAAATAGATAATTTTATTAATTAAGTATAATGATAGATTGTGTCAATTAATAATGCTTAGGATAGGATGGGGATACTTGTCATTTAATGAATTAGTTTTTTATTCACAATTATTTTATTCATTTTTATTTTATTTTATTTTATTATTATTATTATTTTTTTTATTTTTTTTTTTTTGTAATACCATATGCTGCAATTATTAATGAAACACTTATTTATTAATATTGTTAACTTTTATTTGTTCCTTTTTAGGAGTGTGTATTTAATAATTTATTTATTTTTATTTGTTTTATTTATTTATTTATTTATTTAATCTCTACCTTCTTCACACATAAATTAATTGTATAAAAACACTTACATAATATTACCACACAAAATTATAATGTCTAAAGTTTTAACAAAAAGAGGGTCATGACAACAATGCATATCGGAAAGAATATATAACATAAATGTTATGAAAAATATTGAATGGAAGGCATGACAAAGAAAAAATTATCAAAATTTGTAGTGACATTCAGGAAACCAATCATACAATGAAAAAATCATTCAATTAAATAGTGATGGAGACCAAATTAATATAAGTTCCCTTCTTTGGTTATTAACAGAGCAGCAAAGCAATGCTATAAAAGAAGTCATACAAAAAATTCAATTTTCCACAAGATTTGCTGTGAACATAAACAATATAATAATAAAGAAAGGTAAATTTGGGTTAGGAATGAAAACACATGATTGGCATACCTTCATTAAGGTAATTATTTTGGTATATTATATACACTTGTATAATGCATGTACTTTTCAGTATATTGTGTTTACTACTTTTAAAAAAATAATGAAAAGATCATTTTATAATTGTTGCAGTACATTCTACTTCTATCTCTCTCAAACAACTTTGACAACAATGTCAAACAAGTTATATATAATTTTGGAAAATATATGAGGTAAGTAACGAGATTTATTCAATTCACTGTATACATCTTATAATTGCCATTTTTTTACTTGTTATGTAATATACTGTATATTTTTGTTAAATCTTGTTAATATATTTATGCCTTGAATCACTTGTAGATAGCTATCATCTAAACAAATTCATAAAGAAAATATAAATTATTGGAAGAGAAAAATTCATCATCTAATGTGTGAAATGCAAAAGTGTCTACCTTCAATATTTTTCAATACACAAGAACACTACCCCATACACCAAGTTGAGGAGATTGAATTGTGTGGACCTATACACACAAAGTCAATGTGGATGGTTGAGATGCACTTGAAATTTTTGAAGGCTTTGGTTAGACAAAGAGCATATCCTGAGGGTTCTATAGTGGAGGGATATATAGTATACCAGACCATGGTGTACATTAGTGAATATCTTCCTAAGTTTGCAGCAAATATCCATGTAGATCGCATTTGGGATCCCAACTCCATTAACAAATTCGAAGAGTACCTATTGGGGAAAGTAGATTGAGGAAAGTGAGAGGTAATTATAAGATGGTCATGAAGATTAATTGGAATGCATTTTATATATAGTTTTTATGTATATTGTACTTATTTAATTTTTAATCTTCAATATACATCAATTATAAATTAAAGTCGTATACTGTGGTATTTAACTAATTATAAGTCGTTTGTGAATTTCATTTTTTTTAGTACAGTTGGTCGAGAGTGGAATGCACTACATTTGTACGTTGTAAAAAATCTTGATTGGATGACGGTATGGATTAAATGATGTCAAAAATCTGGTCGCGCATTAATATGGGAAGGTGTGGCTTCATTGGTTAAATAAGCTCATCGTAATGGAGATTCCAATGTTACACAAAGGGAAATTGATTTAGCATATGGTTTAAGAGATAAACAGGTACGTATAAATATATTAATCACCCATATTATTTAATTATTTTCAAGTATATTGATGTATATATATCTTGAGATTGTTTTATTTGCATACATTCGGCCAAGAATAAATATGTTTATCAACTGACAATATTGCAATAATTTTTACATGTGGGTATGTGCAGGATCATGATGGGCCAAAAAGTGGTGATATGATAGATATTTTTAGGGTATGTAGCTACGACTTTTTTTAACTCAAAATTAATGAAACGAAATGGGTTTTTAAAGGAGATTCTTAGCTTTCCACCAATATAAATTATGCTTTACTTTGAATTTAATAAATAATTATTATTCATTTTCTATTTGAATTACAACTAAAGTTCTGATTGATAGGTTGATTGAAAAAAATACATAGCTTTTAAACGGTGTCACTTTTTTTGAATCCAAAATATGTGTCACATTTTATGCTTCGTATGATATACGATTAAAAATAAATAAATTTAATTTCATAAATTTTTGACCAAGTTAAGGTGGTTAGACGTACGAGTTTTTATATTTTTTAAAAGTTGTAATAAAAAATCATAATTAATTATTTACTTGGAAAAAATTACAAAAAATATGCATCACATCGGGACATGAGTCCTACTTATATCTAAAATATTATAAAAAAATATTATCATTTTATTGTGGTTAGGGTGGTCACAGATACCTACTTATTTTTTCCCTAAAATTTAAATACTCTGCATTGAAATTTCAAATTTTCACCAAATAGATTTTTTTTTAAAACATAAACCTAGTAGTTTAAAAACTACATTCAATTTGCTACAAATTTTATTTTTACATATTTTAAAAATAATATAGATAAATTATTCAAATTTTTATGTCAAGTTACCCAACTTGGATTTTTCTAAATTTTTTGCCACTTAAAGACTTGTTTTTTTTATGATGATCTTGCACATACCCATGTTTGACATATTGCAGGTGAAACACCACAAGGCTATGTGGTGCAATGGTTGTAAATTCTGAATCAAAATGTTGGATGACATGAATAAAACTTGTGATTCTGGTATAACTTCAGTCTTTCAGGTGACTAATGTTTCATCTAAAAGCAACATACATCCAGAAGTCTCAGAAAATCGATACTATGAGATTTTGGATGATATACTTGAGTGTGACTTTAAGTCCTTTAGATTAATTTTATTCGTTGTCCTATGGTACATGGTACGATTGAATGAAAATGATCTTGAGAGAACTGTTATTGAACATGATAATGGATTTACCATGGTTAATACAAGGTTGATTGAGCGAGCTGGAAATGAGCCCTATGTTCTTCCAAGCCAATGTAAGCAGGTATTTTACTCAGAGGTTCCAAGTAAACTGGGTTGGTCATTTTTTGTTAGACATGATCCAAGAGGAAGGTTGGTAAATTATAATGTGGTGGAAGAAGAAGATACCGAAGAACTAGAAGATGATGTAGATGATGATCAGGATCAACAGTTAGTTGATGATGTCCCTAACGAAGATGTCGAAGAGGAGGAACTAGATGATGATGATGTAGGAGTTAATGTTCATGAAGATGATATCCGTGTGAATGATGACATTATCGAAACTGATATCGATGACGATGATGATGATATGACAAATTCTTACGATGTCGAATCTAGATCGGATGATACAGACAAAGAGTTGGATGAAGAAGAAGATCAATGCCATTGAAATGTATAAGTTATGCAATTATATTATCTATTTGATATTAATTTCTTGATATAATTATATTTGACTTATGTGGCTACATAATTAATTCATGATGTTTTTAATTTTTATGCCATTACATAATTAATTTAATGATGTACTTTTGAATGTTTGAAAGGTCAAAAAATTAAAACATTTCAATAGTGATGTTAACAACCTTGAAATTAGTGTTTTTTATGTTTCATGTGATCATAAAAGATTAAAAAGTCAGTTGTAGAGGTGGTTGTTCAGTGGTTGACATGTATGTTGGTTCTTTTTATAATGTAACCAGGTTTGTCTTCTAATATACCTATGGAATTGCCAATTCTAATCAGAGGCAGCTCGAAGGACCTAGACCAACTAACGAGGAATTTAAAAGCCTCCTACACTTTAGGCTCTGCAAGACCCGGGAGGGTGATCCCTTAATGTGTTGACAACCTCTGCACCATTATTATAAACAACATTAACAATAGCAGATGATCTCACTTACTAGCTCAACATGATAAGATAATATCAACTAGAATTGGTTGTTCATAGACAATATCAACTATTTAGAGTGTGAGATAATTAAATACAATCCATTGTATAAGATAGTCAATGATTTGCAATTTGTAGCAAGCTCTAGGAAAAGACAAATAAATACTGAATTACACTAATAATTACAACTTAGATCAGTACCATATATCCATTGCAAGAGTCAAATTCATAAGCATCTAGAGGTTTATAATATATTTAATACATCACATATAAAATCCCTGACAATATTGCATTACAATTTCATTAGTATGCATTCTAACCCATGACTACTTATCAAATCCTTATACAACACATATCTGCCTATAATCCCATTCAAGCATTTTGATTAATACCTTGAATTAAAGCTAAAATAGAATCATACACACCACAATAGTGAGATAGATAAAACAATCCTTAGTTATTTCATTCAAAGTTCAGATATACATGTACAATGGAGAGACATGAGCTCAAATTTTCATTTCAACTCAAATGCTAGTACTATTATACAACATTAAATCTCTATGAACTCAAAACCTGTTACATAATGACTCAAAACCTAAATTGCATATCTAAAACCATCGGATATGCATAACATATCTACTTATAATCCCATTCAAGCATTTTAATTAATTCATTGAATTAAAGTTAAAGTAGAATCATGCACACTACAACAGTGAGCTGAATGAAACAACCCTTAGTTATTTTATTCAAAGTTCAGATATGCACATATAATGGAGAGACGAGCTTGAAATTATCATTTCAATTCAAATGCTAATACTGTTATGCAACATTAAATCCTCATGAACTCAAAACCTATCACAGAATGACTCATAATCCTAAATTGCATTTCTCTCTAGAAACATATGATTTTACAATCTATTCTGCAACTTTGCCTAGACTCGATCAAAATTCTCTAGCTTGATAACCCATACTTCTAGCCTTGAAATACTTCTTATAGAAAATGAAGGAGCAAAAAAGCTTCAGGTCAGAAAGTACACGTCACCAGCCAATTTGGACACCTGATGATATTCCAAAAATCGTTACAACAACAATCATCCTGGATCATATTCTCGTTCATCATGTTGGCAGAGGAAGGTTGATGCAATAACAAAAAACCATGCGAAACCCATGCCAAGAAAGCCATCAACACAAAACTGGAATCGTTGTAACTGCAGTATCTGATTTTCCACTTGTTGGTAACCCACTCTTTTTACTCATCATCATTCAAATACTTAGCCACCCACCTATGGTATTCTTCGTCGTTTGGCCAGTCAAAATTAATCACCTCTCTTACCTTTGTACTATAAGGCATATACTTTACCGCTACCTGATTAGCATCTCTTTCAAAATATTCTAAAAATGAGCTAGTACCAATAATCTTATCCATACAATTCACCAACAAATCATAATCCAAGTCATCACAAATTACTTTAATTTGATTATTTATGACCTTACTTGCTTGATCCTACCATTGTTGGAGTGTTCTGATTTCCCCCTTCTCATCAATTATATCAGGTAATAGTGTGTTACCCCAATCTTTGAAATTCTTTACCAACTCCCTAATCTTCCTACTTAAATCATCTGGTAAGGTCTAAAAACCTTGCAATGATTTCACTAATATATAAGTAGGCTTCAATGATTGAGGCCTGTTATTTACATCAAACCTTGAGGCTTTATTCATAATATCTAGATCATTTTCCCTAGGAATCCAATTTTCAATTATTGGAATCACTATCCCCTGATCCCTATCAATATTCTTTATTGCTTCAAATAGCAAAGAATACAAAGAATGTATAGAGGGAAATTTATTATCTACCCTTTCATTTAAATGCTCCAAAATAGTAGTAACAATTTCTTTTTCTTTGGAAAGAAAACCCTCCTCTTTTACCCTTAATGATGTCTGTAATTCATCAATTTTTTGTATGAGTTGCCTCTTTGTTGGATCAACAAAGCACTCTGTTTCTTCATCAATTTGTTCTAGAGGAGGGGTGAGAGCAGGATTTTGAATAGGAGACCTTGGTGTAGAAACATTTGGAGAAGTAGGAGGCATTGACCCTACTGTGGGAGGTAATGTGTTGGTTCCTAGAGCACTAGATGTTTCCCCAATATGTCTATACTTGAACCTTTCCACTTCAATTTGTAGCTCAACATTCCTTTGTTGCATTTTACTATATTCTTCAATTAAAATGTTATACTTCTCCATTAGGCTCTTTCTTTCAGCCTCCTTCCTTTCAGCAGTCTTCTGGGCCAACTTGGCTACATTCATAGTTAAATTAGTGGCTTCGGTGGTTGAAGTCTCTGAAGCCCTCTTTATTATTAATCCTCCTTTGAAATTTGGATTAATATCAGCAATGTCTAGCTTTCTTCCTTGTGGAGCCAATGTCCAAATTGCTAAGGTCTCATATTCTTCACTGAAGGCAAAGTTTTGCAATGTTGCCTTAACTTCTTCTTCAAAATCCTGAAAAAGATTTTTGGACTTCATAATGGCATTGAAAGCCACTGCATCTGCGATGTCCCATTTAGGAAAAATCAAAACACTAGCCTAACTCACAAGTTGTCTCCCTTCTTCAGGAGTGATGTTTTTGAACTCTTCTATTAGTTCAACTTTTACTTATTCATCATTCTCCTGATCTAACCTGTCAGGCCTTAGTTCTCTTCTCTCCTTGCATTTATTTTGATATTCCTCAAATTTCATCCTCCATGCCAATTGCAAGAATACATAAGTCTTTACAAATGAATTGTCTTCTAAGAACTCCTTGCAAGCCTTCATTCTTGCATCCTCCACACTCTTACCCTTCATATCCAAATCAGATAGAACCAATTCAACTGACCTAGGAGGGGAAGGCATACCAACTTGCATGTCTTGATCAATAATAATAATTTCATCTATCAAATCCTCAAGTGGTGATCAGTTCTTTGCCTCTTACGACGTGGCTCAGATGGTGGTGGTGGGGGACTACGCTCTAGTGAAGACTATAATTCAATGATCTTGACTATCCTAGGTATTTTGAATTTTGGACCTGGTTGTGGAGGCGCCTTCATTATTTTCTTCCCCTTTCTAACTACTTCTTCCTCATCACTGCTAGTATCCCTTTTCCTCCTATAGATGGGTCGCCTTTCTGTAGGCTGATATACTGACCTTGTTTCAATTGGCCTATCACTTTGTCCTTACATATCCAAACTTAGCCTTAAATTTATCTTTTTGGTTGTCAAGGTGTCCATAATATCGTTGAAGTTTTTCATCAGAAAATCAATTCTCTTATAGTATGGAGTGAATTCCATCAGTGGATCATAATTTGGATCCATTTCATGCACAATATCTAATCACTTACTATAAGCTATCCATCTCTCCTTGTTCAATTCCTGATTATGTAAATCAAATTCATTTATGATCAGGTCCTTAGGGAAATTGAGCTCATGTGCAAACTTTCCACCTTTTATTCTTTTTTTGAAAAGAGCAAAGAAACCTTTAGGATCATGTTGTCGCCTTGAACCAAATCTCAAATGGTAATCAACAAAGAATTTATCAAAATGTGTCCAACCTCCCTTTGAAAATGTAAAGTCAGACACTATTGTATAATCAGGGAATAATGTTCCCTTCCCCTTTCAAGTAAGGTTGTCTTTATGAATACAACCCATCTTCTACATAACTTCTGCAAACCCTAGTCTTGGTGGCACATTGTATGGCAATATGTAAGGGGTTCCTTGAAATCCATATATTCTCAGAACAGTGTTGACTAGATATGGGATAATGTCACCCCAATTATGTAAAACCCTCAATTCTAGTTTCCTTTCCATTGGCCTAAGGAAATCATGCACTTCCTCAGGGATCCTAGGTATATTTACCATCAATCTAGCCCTTAATCTTGAAGCAAAACAATTATCAAATTGCACATAACTGGTGTTTTCCTTATTACATGACACTTCTGCAGCCCATATTTGTACTGGCAATCTTTCTCCATCAACTGATTGCCTTAAGTTCATCTTCTCAGCAAAGAAATCAGCATTCCTAAACAGGAACATATGCATCAACATGGAATACCAAAATAATTGAGTACCAGTATCACCTTTCTGTAGCTTTGACAGCCCTTCATCTATCCTCTCTGCCAAAAAAGAAGCAAATTCATATGTTACAGAGAAGTTAGGGTGTTGTATTTGCACCCCCATTAACATGTATGCAATTGGCATTACTACACCAAGACTGAAACCCAAAATCTGACATAGTGAATAGAAAGTAGCCAGGAAAGGCTTTGCAAAACAATTCAATCTGAAGGGTTCTTGGTCACTAGGGTTGATGTGAAATTGTGAACCTCCTACCTTAACCAGATGAGGTGGAAGCAGCTTAACCCTAAAAAGAGATTTAAGTTTTGTATTCTCTTGCTTCATTTCCTCAAAATTAATAGGAACCAAGTCATCACTTGGCTCACTTAAATCAAAAGTCTGTTGGATAAAATCTCTATTAATTTCTAATAGAACCCCTCCATCATTATCTCTAATTACCTGTATGATGGGGTCATATCTCATGGCCACTACCCTAAGTAAGTCCACATCAGGGAACACATTTGGTACAACCAGCTTACCCATGTCATACATCCATCCATTTGAGAATGGGTGAGGAAAATTCATCTGTCCATACCATAATCTGAACATCTCTAAGCCAGTGAGTGGAACCCTAGCATCAACAATGTTTGAACTATTATACACCAACCCCTCCCCTAGCATTTTCCCTTGCAATAACAATACACCCTTCCTTCTATCATTTGTTGACAACAGAAATTGATCTAGGAAATCATCGTACAAGTTTCTTTTCAAATACTCAATGTGGCCAGAGTGCTACTTGGGTGGCACCATTTTAGACAAACTAGGGCTTCACTACAATGTTACACTTCAAGTGGCTATGACTAAGCAGAGATAGGAAATTACAGAGTAAAAATACCGCAATTCCTCACAATTTATGATTAAACTATAGCCCCAACAAAATATTTTAATGAGATTAGTGACACGAATAGCAGACCCCCCTTCCCAAATTTAGGTGCAGAATGATTGGGAAACAGAGAAAATAAACTCACAGCTTTTTTCACACAAACTCCAATTTCTGGCTGTAGCTGCTCGCAATTTCACCTTTAGCTCTGAAACTGTTTTTTATGAAATACTTGGATGCCTTGTGATACAAATGAAGTAAATTAATTTTGTGTTGATCAAATCTTGCAAGTGATGTCTCATCCGCCATTAAAACTCAGTCGTGGGCTGCACGAATAGCTCCAACCACATTTGATACAGATTTAAATTTGAACTGTTGATCCTCCAGTTTGATCAAATCATCGACAACCACCTTCAAAACAGGCTGACATAATCACCAACACGGCAATAAGGGGCCCACCATGCCATAAGCTACAAATGAAAACCACGTGGCGGTTGCCCGCAATACCGCAATCCCTCGATTTACCATCGTGGGATGGTGGACAACCATTGATCCTTCTCATCAGAGATCCTACTCCTTCAAAAATGGCTGTCGTCCTTTCCATTAACTGTTGAGTAGCTTTTCCCTCAAAATTATAACATCCGCGTTGAAATAAAGCATGTGCATCTCACAAACACTTTAGTAATCCACCCCTTAACACATTTAGAACTAGCTAATGCTTCCTTCACTCTTTAGACCTCACCGGATGAGACACGTGGCAAGTGCCCGTGATATCATGATCCTATAATTCCTGATCACGGGATGGTGGGCACTATTCATCTGCAGGAAATAGATCAACGGTAGCGCTAATTCAACCCTCTATAAAATAAAATCATCGACGACCACCTTCAAAACAAGCTAACACAATTTCCAACACGGTGATAAGGGGCCCACCTTACCATACACTACTAAGGAAGTCCATGTGGCAGTTGCCCGCAATATCGCAATCCTGAAACTTCTAATCATGCGATGGCAGGCAAACCATTGATCCTGAGCATCAATGATCTCGTTCCTTTAACACAGTAGTCAGCCATGTTGTTAACCTTCAAGCAGCTTTTCCAGTGAGATTATAACATATCCGTTGATTTAGAACATGTGCATCTCGAGAACACTTTAGTAATCCACCCCTTAATACATTTAAAGCCGACTAGTGTTTCCTTTACTCTTTAGGCTTCATCGGATGAGACACGTGGCGCCCGCCTGTGATTTCACAATAAACCCAACCACCATCGTGGGATGGTAGGGAACGGTTCAGATCAAATGGCAGTTGGTTAGCGATAGCACAAATTTGATCCCCCAAATAGGACACATGGCACCCGCCCGTGATTTCGCGATCCTTCAATTCTTGATTACGGGATGGCGGGCACCGTTGATATCTACAGGAAATAGATCAACGACATCACTAAATCAACCCTTGCAAAATAAAACATTCATTAAAAGGAGAAGTGGGCATTACTAGGCAGACAACAAATTAAAAAATTATATTTATAGAAGAAAAATAAAATAAATTTACAATTTGTTTTATAATTTCACTTTTAACTTTAAATGTATGTTCACTCATTAAGTTATATGTTCACTCATTAATTTGTTCTTTGTTAGGGTTGGGATAAGAATTTAACGGGGCCAATCGAGACTTAGGAAATAAAACCCTACAGAGGAAATAAAGTATTAAAATCAAAGTTGGGTTTTAATTTTATTCTGGTGACATAAGCCTAAGCCATTAACTCCAATGGTCACATCACTGATGGCTTAGCCAAAGCCTTTCATTAAATACTAACCGTGCAATGTGTAGGTTTTCCAGATTCGAAGATATGGGAGAATATCTCAATCATACCCACCAACTCATAGACCTAAGGTGTTGCCCTGTTATTTGGCGTGAGGTCAACAAAAGGCAGATATGTGTCTTCTATGGAATGTGGGGCCCAATCTCCACTATTGAGCTTATAACCCATCGTTTTAGATCGACAACCAAGATCAAAAGCTAATGTAAATCTCTATTGTTCCCTACTAGCTCGCAGGAGGAAGATGAAGGTTGGTTAAAAGCCGCGAGGTCAATGAGATTGCGATGAGTAGCTCCAGCCGTTCAGTTTGCAAAGTACATAGGACCTGCTGACATGGCAGTTGGTTTCCGAGATGGATTAATGTTATTGGTCATGAGGAAGGTGAACGATGATTCATTGGATGTCAAACCGAGTTAGCCCAAGATAAATCGTTTGATCTGCCAACTCTTCAAGAGATCAGTGAGCAGTATTCAAAGTTGGAAAACGGCACATGGTGGTCGTTTTATCATACAACTAGTGAAGCATTAATGAATTATTCCTTGCTTGTGTAGTCATGTTGATCTCAATCTGTGTGAAGATGTTATTGTTGGCAATCATGAAGGGTGATCTTTGGATTCTCATGTAGCTCTAGTTAAACGGTGATAGTACATACACCGCCAAATTGTCATGTTTGCACATGCATTTTTACTAAGTATTGATGAAGGTTGCCATTACCTCGCACAATAAATACAAGAGGAATTAACTGCTAATAGTGTCATTCTTGTAGCAGTTAGAGCACTTTGTGGTCTGAGTCTAATCAAGTTTGAGTGCTTGTCTGAGAAGAGAAAATGAGTAAGCCAGTAAGGAGGTATGTTTGTTTGAGCTCACAAAAGCTTGGTCCTACTATTTAGGAAGGTGCTTTGGTTGACAAGCCCAAGCTTGTTCCCACTAGATGCAGTAGAAGGTTGCAATTCTAGGACGTTGTTGCTTAACTGGTAGATGAAAAAGGCAAGCAATCGGCATGCCCTATTACTAGTGTCGGTAGGAAAATAAGGTATGGGAATGGCTCCTCTGGATGCCAACACTCACCCATTGACCTTACGAGCAACAATTTTGATGATGTAATCGAGACCGACTCTGACTACTGTCGGTATTTACATCACTTCAATTATGGTCTGCCCTCTTATGAGGAAGTGATATATGTGGTTCCATTGGCTGTTAAAACCCCAAGCAGATGGACTAGAACCATATTGAGCAAGGACAAGAAAGAAGAGGAGGATGAGGGTCTACCGTATTGGGCAACAACTAGAAGCAGGCGTGTATACCGGGGTCTAAGTGTTGGTAAGGGCAGGGTGGTGGCTAAATAAGAAGTTGTTGTGGTGCCTTCATGGAAATTTGGTTGCCTGGTTTTTTTGCAGTGGATAGCGACAAGGGGATTTTGATGACAATTTGTATTCCCTTTTCTTTTAGATTTCCCTAGTTCGTGCGCCACTATGTTTTGCAGATTCAATGTGTGGGAGTTTTGAAATGAAAGTAAAATGCAATGGAGATTTTGTTCAAATAAAAATTTGTGGTGAAATTACATTTGAGCCCGAAGCTTGTTGCTCCCTTGTCATATAAAAGGGAATTCAAGGCTCATTTGTAGGGAGAGAACTGATGAAAGCTCTAGCTAGGTTTTGAGTTGAATATATGGGTAGAGAGATAGTTTTGAGTTGAATATATGGGTAGAAAAATATATGTCCTCTGATGAGGAAGTGATATTTGTGGTGCCATTGGTTGTTAAAACCCCAAACGGACGGAATAGAATAGATAGCATATTTTGAGTTTTGGATGAATATATGCAAATTATCTTAAATTGTATGCATATATGACTTATAAGCATGAATAAATGTATAATTCTAATACATTTTCTCTCCTTATGTGGATTTGAGTGAATTTTGAATGAAATGTTAATGATGTTATCATTCTTCTTTTGAGAATTTGTTCAATTGTGTGTCTATGTTTTGGGTAGAACTCAATTTTAAAATTTTGTGGTTTCATATTTATATGTGTGAGATTGATCTAATATTCCAGAAAATGAATGTTAAAATATCATAAAAAAATGGGCATAGAATGAATGCAGAAGTAAAATTATATTTGCATATATTCATAAAATAAGATCTAATAAACAAAAAATATATGCAATTAAAAATAAAGGAAAAATAATTCAACCCAAATTTAGATAAGAGAGATAATTAGATTATATGATAACTTTAAGGCTAGGGTTAGGGTTTTATTAGGATTAGTGTTCGCTTAGGGTTATGATTAGAGTTATGAATCTACAATTAGGGTTCAATTAATGTTCACTTAGGGTTTCTTTCTTGGGAGAAGTTTATTGAATGGTAATTGTATTTTATAAAATTAATATGTCAAGAATTAATTTTAGATAATACTACATGTGGTTTTTCATATGGTATTAAATTGTAGATTAAAATTGATAATAAATTTCTTTCCTTATTTTGCATTGTAAGCTACCATAATATATGGCCTTAAAATCCTATTCATATTTTGAGCTTTTCTAATCTATACAACACGACATCCAACAAAAAAATTTGTTATGCATTTTTTCCAAGCACAAATCCTTAGAATTCTTAATGTGTTACTTAGGTTAATTCTTTATTGCAATAAATAAATACACACTAATATATATATTATGGATTTGAGGGAAAATATTAAAATATTTATATATATAGAAAAATTTAAATGCAAGGGATTCAAGTACATACCCTTGCTTTTGTTAATGTTGATGAAGATACAAATCTTGATGAAGTGCCAAATTTGATGACATGATATAAAAAACTGGAATATCTTTGCTCTATGTGGCACTTGAAATTTTGTAAAAAACTATAACTCTACGTCAAATTTGTGAATTTGGACCTATTTTGCATCAATAAATATGAGCTTTAACACATGCCTCCTAATCTAGCATACAATATGTACTTAAATGCTCAAAATAGTTAGGAGTAGTGTTGAGATTGGTGGATCTTTGGGAAGGTCCAATGCTTCACCTTTGTATCTCTCCCTATAGATAGAGGTAGAGATGAATATAGAATGAGAGAGGAAAAGGGATAAAAATAGATAGAGATATAGAGATAGATAGAGGGAGAAATAAATATATAGAGAGATAAATAAATTTAAAACAATAACAATAAATTTAAAAGAAAAAATGTTCATCAATCATTAAATTTAGTATTGACAGCATCAAAGAAGTATATCATGACAAAATGGCATTAACTAACTTAGACATATCCACTATTTTTTTTTCAAATGTTTGAATACATTGTTAACATTATATACATTCAAGCATTTGAATGTTATGAAACCTATATCTTTGCAATTGAGTCTAATAAAGCTTTGCTCTCAGATGAATAATCAAACTTTGTTGTTTTTATGACTGTGCATTTAATCCTTTGTTCAAGTATATAAGTCTCTTTTTTCACTTGAAGTTTAAATATGTATATGTTGAAAAGGACCTTTTGTATAATGTGTGAAAACTTAACACCATCTTGTTTTTTATGCTTCAAAATGTTCAATTCTTTTGTTGTTACACCCATAATTTCTTCGCCCTTCTTCAAAAGTTGTAATCCAAGTGAATGAAGTATGGTCTTGCACTTTGCATTGAAGTATATATTTATAATCACATTAGGAAAGTTTTATCACATCTTTCACAATACCTGTATTATTTTCATTAGTGTTTACCTTCATTTTGATTGCTATCTCCAATTTTCAAAGGGGCATGTTGTATAACAAAATTTTCTACCCTAATATGAAAGATATAGTTTTGGGTAAGTGCACCAAGATGGTTCCCAAAAAGGGGCTTAAAGTGGCCACTTTTTTAGAAATCGAGAAATGTGACCTTGGGCCATTGAGAATTGAGGATAGTTTACCTCAAAATTTTGAGATGGAACAAAAACAAGGATCGAGAAGTTCTACGAGTCTACTTTCCTAAACTATTAATTTATTTTTAAAATGGTTGAGATTAAGGGGTTCAATGGGAGAGAGTGGCAGAGGGAGGGAGAGAGTGGGAGAGGGTTGCAGAGAGATCGAGAGAGTGGGAGAGTGGGAGAGAGGGTGTGAGAGAGTGATTGAGTGGGAGAGAGTGATCGAGTGGGAGACTAGGTTGGGAGAGTGTGAGAGAGGGGTGGGAGAAGGTGAGAGTGGGAGAGGGGTGGGGTGGGGGGTGGGAGAGGGGTAGGGAGGGTGGGAGAGTGGAGGAGAGAGAGGGAGGAGGGAGAGAGAGTGGAAGAGGTGGGAGAGAGGGTGGGAGAGGGTGGGAGAAGGTGGGGGAGAGAGAGAGAGGGGGAAGAGGGTGGGAGAGAGGGTGGGAGAGAGTGGGAGAAGGTGGGAGAGAGGGGGGAAGAGGGTAGGAGAAGGTGGTCCAAAGAGTGGGAGAGAGTGGGAGAAGGTGGGAGTGGGAGAGGGCTAGAGAGGGTGAGAGAGAGTGGGAGAGGGTGGGAGAAGGTGGGAGAGGGTGGGAGAGAGGGTGGCAGTGGGTTGGAGTGGGTGTACACTATAATTTTTTTAAAAAAACTAACTTTATTAGAACGTGAGTGCATTATGAATAAATAGAGAGATGGCCATGGGAGAGAGGGGTGGGAGGGTGGGAGGTGGGTGGGGTGGGTGGGAGAGTGTGGGAGGTATCAGGAGAGAGTCAAAAGAGCATGGGGGAGAGGGTGGGAGATGGTTGGAGAGAGTTGGAGGTGGGAGAGGGGTGGGAGTGGTGGAGGTGGGAGGGTGGGAGAAGGTGGGAGAAGGTGGGAGAGAGGGTGCGAGAGAGGGTGGGAGAGTTTGGGGAGAAGGTGGGAAATGGTGGGAGAAAGGTGGGAGGCTACAGGAGAGGGGTGTAGGAGGTGGGGAGAGGGATGGGAGAGAGGGGTGGTAGGGGTGGGAGAGAGAGTGGGAGAGAGAGGGTGGAAAAGGAGTGGGGAGAGAGAGAGTGGGGGAGAGAGTAGGAAAGAGGAAGTGGGAGGGTGGGGGAGAGGGAGGAGAGAGTAAGAGGGAGTGGGAGAGAGTGTGAGAGGGGTGGGAGAGAGTGGGAGAGAGGGAGGAAGAAGTGGGAGAGAATGGGAGGGAGTGGGAGGGAGGTAGGAAGAAGGTGGGAGAGAGTGGGAGAGGGTGTGAGAATGGGGAGAGTGGGAGAGTGGGACATATGGGAGGGAGAGTAGGAGAGTGGGAGAGGGTGCGAGAGAAGCGGGGATAGAGTGGGAGAGTGTGTGGGAGTGGGAGAGGGTGAAAGTGTGGCTACATAGGGTTTCTATACTACATAGGTTTTCTATACATAGTATTTGTAGGAGAATGGTATCTCTATTTTGAATTATTCTAAACCTTGTTTCTATGTAGTAGTTTTTAAATTCATTTTGTTGTTATACTCTATAATTAATAGTTTATATATTGTACTCTCTCTATACACATTTTTAGCAAGATTGGGGACACTAATAGAACCTTCATTTTTTTTTTTTTTGTTGAAAATTTGAAAATGAAAACCATGAAAATAAAAGTAAAATAAAAATTTAACATAGTAAAAATGGCCAATCATGTGCCAAAAATGAAAAGAACCATTTGTTGTTACTCTAATATTTCAACCACATACTAAATTACCAAGTGCATTTTATAAATATATCATGCAAGGAGCACAATATTGGGAATCAATGTATAATATAATATACATATATAATAATCTTTAAATATACATATATAATAATCTTTAAATCTTTATTTAAAAAAATATATATTATATTTTATAAACTTATACATTAAATTTTTTAATATTTAAGTTATACTAAAATCTAAGATGTTCAATATTCATTATTATTTTTAAATTATAATATTGATTAAAGATATATAATTATATTTATAAGATTTAAATTCAATAATGAACTTAGAAAATATTAAATCAATCAAAATTGTTTCTATTATCCAGAATACTATATAAGTAAATTATAAACTATTATAATATAATATTTAAATTTTCTATTTCAAATGTTAAATAATTATAATGTTAAATTTTTATAATTATAAACTTACCTTTTAATAATGTTAGTAAGTTTTTTAATTAAAATTAGTTTTTCAAGCATATATTAACATACCTAGATATATTCACCAAAATCTATTATCTATTATTGATTATGTAATTGTGTATGTATAATATATTTAAAAATAAATAAAAATATATTTTTGAAAAAAATATATATATTTAAAAAATTAAACAATATATTTTTTAAATTAGAAATATATT
Source organism: Sequoia sempervirens (assembly GCA_007258455.2). Classification (NCBI taxonomy): domain Eukaryota; kingdom Viridiplantae; phylum Streptophyta; class Pinopsida; order Cupressales; family Cupressaceae; genus Sequoia; species Sequoia sempervirens. The sequence goes on along the minus strand of VDFB02105785.1, from coordinate 64,728,657 downwards.
AGAAATATTTTGAATGTATTCAACTATCAAAATATGATTTTTTTTAATATACCATTAAAATCACTAGTTGCCCTAATTTCTCCACTTTTGCTCATTTTTAATGAATTTCTCCCTGGCCTTGTCAAATATTTCATTTTAAATGTTTTGATTTGGAAGCAATGAAACATTTAAAATATATCGCACAAAAATTTCCTCGGCCCCCACCTTGTACAGTCCACGTGGCAACCGCTCATGATTTCACAATCAACCAAAGCACCAGCGTGGGATGGCGGGGAACAACTCAGATCAAAGGACAGTTGATGAACAGTCATGCAAATTTGATCCCCAGATGGGACACATGTCACTCGCCCGTGATATCGCCATCCTACAATTCTCGATCACGGGATGGCAGGAAACTGTTGATCTTGAAGGAATTTTGATCGACAGTAGCACGAATTTCATCCTTCTGAAAAATAAAACATTCGTTAAAGGGCAAGGGGACATTACTAGGTGGATGGAAAAAAATGACATAAGTTTTTTTTAAAACCGTTCAACACAGGGCCAACCAGGACTTAGGAAAATAAAACCCGTGGAGGAAATAAAATATTAAGACCAAAGGGACCAGGCCTAGACAAAACGATGGGGCATAGGATGTTTTTAAAACCCTTCAAAAAAGGTAATGGCGAAATAGATCCCGACCAAGGCATTAGGTAAACACAAGGGTTTAAGATGAAGACAAAGCTAAAACTCCAGCCCTAAGAAATTTTCCAACACCATGAAAGACCAGTGACATAAGGCAGGGCATGAGTGAAACATTAGATACAAAATTTGACGTTCCATCAGTACTGTTGTGCAGTTTTTTGCACATACGCCTCACTTGGAGTAGGGACCCTCTTTTCAGATGTCTTTTGACCTTTGGTTTTATTGGATTTATCATTTTAAGGTTTTGACATGTTGGTCTTGCTGGCTTTGACCTTACCTTGAGGCTGGAATTGATTGAAATTAAGTTTTAAGCCAAATCCGGGTTTTCACCTGGATCCGGGATTTTCCGGCTCCGGCGGATTTTCCCGGGCCCTGGTCCTTTATCCGTTTCTGGCCGAATTCCACGAATCCGGGTTTTTGCTTGATCCCAGGATTTTCCTGTCATAGCGGATTTTCCTGAACTCTGCCAAGATCCCGGCCTTCGTCTTTTCCCCGGTTTCTGCATTTCCGCGAAATCTATGTTTCCGCGCATCCTGGGATTTTCTGGAATTCCGTTTTGAGCTCGGGTTTCCGGATTTGTCAGAAGTGTCTTGTCGCGCATTAATGACCGAGGTACCTCTGCTCAGATGGGTATATGGGTGGATTTAGGGCATTTTAAGCATCATTCTGATTTCATTGTTCACTTGTTTTTGCTCTCGCGATTGGGAATTTCCATTTGGGCTTTGAGGATCGATCCTGACTCGTGTGCGTGAGGATTGTTTGGGTGCCAGTGTCTGGGTTTTCATTGCTTGGGCGTGTTTTCTGTGGGGTCATCTTTTCGAAGTTTGAAGTTCGTCTGCCTTGATCCATGGTAGGTTGTCGACGGCCCCTTTTGTTTGTTTACGCCATGATTGGGTTCTTTGTATTTAATGGTGATCATTTGGGTCAGCCTTTGCTGGGTCTTGATTCCATGTTTATAGAGTCAGGGTTTGACCCATTTTGTTGTAGAACCCTTTCACCTCTACCCTACGAGCTCTATTTATCCATTAGATGGCGTGTGTATCCTTTGGACGGGGTTCTGGGTTAGATTATTTGCGTGATCTACCATATTGTTCGAAGTTAGGGTTTTCCTTGGTGTCTGGCCCAGGGCAGAGATTTCGTTGTGATTGAGCGATCTTGTCTTGGTATCACACTGACCCCCCCTCATCCTGTGAAGATCCGGATGCTTTAGGTAAATTCTTAGCTGATATTTTAAACCTTAAAGTTTTCCCTGGTTTTAATGGCGGGGGGCTAGTTATCCAAATTAGGGCATCGTTGTTTTGGCATTGGGATTCGTCCTTTGAGAGCTTTTGAGAAGTTGAAGTCCTTTGCATCCGAAGTCTTGTTGATTACTGTCGGTTTTGAGACCATCAGAACTCAGGAAGAGGAGATCCCGTGATCATCTAGCTTTTGGTTCGCGTTTTGTCCTTTATCGGGTTTTCGAGGTCCTCGCGGAATTCTGCCGCTTTCAGATTTTCCCGGTTTGGGCTTATTCCGCGGGCTGGGGTAATTACCGGAACATTTCAAGCTATCCGCGAAAATCTGTTCTATCCAAAAAATTTTGGATTTTCTGTCTGGCTTTGTCCTTTTTGATGTTTCGATGATAGGACCAATGGAACGATTGTTTAATGCTGATTTCTTGTTGCCAATGAGTGAATTTAATGATTATCTTTTGATCTCTCATATGTACTAATGATCCATTTGACTAATTATGCTTTGGCGATAGGAATCCATCTGGGTCGGATTTCTCCGAAATTCCACCCCGACTGGATTTTCCTGGATTGCATTATTTTCTCGGACTGCTTTGTTTTTCTGGATCTTCAAAGGATTAGCAGTTGTGATGAATTTCAATGGTTTTATATGATCTTATGCTAACCTTTGGTCTGAATATGCCTAATAATTGAGTACTAATGGTATCTTTTGTGAGTGCAAGCCAAATCAAGCAAGGCTGCGGTCGGGAAATCTAAGGGTGGCATAGGAGGGTTATCCATCTCTGAGGCAGAACGGTTACGACTAGATATGAAGAGTCAGCTTCCCAAGAGCAAGGTGTCTTCTATGTGGGCCGAGGTATCTGATACCAATGTTGGGGCCTGGAGATACGAGGAGTTTAAGCAGAGGACGGTGGAGAAGGATCTGTCGGCTTTGAGGCAGGGAATGATAAAATCCGGACTAGTCCATGTGGCAGGCTTCCCTCTGGCGGTCCAGTGTTATGAGCTGATTCTCGAGTGCGCCAGATAGTATGACTTTGATACACAGAGGGTGGTTAGCACTGAGGGAAGAGTCTTGGCGAACTTCAGTCCTGCTTCCATTGCACAAGCCTTCAGCATGCCCGATCTACCTTCTGTGTGTGCTCTGAACATAGACACAGCTAAGACGTACTACGAGAATGAGCCAGTCAAGGCTCAACAGATGATTAACTCATGGTTGGAGAAGCCAAAGTCCCACCATTCTAAGTTTCCCAAACAATTGCACAGGGTTAAGTTCAGATCAGATGTATATGATGCCATCACATTTTTGAGAAGGGTGGCCGGATTGAAAAGTGCAGGAGTGTTGGAGAGTTGGATGGTCCATGTGATCACCAAAATTGGACAAGGGACCAATTATCACTGGGCAGGGCTTATCAGCGCAGAAATTGACAAGCAATTGAGGAGTGTCCTGGAGACAAAGAGGTTCACTATGTCCTCATATGTAATGTATGTGTTGGCCATCTCTTACCCATATAAGGGTCTGAATCTGAGGGGGACACTTGGACAAGATATCATTTATGAGGTCTATCTAGAATTTCATCTTGGGCATAAAGATTACAGAAGGGCTAACGATGCATTCACGATGCATATCACCCGGACGCTACAGAATGCTGAGCACACGAGGTTGTTCGACAGAGTCAAGGGGTTAATAAAGAACTACGGAGCCTGGTTCATCCAATTCCCCACCTTCACCTACCTCAGAATTGATGGATGCCCGGTTGCTCCTTACAGGTTGCCTCGGTATCCCACTGATCACCTTGTTTTGTTAAAAGTTGTGAGGCAAATTTGCGAATTTCATGCTGTGGTAAAGAGAGAGAAGCACAAGACAGGCTTTGGTGGGGATTTCCCTCCTGGAATTGGAGTGGCAGAAGTGTGCCCTTCTATTCAATCGGCCTACACAGCAGGAGAAGAGTCGGCAGCATACAGTTTCTCCTTCCATTCCAAAAGGATGAACTTTGACGTGACTGGAGAAGCACAGAAGAGAGCCACTAGGGAATACCGCCATAAGGATGACATGGAGGATTATTGGGCCAACATCAAAGATGATCTTGAGGCCAGAAAGAAGAGGTACTCCAGGCTCCTTGTGGAGGCAGTTAGACAGTATAATGTTAGGTTGATTCCGGATCAACTGGATGATGACAGAAACTTGGTTCAAGACCACGCCTATGAAGCTATAAAGGACAGGTCGGTCGGGGATATCGATTGGAATGGGGATGAGGTTACAGAGTTGGAGGACTTAATGGTTCCTGTCATGAAATTCACCTCTTCTTGGATAAAACATAAAATTTGGGAGTTGGAGAGTGAAAAGGTAACTTGTACTTTCAAATTGATGGGGAGTCTCAGCCCCATGTCTACTTCAGAGGAATCCGGGGAAGATGACCCCAAAGGGAAAACTGCCAAAAGCTCCCCTTTTAAGATCAAGGTCAGAGGTCCTAAAGAAGGTGAGCCCGAAGCAAAAAGAAAGCCGAAAGGAAAGAGAAGATGGAAGACTCTGGTGCTTAGTAAGTCCTCTGATCAGGAGGAAATGGAAAAGGCAGAAGAGGAAGATGCTCCTCCACCGCCGAAGAAGGCAAGATCAACTCGAATTGCAAAGAAGGGTCAGGGTGCTTCAGGTGATGAGCCTCCAATTGTTGATGTGGAGAGTTCAGGAGGGGAGAAAGCCAAGGTTTATACCAGGAGATCCAAAACTCCCTCTCTGAAGGATACTGTGCAGAAGAAGGATTCTCCTCTGAGGCCACCAGTTGTGGAGCCACCCAAGGCTGTTTCTCCTCCACCAAGCATACCAGAGCCAGAAATTCTGGGGGAACAAGAGACTAGCGGAGAAGCAGAGCCCTTCAAGGAGGGGACTCTCTTTAGTGAAGCAACAGAGCTGGAGGTGGAAGAGGAGGAATGGCATACTTCTCCTTTGGTACAATATGAGGACTCCCCAGAAAGTGACAAAGGCCGCGGATCACCTGAGCCAGAGGAAAATATCCCTGCTAAGGTCCCATCACCGGTACATCCAGAGGTGGAACTTGAAGAAGCTAGCCAAGGTGAGCAATTCCCCGAGGAAGAGTAGGACAGAGTAATTGCAGAGGGTGCAAAAGAAGAAGAGAAAGTGACAGAATAGTCGGAGGAGGGGAAAATAGAGGAAATCTGGGTGGAGCCTGCAGCTCCGGACTGGTTAGAAAGAGAGCTTGCAAGAAAGAAACAAGTGATTGTTGAGGATACTCCCTTGGACTGGGACGAAATGTTGTCAAAGATTGGCAAGGGGAAGAAAATGAGGGCTGCCAAGGTGGTTTCAAAAGTGGAAAGGAATGAAGCCAATAACAGGGTTATTCACATTGCCACTCCTGCCGCGGACAAAATGAGAGAAGATGTTACTGGTCAGGATTATAATGTACAAACGATTAACCTTGGGCCTACAACCATGGAGGAAGATATAGAAGAGTTTGAAGGGTCTAGTGCGGTGATTGTTGACAGATTGAAGAGGGAGACTCAAACCAAGCGTGAATTAAAGAGGGAAAATGAAAGATTAAGGAAATGTTTGGAGGAGGTAATGAAGCCTCTGCAATCCTTCCATCCTTCTTCTTCTGCCACTCTCGGTTTTTTTCCCAAAAAAACAATTTCCAAAATTGAGAAGATGAAAAACTCAGCTCAGGCTGCAATAGATTGGTTGGTGAGTGTACAAATGAAGGGAGATGATGCCATCAGGGACATTCTGTCAGTTGGAAAGGATGCAGTTCGGGCTAAAGAGCTATTAGAACATGTACTGCCCCAGGATAACGAGGACATGGACCTCCTGTTGCAGAAATCAAGAGTTATCATGGGACATGGTCGGGATCAATTGCTGGCAGATGGAATCCTTCCTTCCTCCAGATTGGATGAACCTTGGGAATGGTTCGAGGCTTTGTAGATTAGGCAGAAGGCCATGAAGAAGATCTTGAAAAGAAAGAAACAGATTGATGGGGATCTCACCGCAGTGTATGATGGATGCATTGTGTTCTTTGAGGTGATGACCGGCAGGAGGAAAATCGCTCCTAAGTACCTGAGTCTTGAGCAGCTAAGGGAATGGTGGCAAGAAGTTTATGCCCCAGATGCAGAAGGAGTTGTAACCGGCCATCAGCTTGATGATGTAGCCACCTACTTGGCAGTGATGGATAGATATCTGGCCCATAGGGAAGATTGGGATAAAATGGTTGAACGGTCCAAGGAAGAGATTGATGCTATTAAATGCCGGCTTAGGGTATTACCTTTGCCACCTGTCACCGAGCTGGATGGAACATTCTTGAGGGTGCAGGGTTCGTCTGGAAAGAGAGGATAAGGGAAGAAGTGGTTAATGCTTATTTTGAGATTTGTGCTTCCCTATTATCATGGGGCATGCATTGGACGGGACTGCATTGAAGATTGTGTCAAGGCCGACCTGGATGATGGCATTTAATGTGTGCCTTTATTTTATTTCCTTCCTGAGCCGACCTGTTTTGGCAGTTTTTTTTATTATTTTGTAAAATGTTTGGCTGGGCCGGCATATCTTGGGGTTTACTATAAATGGGCATTCTTGTCTCATTGTAAAGAGTTAGACATTAGCTAGAAGACATTAGGAATTAAAAAGCAAGAGCTAGATTGTTTTGTAATAGGAGTAGTGTTTGATTTTTTAAAGAAAATTCTGTATCAGAACAGTTGAATTGTTGTAGCATTTTGGTGATTAATACAATTGAAGACATTGTGGTTTTCCTGGTGAAATCTCTTGTGTTATTTCATCTTGCATGGTTCCTTTGTTCTATCTTTCAAATTGCTTGAAGATTTAGGGTTTAGTATTCAGAAATAAATCAGTTTCAGTTGGATGCATGATGTTTATGATTTCATATTTGGAATGTTTGTAGCTATCTCTGGTCTATACTCCTAGTAACTATCTGATTGTAGTAGGCTGGTAAAGTCAACCTGGACCATATATTCAATGTGCTTAAGTTCGATTGTAGATGAAAGTCTATGATTTGAAAATCTGTATCCCTCAGAAGATTGCACCGTTCTTGTGAGATTGCATTGTGGGTTGAACAACTGGTTATTTGAGATAGGTCCATTCCAAATATCTGTTATTTACATTGTTCATTCTAGGAGTAGTTTAGATCTTATTATATCCTTGCACCCTTATCTTTTGCTATTTCTTTATCATTTGGCTGAATTTAGGATTAAAGATCATCGTATTGCAAGATCTGATAAATAGAAAGATACAGTTTGCTTGTAGTAAGGTCCGATTGTGATTACTAGCATTTCACATTTTATCTGAGTTGTTTATGCATTGTTATGACCTAACACCCGAGAGACCTTGGGGTGATTTTCAGTGATTTATTGTTGAAAATAACCTTTCAAGAGAGACAGAATATTGCATTCTGTCTGAGTTGTTGCTGTGCAGAAAACACCATCAACAGATTGGCGCTAGAAGGAGGGCCTGAATGAGCAGACTGGATCACTTTTTGAACGCCATCTCTCCAAAGAGATATAGGAGAAATACCAGATCTACCACAGGAGAGGAAGATTTAGAGGAGCTAAAATTCCCCACTAGGTCAAGAAGGACTCGAGAAGGGGGAGAATCATCATCACCCATCCCTTCACCAACATCATCCATATCTTCACATCCTGAAGTTGAGGCTATACCCATCCCTGAAGTCGTTCCCATCCAATAGCCTCAGCCTGTTGTTAACCAACCACAACCACCTCCCCCACTTCTACCAATGGCTTTCCTTGCTAATAATCCATCGCCCCTATTCTTCCAAGCCTACAATGTAATGCCCAAAAACCCTGAGCATTTCTGTTCAAAATTCCATGCCAATGACCCAAATAGGACTGCAGAAGAACATGTGAGGATTTTCCAAACTTGTCTCAAAGACAGAGGGATTGTCCATGAGGATGTTGCCTGTAGGTTGTTTCTTTATTCACTAGGAGAAGAAGCCTTTTACTGGTACAACCATCTCCCTGCTGGTTCAATTCTTAATTGGAATGATCTTGAAAAGGCCTTTTTACATAAATTTAGAATTCCCATCAGTGCCATTGAGTTATACCTGTAGTTCATCAAGGTTAAGAGAGAGGTTAATGAACCAATAGCCAGTTTCAATAACAGGTTCCACCGTGCATTCACCAGATTACAAGACCCATATGTTTTGGATGATGGTACTGCCCTGGGAGTCTATTATGAAGCTCTGGATAGCCTAATAGCAACCTTTTTGAAATGGAGACCCAACCCTCCAGGTACCCTGACTGATGCTTATACAGAAGCTGTCAAGCTTAGTACGGATCTGAGACAACACCTGACTGGGCCATTACCTTCTCTGGGACCAGTTGCACATCCCAACCAGATTCAGGTAGTAAATCAGGCTCTCACCAATCATACCCCAATCATGAATCCAGTCCCTCAATTACCTATGGTACCACACCCTAGTCACCCCATGAGCCAGATCTCCCCTGTGACAAACTTCCCTCAACAACAGGTTAATCAGCCTATGTACCCATCACAACCGAATAGCTTCCCTGCTTATTTGCAGAATTCTGAGGTGTTACATCAGTCTCTGGGATCTGCTATAATGCCTGTCCCTCCTCAGAGTAACCCAAATGAGTATCCTTATCAGGATCCAAATAGGGAAAGGATTGATGAAATGACTGAACAGATAAAGAAGCTAAATCTAGAAATGACTTACTTAAGAAACCAGAACAGCCAATTACAAGCTGCCCAGAAGGGTATGCAATCTAATCAGAATAGAGAGTTTTCACAAGGGTAGAATTTTGACAGGGGACAGCGTAATGACAGAGGATTCTATAATGACAGGGGATATAACCAGGATAGGGGTTACAACAATGATAGAGGTTTCAATAATGATAGGAGGCAGAATTTTGATAAAGGCCAAGGAAGTGGATCAGGATTTGATAAGAGGCCACCACAAGGATAGAATAGAACTTGGAATACAGGGCCCAACAATGGAGGAGTTCCCACCCCATTGGATCAGCCTGCTAATCAGATTGTCAATCAATCTGCAAACCAGCCGGTCAGTCAAGGCAAACCTCCTAACAGTGTATATCTAGCTGAAGCAGCCCTATCAAGATGGTGCAGGCTTCATAAGACAAGTCAGCATTCAGAATTGGAATGTCCAGAGTTCCAAACTACTGCCTCTACTTTTTAGTATGAGGTAGAGAACAATGTGAATGGACAGGAGATTGTTCCTTCCAACTCCTATAATTCTCCTGTGCTGGTATTAAATCATGCTCCTTTTCCAGCCAGTAAGGAAAATATACTAGAAGAACCTGATTCCCTAGAAGTCAAAACAGATCAGATTTGTAATGGAGATGAAGTAGCTCAGTTGTTTAATGAAGATACAATGAATGACAATGGCCCTCTCGATCAGGAGGAAGCTTATGTTGAGCAAGTTCAGATGTTTCAGAGACAAGGATTGAGAGATATGCCTCATAGACGTCCACAGCCTAGAGGACCTTTCACCACTTCCATTCCTCCCAACAACTTCAATACTCCCCCAGATCCTAATGCTAGTAACAACTCGTCTTATCCACATGTCTCCAAGCAGTATCTTTCAAAGGAGAGACAGGCTCAAACCGACCCACAGAAGGAAAAGGCTATCCAAGCTAGCAAGGATAAGGTGGAGGAATCATCTAAGGAAGTCTCTACTGATATGAGTGAGGAGCAGATGGCTTCATATGTTGCAGAGGAGTTCAAGAAACTAAAGGTAAATCTTTTTGCATTTGAATTATTAAGATTCCCCGCAATTAGGAAGGCAGTTTTGGGTACTTATGATGCATGTTCAGTGTCTTTGGACAAGTCTTCTGGTGAAAATATCAGCAAGATTTCTAATTCTCAGCCTCAGAAGACACAAAATCAGACTAACCTTCCCCTTGGAGACAAAGGAAAATAAAAGGATAAGACTCAAGTGGCTCAAGTAGATACTCAACCTCCTTTGTTTTAAGGAAAAATAGAAACCCCACCATTCTTGATCTCTGTTCGTATATTCGGTAAGAATTTGCATAACTGCTTGTTAGATTCGGGTGCTTCCACCAACGAGATGCCATTCAGAGTTTGTAGAGCTCTAGGAATTACACCTGCTGACTCCCAGAATAAGGTGACTCAATTGGATAGAACTGAAGTGAGTGTGGTAGGAGAACTTAACATGATTCACATGCAGATAGCTTAAGATCCAAGGATCCAGCAGGTTATCAACATCCAGGTAGCTGATATCCCTGACGCATATGGTTTGATTCTAGGAAGAGATTTCACCAAGGCTTTGAATGGATATGTGTCTACTGACCACTCTCACATGTGGCTTCCATGGAAAGGAGTGCCTAATCAGATTAGAATTGAGAGAGAGCCTAGAATGAAGTACATGATAACAGAATACCAAAAGACTTCAGCAGAGGTCCTCATATCAGAAGCTGGAATGGGAAATTACATGCTGTCAACTCAATATGAAGAGTCAGACTCAGAGGAAGTGTTGATGCTACATACAATGCCTATTGATGTTGATTCAGGGTCTAGCCATGTTGAAGTCTTGGCAAAATCAGTTAAAGAAGAAGAAGAATCCGAGGACAGACAGATCAGCCTATTAGACAGTTTCCAGGAATTCATTAAGCAGTGTATGGAGAATCAAACTCACCTGGGAAGAAGGACCAGCTTTAGGGAATTACTCTTACCAAATTGGTGCAGAGTCCATAATGCTTCCCATTCAGAATTGGAGTGTTGTTTGTGCCAGACAGCAGTAGAACAAGTGCAGAAATGTTTAAGTCTAGCTCAGGTTGTGAAGGCAAAGATGGATGATCCGCAAGAAAAATATCAAGACAAACCTCCTGTAGCAACTGAAGAGTCCTCTAATACTGGGAAGCTAAAAAATATGACAAAAAAAATACCCCTGCAGAATGCTGGACTCTCAAATTTGATGGATCCAAATCCAAGCATGGTGCTGGAGCAGGGTTTGAGCTGATCAGCCCAAAAGGTAAAAACTTTTTTGCAACCCATAGGCTCCAATTTCATTGCACAAATAATGTAGTAGAGTATGAAGCATTAATTCATGGACTTCTCATGGCACTTAAGAAAAAGGTTAAGATTCTGCAATTTTTTGGAGATTCAGAGTTAGTAGTCAAACAAGTGAGAAAGCAGTATTCATGCCATGATAGGAGAATGAATAATTATAGGCATAGAGTGTGGGACCTCATTGAAGGGTTTGATGCCTTTAACATTCAATTGATACCACGGAAGAGGAATCAAACTGTTGATTCTCTGGCTCAAGCAGCAAGCACTCTGCAGCCTCTATCTCTGTCAAGATCGAAGAAGTTTACTGTTGAATTGACTCCTGTGCCATCAGTCCCAGACAATGTGACTAACTTTCAGGTGTTTGAGGATGATAAACATATTCTTGACTTCATCACAAATACAGATGTTTTTTCTTCACAGATCATTGATGAAACAGAGCCTCGGGAAGTAGAATTGGATCTAGAAGGTGTGCTGAATCTGAAGTCCAATACTATTCCAAGGGGAATGGTGCAATTGGAGCGGACTTTTGATATGGACAAGATTAGGGGTCAGGAACAAGAGTCCAAGAAGGAGTCCATCAGTGAACAGTGTGACACTCACAATGTGGGAACTGAGGACAATATTAAAAATATTTTCATCGGCAAGGTATGCACTCCACAAGAAAGACAGGGTATAATTAGAGCCCTACACGAATTTCCAGATATAGTAGCCTGGAGTTATGAGGACTTGAAGACTTATGATACATCCATCATAACTCATACTATACCCCTGAAGCCAGATGCCAAGCCTTTTAGACAGAGACAGAGACCTATCAATGCATTATTGGAACCACTAATACAGAAAGAAGTCCAGAAATTGCTGTCTGCCAGAATCATATTTCCTATTAGACATTCAACCTGGGTAGCAAATTTGGTTCTAGTGAGAAAGAAGAATGGAGAAATTAGGCTCTGTGTTGATTTCAGAAATCTAAATAGATCGTCAGAAAAAGATAACTATCCAGTTCCCTCTTTGGATGAGGTGCTACAAGTGGTCAACGGTTCCCAGATGATGTCCTTTCTGGACGGTTATTCAGGATACAATCAAGTGATGGTCCAATATGAGGACAGACACAAGACTGCTTTTACAACTAAGTGGGGTACCTTCGCCTATAGGAAGATGCCTTTCGGTCTCATAAATGCAGGAGCTACATTCCAAAGGGCTATGGATATTGCCTTTAATGATATTATAGGCAAATGCATCATCATTTATATGGACGACCTGACTGTTTTCTCAAAGAACAGAGGGGATCACATCTCAGATTTACGCAAAGTGTTTCGGAAGTGCAGAGAATTCGGCATATCCCTTAACCCTAAGAAGTGTATTTTCGGAGTAACAGAAGGAAAGCTATTAGGACATGTCATATCAGAAAAGGGAATTGCTATAGATCCTGAGAGAGTGGAGGCCATATTGAGAATTTAGCCGCCTACCAGTAAAAAGGAGATGAAGTCCTTCTTTGGTAAGATTAACTTTGTTAGAAAGTTCATCACTGGATTTGCTGAAATTGTTAAGCCATTAAATGCAATGTTGAAACAAGATGCCAAGATAGAATGGACTACAGAAGCAAAGGAAGCCTTTGCAGAAATCAAAAGAGCTATTGCTAATGCTCCAGTATTAGTAAGTCCTAACTATAACAAACCCTTTTATATCTATTCCTTTTCTTCAGACCACTCATGTGTTGGAATGCTTGCTCAAAAGTCTGATGAGGGAAATGAGAATCCTATTGCTTTTATGAGTGCACCGTTGAAAGATGCTGAATTGAAATATCCAAGCGTGGAAAAGCAGGCCTATGCCTTAGTCAAAGCAGTAAAGAAATTCAGGCATTATATCCTCAGAAATAAGGTGTATGCAATTGTTCCTAATTCTGCAGTTAAGTTGCTTCTGATGCAAAATGAATTAGGTGAGCGCAGAGCTAAATGGGTGACCATGCTTCAAGAGTATGACATTGAGATCTAGCCTATGAAGCTTGTAAGAGGATAAGGACTCACCCAGACCATGGTAGAAATAGACCCTGAATTGTTTTCTCAAAACTATAATGTTGAAGAGGTTTCCCCAGATGGTTGGTATGACGACTTGGTCTATTATCTGCTGAATCAACGAACTCCAGGCCATCTTAATGCAGTTCAGAGGTGGGCTTTGCAGTTGAAAAGTGATGGGTTCATGTTGAAAGGAGTTGTTTTGTATAAAAAGAATCATGAAGGTATTTATTTAAGGTGTCTTGGGAAACAGGAAGCTGAGAGAGTGATGAACGAGTTCCATGAGAAGTACGGTACTGGTCATGGTTCAGCAATTGCTACTACAAATCAGATTTTGTGGGCAGGGTATTACTGGCCTACATTGTTCAAGGATGTTCATCAACATGTACGGACCTGTCACACTTGCCAGATTGCAGCAACAAGAGAAAGGTGTGCAGCACTCCCGCTCCAACCGGTCACCAAGGTAAGACCTTTTACTCAATGGGGTATGGATTTCATAGGCCCCATCAACCCACTATCTTCTGTGGGACACAGGTACATTCTTACTATCACTGATTACTTTACAAGGTGGATTGAAGCTTTTGCTTGTAGAAAATGCACATCAGATGTAGTGATTGATTTCTTAGAGTCAGCCATTCTTAATCGGTTTGGATGTCCTGCTACTGTTGTTTGTGATAATGGTCCTGCCTTTGCATCTTTGGAATTCTCAAACTGGGCTTTTGATCATGGCATTATAGTGAAGTTTGCTTCTAATTATTACCCCCAGGGAAATGGCTTAGCAGAGTCCTCTAATAAGAACCTGTTGACTGTCATCCGTAAGCTGTTAGAGAGGAACCCAAAGGACTGGCATACCCAGCTTCGGTTTGCCCTTTGGGCAGATCGTACCAGGCTTAAGTCCTCCATTGGAACATCTCCTTATCACTTAGTGTACGGTCTGGAACCAGTTTTCCCTATCCAACTCAAGATCCCAACTCTACAGTTTATAAATTAGTTTTATGATGAAGGGGATAGACGGAAGGATAGGTTAACGGAATTATTGCACCTTGAGGAGAAATGAGACAATGCCCTGGAGAATTTTTCCAAACATCAGGGGGTAGTCAAGAGATGGTTTGATAGGAGGGCTAAAGTCAAAGCCTTCAGGATTTTTGACCTTGTCCTATACTGGGATAAGCCTCATGATCAGAAAGGGAATCATGGAAAGTTCGATAAATTGTGGCTTGGCCCATATCAGATTGCTGAAATACTTGGCGATAATGCCTTCCGTCTGAAGACTCTCACGAGAGAGGATATCCCACTACCTGTCAATGGGCAGTACCTGAAACATTATTTCCAGTCCTGAGCTATTTTCAGCTCCCTGCTCTGTACATAGTTAGTTTAGGTTGCTTTGCTTGTTGTTTGGTTAGAGTAGGTTTCCCTTTCGGTTTGCTTTCCTTGCTTTGGTTAGGGTAGATTTTCTTTGGTTTGTTTATTTTGGTTTGCGTTGCTCTTGCTCTTGGTTCCTTTCCTTTTGGGAATCTTTGGGTGCATCTGTATGGCAATGATGATAAAGTAGGTCTGATGTTCTGGGTATCTCCTTTACAAACTTTAATCATCCTTCTAGGACGCCATGGTACGAACTCCTTACCCTATGTCATTTATCCTTATGCTAAGGCAGAGGTTCTCTAGTCGGTTTTAACAGGAATATATTGGGGTCTTATACTTCTAATCCTTAATATACCTGAAGTTGTAAGAGGTCCCTATAAGGTCTGAACAGGTGAAAAATTATTTTCTGCTCTAGTGCCACTGTGGTTCTCAGCCCTGAGTGTGAACTTCATTGTTCACAGGTTGAAGGAAATGAGTGAAAAAAAAAATATAAAAAAAAAAAGAGAGAAAATATGAAAGTTAAGAAATTTGAATTCAACTTATCAGGGGGATCTGAATATCTCTACCAGGGCTATAGATGCTTGGCTGGCAGTAGAGCTATGTTCAGGAGGATCACAGCGATAACCTCGTTGGGGCTATGGACGCCTGACTGGCAGCGAGGCTCTGTCCAGGTTACTTTTAGAGTATGAATCTTTACGTAGCTTGTTCATACCTGGTCTAGTTCTTGTTGCAACTATGGGACGGTAATAAATGCATGTGCACACACTTTGACTTTGGTATACCAATGTTTGAGTGGCTAGGGGTTTCTTTGTTTAAACATGGGATGGTGGCTGGATGCCTGAGTTGAAACCATGAGTTCTGGGTTCTTGATTCCAGTTTGTCATCGAAATGCTCAGGAGCATTTCCCCAGCAGAGTCACCATTTGTTGTGCAGTTTTTTGCACACACGCCCCACTTAGAGTAGGGACCCTCTTTTCGGATGTCTTTTGAACTTTGGTTTTATTGGATTTATCATTTTAAGGTTTTGACATGTTGGTCTTGCTAGCTTTGACCTTGCCTTGAGGCTGGAATTGATTGAAATTAAGTTTTAAGCCAAATCTGGGTTTTCACCTGGATCCAGGATTTTTCGGCTCCGGCGGATTTTCCCGGGCCCTGGTCCTTTGTCCGTTTCTGGCCGAATTCCCCGAATCTGAGTTTTTGCTTGATCCCAGGATTTTCCTGTCATAGCGGATTTTCCCAGACTCTGCCAAGATCCCGGCCTTCGTCATTTCCCTGGTTTCTGCATTTCCGCGAAATCTGTGTTTCCGCGCATCTTGGGATTTTCCGGAATTCCGTTTTGAGCTCGGGTTTTCGGATTTGTCAAAAGTGTCTTGTCGCGCATTAATGACCAAGGTACCTCTGCTCAGATGGGTATATGGGCAGATTTAGGGCATTTTAAGCATCATTCTGATTTCATTGTTCACTTGTTTTTGCTCTGGCGATTGGGAATTTCCATTTAAGCTTTGAGGATCGATCCTGACTCGTGTGCGTGAGGATTGTTTGGGTGCCAGTGTCTGGGTTTTCATTGCTTGGGCATGTTTTCTGCGGGGTCATCTTTTCAAAGTTCGAAGTTCATCCGCCTTGATCCATGGTAGGTTGTCAACGACCCCTTTTGTTTGTTTACGCCATGATTGGGTTCTTTGTATTTAATGGTGATCATTTGGGTCGGCCTTTGCTGGGTCTTGATTCCGTGTTTATAGAGTCAGGGTTTCACCCATTTTGTTGTAGAACCCTTTCACCTCTGCCCTACAAGCTCTATTTATCCATTAGATGGCATGTGTATCCTTTGGACGGGGTTCTGGGTTAGATTATTTGTGTGATCTGCCATATTGTGTGAAGTTAGGGTTTTCCTCGGTGTCTGGCCCAGGGCAGAGATTTCGTTGTGATTGAGTGATCTTGTCCTGGTATCACGCTGACCCCCCCATCCTGTGAAGATCCGGGTGCTTTAGGTAAATCCTTAGTTGATATTTTAAACCTTAAAGTTTCCCCTGGTTTTAATGGCGGCGGGTTGGTTATCCAAATTAGGGCATCGTTGTTTTGGCATTAGGATTCGTCCTTTGAGAGCTTTTGAGAAGTTGAAGTCCTTTGCGTCCGAAGTCTTGTTGATTACTATCAGTTTTGAGACCATCAGAACTCAGGAAGAGGAGATCCCGTGATCATCTGGCTTTTGGTTCGCATTTTGTCGTTTATCAGGTTTCTGAGGTCCTCGCGGAATTCTGCCACTTTCGAATTTTCCCATTTTGGGCTTATTCTGCGGGCTGGGGTAATTACTGGAACATTTCAAGTTGTCCGCGAAAATCCATTCTATCCATATTTTTCCAGATTTCCTGTCTGGCTTTGTCCTTTTTGATGTTTCGATGATAGGACCAATGGAACGATTGTTTAATGCTGATTTCTTGTTGCCAATGAGTGAATTTAATGATTATCTTTTGATCTCTCATACGTACTAATGATCCATTTGACTAATGATGCTTTGGCGACAGGAATCCGTCTGGGTCAGATTTCTCCGAAATTCCACCCCGACTGGATTTTCCCGGATTGCATTATTTTCCTAGACTGCTTTGTTTTTCTGGATCTTCAAAGGATTAGCAGTTGTGATGAATTTCAATGGTTTTATATGATCTTATGCTAACCTTTGGTCTGAATATGCCTAATAATTGAGTACTAATGGTATCTTTTGTGAGTGCAGGCCGAATCAAGCAAGGCTACGGTCGGGAATTCTAAGTGTGGCACAGGAGGGTTATCCATCTTTGAGGCAGAACGGTTACGACTAGATATGAAGAGTCAGCTTCCCGAGAGCAAGGTGTCTTCTATGTGGGCCGAGGTATCTGATACCAATGTTGGGGCCTGGAGATACGAGGAGTTTAAGCAGAGGATGGCAGAGAAGGATCTGTCGGCCTTGAGGCAGGGAATGATAAAATCCGGACTAGTGCATGTGGCAGGCTTCCCTCCGGCGGTCCAGTGTTATGAGTTGATTCTCGAGTGCGCCAGATAGTATGACTTTGATACACAGAGGGTGGTTAGCACTGAGGGAAGAGTCTTCGCAAACTTCAGTCCTGCTTCCATTGCACAAGCCTTAAGCATGCCTGATCTACCTTCTGTGTGTGCTCTGAACATAGACACAGCTAAGACATACTACGAGAATGAGCCAGTCAAGGCTCAATAGATGCTTAACTCATGGTTGGAGAAGCCAAAGTCCCACCATTCTAAGTTTCCCAAACAGTTGCACAGGGTTAAGTTCAGATCAGATGTATATGATGCCATCACATTTTTGAGCAGGGTGGCCGGATTAAAAAGTGCAGGAGTGTTGGAGAGTTGGATGGTCCATGTGATCACCAAAATTAGACAAGGGACCAATTATCACTGGGCAGGGCTTATCAGCGCAGAAATTGACAAGCAATTGAGGAGTGTCCTGGAGACAAAGAGGTTCACTATGTCCTCATATGTAATGTATGTGTTGGCCATCTCTTACCCATATAAGGGTCTAAATCTGAGGGGGACACTTGGACAAGATATCATTTATGAGGTCTATCCAGAATTGCCTCTTGGGCATAAATATTACAGAAGGGCTAACGATGCATTCACGATGCATATCACCCGGACGCTACAGAATGCTGAGCACACGAGGTTGTCCGATGGAGCCAAGGGGTTAATAAAGAACTACGGAGCCTGGTTCATCCAATTACCCACCTTCACCTACCTTAGAATTGATGGATGCCTAGTTGCTCCTTACAGGTTGCCTCGGTATCCCACTGATCACCTTGTTTTGTTAGAAGTTGTGAGGCAAATTTGTGAATTTGATGTTGTGGTAAAGAGAGAGAAGCACAAGACAGACTTTGGTGGGGATTTCCCTCTTGGAATTGGAGTGGCAGAAGTGTGCCCTTCTATTCAATCGGCCCACACAGCAGGAGAAGAGCTGGCAGCATACAGTTTCTCCTTCCATTCCAAAAGGATGAACTTTGACATGACTGGAGAAGCACAGAAGAGAGCCACTAGGGAATACCGCCATAAGGATGACATGGAGGATTATTGGGCCAACATCAAAGATGATCTTGAGGCCAGAAAGAAGAGGTACTCCAGGCTCCTTGTGGAGGCAGTTAGACAGTATAATGTTAGGTTGATTCCGGATCAACTAGATGATGACGGAAACTTGGTTCAAGACCACGCCTATGAAGCTATAAAGGACAGGTCAGTCAGGGATATCGATTGGAATGAGGATGAGGTTACAGAGTTGGAGGACTTAATGGTTCCTGTCATGAAATTCACCTCTTCTTGGATAAAACATAAAATTTGGGAGTTGGAGAGTGCAAAGGTAACTTGTACTTTCGAATTGATGGGGAGTCTCAGCCCCATGTCTACTTCAGAGGAATCCAGGGAAGATGACCCCAAAGGGAAAACTGCCAAAAGCTCCCCTTTTAAGATCAAGGTCAGAGGTCCTAAAGAAGGTGAGCCCGAAGCAAAAAGGAAGCCAAAAGGAAAGAGAAGATGGAAGACTCTGGCGCTTAGTAAGTCCTCTGATGAGGAGGAAATGGAAAAGGCAGAAGAGGAAGATGCTCCTCCACCACCGAAGAAGGCAAGAACAACTCGAACTGCAAATAAGAAGGGTCAGGGTGCTTCAGGTGATGAGCCTCCAATTGTTGATGTGGAGAGTTCAGGAGGGGAGAAAGCCAAGGTTTATACCAGGAGATCCAGAACTCCCTCTCCGAAGGATACTTTGCAGAAGAAGGATTCTCCTCCGAGGCCACCAGTTGTGGAGCCACCCAAGGCTGTTTCTCCTCCACCAAGCATACCAGAGCCGGAAATTCCGGGGGAACAGGAGACTAGCGGAGAAGCAGAGCCTTTCAAGGAGGGGACTCTCTTTAGTGAAGCAACAGAGCTGGAGGTGGAAGAGGAGGAACGACATACTTCTCCTTTGGTACAATATGAGGACTCCCCGAAAAGTGACAAAGGTCGCGGATCGCCTGAGCTGGAGGAAAATATCCCTGTTAAGGTCCCATCACCGGTACATCCGGAGGTGGAACTTGAAGAAGCTGGCCAAGGTGAGCAATTCCTCAAGGAAGAGGAGGACAGAGTAATTGCAGAGGGTGCAAAAGAAGAAGAGAAAGTGACAGAACAGTCGGAGGAGGGGAAAACAGAGGAAATCCGGGTGGAGCCTGCAGCTCTGGACTGGTTAGAAAGAGAGCTTGCAAGAAAGAAACAAGTGATTGTTGAGGATACTCCCTTGGACTGGGACGAAATGCTGTCAAAGATTGGCAAGGGGAAGAAAATGAGGGCTGCCAAGGTGGTTTCAAAAGTGGAAAGGGATGAAGCCAATAACAGGGTTATCCACATTGCCACTCCTGCCGCGGACAAAATGAGAGAAGATGTTACTGGTCAGGATTATAATGTACAAACGATTAACCTTGGGAAAGCATCCATGGAGCAAGATATAGAAGAGTTTGAAGGGTCTAGTGTAGTGATTGTTGACAGATTGAAGAGGGAGACTCAGACCAAGCGTGAATTAAAGAGGGAAAATGAAAGATTAAGGAAATGTTTGGAGGAGGTAATGAAGCCTCTGCAATCCTTCCATCCTTCT